>JACDJE010000194.1:1224943-1437051 GCA_016647715.1 Pavo muticus | reverse complement strand
GCCGCCGCCGCCCCCGTGCCGGCCTCGCTGTGCGCGGGGAGCAGCGCACGGGGCCGCCGACTGCGGCGGGCGGAGCGCGGCAGGGCTGCACGGGGGCGAAAGGAGAGAGAAGGGATGAGGGGAAGGAGCGGGGAGGGGGGGGAAAAATCGATAAAAGCGCAACTCGAGCCTTCCTTAAACCAGCGGAAAGAAAACGGGGAGAGAAATACTCGCCGGGCTGCGAGTGCCGCCCGCCGGCCTGGCCCCCGTGCCGCTGAACGGAGGGTTCGGGGCAGCGCTGCCCCTATCGCGGGGAGCCGCACCGCGCCCCGCCCGCAGCGGCGCCCCCCGGCAGCGGCAGGGCCGGGGCCGCCGCGCTGAACTCCCGCTGACCGAGTCCTCGGCCCCGCCGTGCCCCCAGCCTCGCGCGGAGGGCGCGCTCCGGGCAGATGCGCCAGAGACGGTCAAATGACCCCCGGCAGCCACCCCCTGCTCGCCTCAAGGCACCCCCGGGGCCAGGCAGGGGCAAGGTATTTTTAGGTCCCCTCCCCTCCGTATCTCCCTCAATAGCTACCAAGCGCTTAATGCGGGCGGGGGGGGTAGGGAGGGATGGAGGAGAGCGGGAGAAAAGTTAACTGTTTTGCAAAGAGGGGAGAAAATAGGAAGGAGGGGGCAGGGAGCGAGGAGCAGCAGGGCAGGGGGAGCCGCGTTAGGGATGTAAGCGTGTGCGTGCACGCAGGGTGCCCGCGGGCGGGAGCGGTAGGATGCACTTTAGCCCTGTGCTCTGCTGCTCGCGGCTGGGGCAGCGCCGCCGGAGCCCCCGCTTCGCCGCAGCCAGCGGCAGCCCCGCGCGCGCCGCCGCCTCTCCCCGCTCCGCGGGGACCTCGCCGCCACGGGCCGCCTCACCGCCGCCCCCTCCCCCGCTGGTCCCGGCTCCCGTAGGGGCGGCTACGGGGTCGCTGCGGTTGCCTCCCCCACACCCCCTCCACCGGCGGCCCCGGGGGGCCGTGCCCACCTCCCCCACTCCGCCCGGCCCCGCCGCAACCTTTAGCCGCGGACAGACCTCTCGGCCGGTTCCACGCGAGCCGCCGGCAGCCGCTTCCCCGCTCGCCGCCCTCCCCTCCGGTGCGAGCCCCCCTCCACACCCCGTTAACGGCACCCCCTCCCTCCGGCCCCGAAGAGAGCCCCACGCCGCCGCCCCCCCCCAGCACAAATGCACAATCACGGGCGGGGGGAGGGAGGGGGAGGAAAGGGCGAGGGACGCGAAGAAAGGGGNCTGAGAGGAAGAAAACATGGTGGTGCTGAAATCTTATGTTCCCAGGGAAAGGAAACAAAGCAGTAAGGAAGAGGAGGAGTACGTGGACATTAAGCTCTTAATGGACTCTACCTGCCTGGTGTGATGAATTTCACTTGGCATTCAACTATGCTTCACCATGCTGCATGTCCTCGGTTATCAGCCCTTACCCACTGGCATGCAGAAGGATTTGGGCCACAAGTCAGCCTGCTGTCACCACTGCTTGTTGAGTGTGAAGTCATGTGGCAGTCGCTCCTTGAGGGAGTATCTTCTTGCTTTGTCACTTCCCCATCATGCCAAACAGCATAGAGGAAGAGGTTATTTGCCTTTTGAGATACTAGGAATAGTCTGGTCTCTTCAACACCTGCTTACAGTTTGATGAACATACCATTTCTAGCCCCTATTTTTTACCATCACTGAGGCTACACAGTGTTTTCAAGTCTGTAGTATACAGTAAGATGCAAATTATTTGTCCATAAGAAGCAGACTAATAATAGTGGAAAGTCTCACACGGAGTAGCACAAAATTTCATGAGTAGGAAGGAAGGGGAAGAAGTGATGACTGGAGGGAAGCAGCTTATGGTTTCACATAAGAAAGCTGAGGGATGCAGTTATACAACAAGAAGAGAGACAACAAACAGCATTACAGTGACTGAAGTGGGGCTTTTGGAGAAAGGGAAAGCAGCACAACTGAGCGGGGGGGAGTATAAGATTGCAAAGGAGAAGCTTGAGAAAAAAAATATCAATTGGGCATTCACTAGTTAGGGAGAATCAAAGCTTTGTATAGCTCAGATAAAAGCAAATATCTATGTTCAACTCCTTTACTCAAAGTCATCACATACACACTGGGAGTCGCTGGTTTCCTTTTAAGATAGAAACAAAAGTAAAGGCTGAGAAACCTGACATCTTCCTTCATTTGAAGTATCTTATTTTCACACCTGTATCATCATTTAGGAAACAGCTCTAAATTGTCATTTCCACCTGCAGTGGTACTTTTAGTAAACATGACTAAAATTTTTCCATTCTTGTCCTGTAAAAGAGGAGCTACTCTGAGTTTTGTCCGACTGGAGAAGAACATTTATTAAATATTACAACCATCTATTTCTCCTGGTAAAGGATAACATAAGTATTCCGTGGAGATGCATCTCTCAGAGGCTGACGAAAACATCGTCAGTAGGTAAAATTCTGCAAGCTTTCTTAAAAGAACGAGTTGCACAACACTCAGTTGTCCAGCAAGGAGATTTTCTCTCTCAAATTATTTTTAGGCCTAGAATAGACCAAAGAGCCCATTCTCTCTCTCAAGGAAAAGTTTGACAGTTGGATTAGATGATCTTAGTGGTCTTTTACAACCTTAACGATTCTAAGAATGCCTTGCAAGAAAACAGAAGTTTGATAGTTTTGGAAGAGAATACTGCAAGACTAAAGCCAAGTAATGGACCACAGCAATCATGATGCTGTATAAAACAGCATGCTAAACTTGAAAAGGAAAGCCAAAATGCCTTCCCTGCCCTTACCAGTATAACTAGACTGTATGAATTCTAGGTCCCTGAAACCAGAGTAAAAATTTTGAGCAAGGAAGACTTGCTTTTGGTGGAAGACAGCCAGGTTAGGAGGCACTTAAGCTGGACATCCCAGAAAGGTTGGAAGAGGTTCCTGAAAACTGGAAGACAGCAAACATCACTCCAGTTTTCAACAAGAACAAGGAAGATAGTCCAGGGAAATATAGGCCACTCAGCCTCACTTTTGTATGTAGAAAGCTGATGGAGAAAATCCTCACAGAAAGCATTTCCATTGTCTGAATGACAAGAAAGTGATTGGGAGTAGTCAGAGACTTATGAAGAGGAAAATTATTTTTAACAAACCTGATACCCTTCTACAATGAGGTGACAGGGTTGGTGGACAAAGGCAGAGCAGTAGATGTTGTTTACCTCAACTTTAGTACAGCCCATAACATTTCCCATAAAGTCATCATAGGCAAGGTGACAAAGTATGGGTTAGATGAGTAACAAGTGATGTGAATTTAAAACTGGCAGAATGACCGGGCCCAGAGAGCTGTAACTGATAGCACAAAGGCCAGCTGGAGGCAAATCACTAGCACCTCTTGAGTCAATACTGAATCCAATACTATTTAACATCTTCATTCATGACCTGGACAAGAGACAGAGAGCACCTTCAACAAGGTCACAGAGGACAGAAAAACAAAAGGAGTGGCTGATACACCAGATGGTTGTGCTGCCATTCTGCATTATCTTGACAGGCTGGGGAACTGGGCAGGGAAGAATCTCATGAAATTCGTGAGGAAATGCAGAGTCCTACATCTAGGGGGGAATAATCCCAGGCACCAACACCTCCTGGGGGCCAACCAGTTGGAAAGCAGCTTTGTCAAGGAGGCCCCTGGGGTCCTGGCAGACAACAAGTCTGACTACAAGTCAGCAACGCACACTTGCAGCCGAGACCACCAATAGTACCCTGCATTGCACTAGCAAGAACATTGTCAGCAGGATGAGGGAAGCACTGGTTGAGGTTGCGTATGGAATGCTGTGTCCTGTTTTGGGCTCTCTGGTATAAGAAAGGTATGGGCATACTGGAGTGAACCCCACACAGGGCCACAAAGATGACTAAGGGACTAGAGCACCTGTCATACAAGGAGAGACTGAAAGAGCTACGGCTGTTTAGCCTGGAGAAGCCTTGGGGGATCTTCTCTGTGTACAGAAGTGTGATGGGTGCAAATGAAGATGAAGGAATCAGACTCTTCTCAGCAATGCCCACTGACTGGATAGGAGGCAACAGGCAGGAATTAAAAACAAAGCAGAAAATTCCATCTGAACACAAGAAAGCACCTTTTTTTTCCCTCCTGTGCGGGTGATCAAACTGGCACAGGATGCACAGAGAGGCTGCAGAATCTCCATCTACAAAGGCTTCCAAAACTTGACTAGGTATGCTCCTGGGCAACCAGCTTCAGCTATCCCTACTTCAGCACTGAGGTTGGACTGTATGATCTCAAGAGGTCCCTTTCAAACAAAATATCCTGTTAAAAAACTAACACAAGCACTTCTCATTTCTTAAACATGGTATCGATGTCTAGTTTTATAGAAATAGTTTACCGAATACAAATATTACAGATTTTTTTCTTGAATGTCCAAATATTTAAAGCTCCTACTGACTACTGAGCTACTTCCCAGCAGAAAAGTCACTACTCCTTTCAAAACCATGGATGGTATTTTACTCTTGCTCTTCTTCCCTTAGTATGGTTTCCATCTGAGGATTTTACAAACTAAATGAAGCTACAATGTAATCACAGAGCATGTAGAAGAGTGACTATTTTTTAACCTCACTAAAACACATGCATTAAAAGTTCACTGTCTTTCTTAGACTTAAGCATTTGCAAACTATTGTTATGCCCACCTCGCAGTTGGGGTTGTCACAAATACATATTTTAGACCTGATGTGTAGGTAACGTGGCCACAGGATAAAATTTATATATATATTTATATATAACATATATATAAATATATATTTAACTAACCTGCATCCATTCTTCCCTTGTGCAACTCACTTCTTTTACCAGTAGCCACACAGTTTTGCTGCTTGCCCTAAAGGTTCCTATTTCATGTAAGGTACACATAGCATTCATGAGGTATGCATATAATTTGATTTGTTGTTACTCTTACTCTCATTTAGATCTAGGGACAGATACTAATACTGTTGTAAAGGGAGAAACTTTATTCCAGCAGTGCTATTCAAAATCCAAAGTGCTCACAGTGTATTGAGATTATGGTGACTCTCGGTGAAGAGTAGCATGCTCTTGCCTGCAGAGGGAGTAATGGACCCATGCGACATACTCTCACACATCTCTTTCCCCCCAGTTGGAGTAACAAACCAACATACCAATAGAGTTGTGGGGCAGACCTTTTGCCCCTTTCTTTGCTTGCCAATCGAAAAGCAACTGTATGAATGAAGAACTGATGGACTGACAGTAGAAGACAATACTAGCAAGCGTCCAGGTGACATCTGCTTATCCCTTTGTACATGTGCCACAAAACCTTGGTATTTCTATTAAAAAGCAGGGAAAAGAGGGGCAGAAATGTTCTTCAGGTGACAGGAGAAGTATTTTTTCCATATCTTATGCACTGAACTTTGCACAAGTCAAATCAATGGAAACTGACAGGTGCCTGAACAGAAGGTATTCCCCACCAGACCAAAGTCCACTTGGTTTTCTGAAGGACACTGAGGAAACATCAAAGCAAATGACCATTAGAGAAGGGGTCCAGTAAGGCAACCGACTTGCACAAGGCCTATCAATTTTATGATGTTTTTGTTGAGTTCTGATGGAAATCTCTGTTACATTATATTACATTCCAGTGTATTGAAAGGAAACCAAGAGAGAACAAGTAAACCTCCTTGGTCTCAATAATTATGAAGTTAGATGGCCTGTATCCCATACTGCAAAGAACATAGTGGGGGTAGGGAGGAAGGGGAGGAGGTGGGTAAGCAACACATTTTGGCTCCCTCATTTATGAATCTTTTAAAAGTCAACTCAGAAGGGAGGTATTGGGATGTTTTCATTTATGTGGAGATAAAAACCAAAATCAGTGGCTTTTAAACTATCAGCTTCATAGAAAAACAAGTAGTAAGAAGGTCACGAAGGTTCTCAAGTGCAAGGTTTCTAGGGGAAAACAGTTGAAGAAGGTACTAGAACAGAGATAATCTTTGGAAGAAACAGCATGGAACGTCTTTCTGATCCTTCTGTAAAAAGAAAGTTTGCTTTGCAGAGAAGGATAATGCAGAAAATGTGAGAACTCTCCTATTCAGAGCTTATCAGGTTCATATGATTTATACAACCTTTCAGTCCTGACAACCATGATACCATGTCAGACATTTAAGCCTGCTGCCCAAGTGGGTGTGCTAATCAAGGAAGCTGAGTCAAGTCTCACCCTTACTTCCCTCCCTTCAATAGTTTTTAATCAACTTATTAAAAATGTAGAAAGCTCATCACAATCTCCACTGGAGAATATGAAAATATGAAAGCTGTCATCTTCCACTGCTTACAATGTTTCAGATCTTTATAACACACAGCCTTTTACCAGAGGTCCTGCTTTATGCTCTCAGTGCCTCTATATTATTTAAAAGAACAGCACATCAAGTTGCCTGAACTAGATAATTCAGGTTCAACAAAATAAGAAAATATTTATACAAAAAACACCTCACACCAAAAATCAAAGCAAACCTTCAAAAAATAAAACACTGCAACCTCACCCCCCTAAAAAAAACAGCCAAAAAAGAAAAGGAGACCCCACAAAAGATACTAAAAAGACAGACATTTTAGGCTGCTAGGAAAGCTAAAATTCAAACTCATGTTGCTGAAAGTCCTCAGTTCTTAACACATTTTGGCTCGACAGGTCAAACACTTCAGCTGACTGAATTGTCATCCTATCATATAATAGAATATCTAACTTACAACCCTTTTAAGCTTCTCTTCTCAAGTTACCTCTGAACTGCTACCTCATCCAGTTTATTCCTCCCTGCTCCTCTCATGCTGAAAATAACACCAATTTTATCTTTATGACTGAAGCACGTTCTTCCCCTTCTTCCTGGCCCAGAACATTCTTCTAGCCTAGGTGAACACCTAAACCCTATATTCCTCCTCTGTTCAATCACTCTAATTCAAAGCTTCTTGCTTTGCTTGCTGGTTAAAAAAAAAAACAACAACAACAACAAAAAAAAAACAACCATCCTTACCAAACTCCTTCCCATCTCCAAACTGCTGTGCCTTCAACAGTTTCCAATAGTATGAAGAGTTCCCTGTCCAGCATCATCCAAACCAGATTCCTTTTACTTGGCCCTCTTCACAGTAACATTCTCTGTGAAACTGCTTATCTCCAGGTCTCATTAAAGCCTCCCTCAGTGGCATTGTCCTCAGTGAGGCTTCCCATACTACCAAGCGTCCTTTTTTATCTGCTCCTTGTATAACCAAGCCTTGGGTTGGCACAGTAAAGCCATCCTATACACAAAATGGTAAGATGCAATTTTGCCACACAGTCAAGAAGGAAAGGGAACCGTTATAACTCAGCTTTTAGAGCTCGGCCCTAAGGGATTGCAGTGCACCTCCTCAGAGCCTTGGACTGAGGCAGCCATGACCGCAGATTCTTGTAGCAAACATGCTTCTTTCTTAGCCCTTTCTTGGATGTAAGGTGCAGGAAGTCCTGAGGCCTTGCTCACCTGACCACTAAAATAGGGAACATCCAAACTCTCATATTAAAAACCCTTCTTACATTAGGAAGAAAGTCTGCTGAAGGAAACAGCTGTGTCAATATACAGAAGTTGACAAAGTCACAAATGCAGGAGGATTGGGTTACAGGCCAGCGCTTGTTTCCTAGTGATAAGGTTAAGAATGCTGAAGATAAAGCAGTGACTTATTCATGTGCACAGGAATACAAATTCTGCACAAGTTTAAGCTGTTTGTACATCTCACTAGCAAGAACAAGCTAACGGTTCAATAAGCCGCAGATACAGCTTCTTTTTAAAACCCACCACATCTTTCTGATGCATTTCAACAGAAGGAAACCATCAACAGGTGAGAAGAGACACCTACAGCAGTACTGACCCTTACAAAGTGCTCACGTGACTCTCCGAGTCCCTCTCCTGAGGTCTCTGGGTCACTCCCCCCCCCCAGCGCTGGGGCACAGTGCCCAGGAGGGCTCCCGTGTTCGCCTTTAAGAGCTAGGCAGCCAGGCGCTGCCCCTGCCCGGGCGGGCGGCGCTTAGGGCGTGCTCGACCGAGCGGGGTGGCCGCCGGGCCGCGGCGGGGCGCTGCGCACTCCTCTGGCCCCGGGGCGCCGCCAGGCAGGAGGCAGCTGAAGGGGAGCGGTCGCTGCGTGCCGCCAGTGGGGCGCGACCGCCGCCATCTCCTGAGAGCGCCCCGGCTCGGCGGCTGCCGTAGGGGAGAAGCGCCGCCGTGTGCCCCGCCAGGGCGGCAGAACGGAATTCGGACTAGGAAGCACAAGCCGCATATTAAGCAAGCAGTTTATCATCTCGTTAGTATGCACGATAGGGAGCAGTTTTAGGAAAGCGGGTTATGCCCCGCTGTACGGCAGCGTTAGAACTACGGGGACGATTCTGGCTATCACTTCAGCTTCCTTTTCTTTTTCTTTTTTAAATCCTTAGTGGGTTCTTTAACGTGGAAGGAAATGCTTTATTTCCTTTATGTTAAAGGTGTACCCTAAAGAACAAACAAGCCAACCCCGACAAGAAGTCCCCTGGAAACATGTATGCTATATCACTATTCCTGCTCCTGAAATATGTTCAATCACAGAAAATGAGATGAGTGGAACGCAGTTTTGGACAGGCCTGTAGCTGCTATGCTATGCTGTAGAAACTGTAGCGGTGTCAGCCTTGAGTAAATAGCTTTGAATTCATCAATGCCATCTTAAAAACAGCACAAGTGGGTTGGTGGGTTTTGTGCATGGCTCAGGTTGTTCTCTCATTCA
Organism: Pavo muticus; assembly: GCA_016647715.1. Taxonomy (NCBI): domain Eukaryota; kingdom Metazoa; phylum Chordata; class Aves; order Galliformes; family Phasianidae; genus Pavo; species Pavo muticus. The sequence goes on along the minus strand of JACDJE010000194.1, from coordinate 1,428,293 downwards.
CAGCAAAGTTTCTCCTATTAACTACAACATGAATAGCAGTACTAAAAATAACAGTGCAGTAGCACAACATGTCCACGTGCATTTTTATTGTGTTCTACATACTCCACAGAACTCATTGTGAGGCAAAGTTACTGCCTCTGGACATACAAACTTTACTCAATCTCACACAAAGCAAAGAGAAACTGCTGCTAAGACACACACCCACCACAACAGCATCAGAGAAAGAATTAGATACAAATGGGGGTATAGATAATCCTGTATGATAAATTACAGTCGTTTCAGAAATCACTGCTCATCAGCTGAACTTTCCTAACTGCTCCTGGCACTCTCTTAGACTATTAAAACAGCAAGTGCAATGTGTTAGACTAAAATACCTTTGTTTCATTTCAGATGTGCCAGAGATGAGAAGAGCACACAGTCAGCCACCTCATTATGCTGCTGTAACTCAACAGCCTACAATACTCAGTACACTCCTAAACCAGTGGGCTTTTGAAGTTCTCAATTGCAAGGCATGCTGAAAATAAAGGAGTCACTCTAAAGGTGCCAGCTCACCCTGGATTCAAGAGCCAAGTTTCCCATCGCATCTACTAACATTTTCAGTTCTACTATTTTTAAGCTCCTTCTGATGACCATTTACTGAGCAGCCAGAAGATTGCTATGCTTACCACTTAAAATGAGGAGTGACTCCCTCAGGTCTTCACCTTCTCCTCCATTTGATTTTGTTAACAGTTGGTCATAGCATACATACATGCATAGCTTGCTTACATAAACACATTTGAGTAGGAGAAAAAGCCTCATTCAAAAATGCACAAATACAGAAAAAAATGAGTGTAAAATGTTTTTAAAAATGTTGGGGTTTTTTGTAGTCTCATCTCTACAGTGGAATCCAAAATCGTGTGAGGCTATTGAGGTCCTAGATAGCTCATGACTGAGTTGCCTTAGAACCTGATCTGTGGCCAATCCACATATCTCCTAGCCTAGCTAGTAGGAAATGGATTTCAAGCTTATGAACTGTTGATGCATTTTCCTCAACAAGTTTCCCAGTCCTACACAGGCAGTTATCAGGTAATATTGGTATACCTTATAAATTAAGTGGAAGTCGTGGGTTGGAATCAATTCCTTCAAAAGGGAAATTTAACTTAGCTCATCTGCATCCTGGAGTTCACTACCAGAGGTCTGCAGCATGAAAGACAGCATCATCAGCTCTTCTTTTACCTCCCTCTTCTCCTCTGCTCCCTTCATGGAGGAAAACAGCAGTTACTAACAAGTTTTCTGAGCAGTCCAATTCTTTTAGTGCATTCCCACATAAAGTTGGAGGCAGTGGTAAACATACTCCATCCAGGAAATGTTCTTGATGAGATCAGGCTAAACTACAATTACTGGTCAAAATGTACCATGGTTAATTTTCAGCCTGAACCTGAACAACTTATACCAGTGAAAGCTAGAATTTGATGCTTCCAGAGTGTATGGGAACTGCTGAATCACAACCTGAACCTCTGATTGATCACCTGAGGCAAGCACTGAGTCAGCTGCAGGAGCACAGGTGAAGGCATTTCACCTGTGTGATGGGAAGGGGTGGGGCCTGGCTTCACCTCTCCTAGACCCCATTTAAAGGCTGACTGCCACTGAGGAAGGATCTCTTCCTGGAGATCACTCTCTTTGGAGTTTTCCTGTGTGCCTAGGACACAGGTGAACATCTTTCATTTATTTTCAGTTATCCCTTTCTGCCACGATAATCCTTCTAGTTATACGATCTGTAAATACCAGCCTAACCACACCACTCTGTATATTTGTTGACAGTACACAGAGCTAAATAGCAATCAAGAGGTAGAGTTAGTTGGGTTTGTTTTTCTTTTCCTTATTGCAGTTTTAGACTTAGACAAGGTTAAGGCTTCTGATTTGGAAAAACTGTTCAAGACTAATCCTAAGAACATGGATATGGGCAGATAGAGGTGGAGGGCAACTCACTGTAGACTTATTCCTCCCTTCTACTTTTAATAGTTATTTTAATTCCCTTAGAAAAGAACCTTTTGTCGGTGTTTGAAGGAAAAATCCTGTAAAGATTTAGAACAAATGCTAGGGAGTTAAAATAAGATTCTATCTTTAGTCTTCAGCTACTTTTTCTGTCAGGTTCTCTCAGACCACATCTTTACTTCAGGGAAGTTCTTCAAGCTAGTCACCAAGCCTCTGAGCATCAGTTTCCTTCTGAAGGAAACCAGAAGTAGGGCCTAATACCCAGTGCTTATAGAACTTAGTTAACTAGCCAATTGCCCTAAACAAAGTCAGCACTGCTGCAGAAATCCAACTTCTGATAGATCAACACCCCCCCACACACACCATCCCTGAACAGTGATTGCCCCCCCCCCAAACTGACAACAGTTTTGCCTCAGACAGCCTAGTAGGCATGACCTCAAGTTTTAACAGCTGTTTTCCTTTGTCCTGGTGGAGCTACCAATTCTGTGAACTTGTTTTCTAGGTTCATGCACTTCCACTGCTCTCTGGAGTTCAGCAAGATTTGAAGCTGAAGAGAGCTATTACGCAAAAAAAATTCTCATGAAGCATCTATTAACAGATGTAGGTATCACATCAACATGAATTGAAAACACCTATATCAGTACTGAGGTAGAACCAATATTTTACTGAAAAATCCTTTTCTGCTATCAGTCCCTCTTTTCCTTTTTTTAATCAGTTTTTGCTGCTGTACCTGAGAGTTAGTCCACAAATATTTTATGCAGTTATTTAATGCCCTTTGGTCAGCAAGCAGTGCTTGAGGAGCTGAAGAGGAAAGTAATCCAGAACATGCCATTCATTTACTCAAATGATCTTTCCATCCTCAGCCAAATTCTACTTCAAGTTTCACATTTTGAAAGCCAGTAGCACAGGGATTTGAGCCCTACTTCCACACCTGAAAAGGGGAAGGAATATATCAGTTTCTGTGATTGGCAACAAAAGCAGCCAGAAAAAAATCCAGAAGCAAACAGTTCAGTAGTAAGCAGCAGCATAACTGTCGCACATTGGCCATAACCAGTAATTACAGTGAAATCCTGGTCCCAATTCAATGTTAAAATCCTCACTGATTTGCACAAAGCCAGGGTTTTGCTCACAGAGACTAATGATCCTAGCTCTCATACACCCAAGGAAGTTGTTTCCAAGGCTTGAGCCACTTCAGTGCTTGCGACTGCTCTTTCCATCTCTTCACCAGAAGTTCATTTTCCTCTAACAGTCAGAGGAATTAATACTGTATGTTCACCTTAGCCATTACACTTTGCAGTCCAGATGTTAGGACACAGGCATACTCAGCTAGTTGCACCTGCTTTAGATTATTTCCAATACCCTGCTACCCCTTGCCATTCCAGTTCATATCTACAATCTTACAGTTTTAGGGGCTTCTTTTCTATTTAAAAAAAAAAGACAAAACATGAGTTGATATGCAAAGCTCTTGTTGGTTATTGTGGTATGTAGCATCTACCTGAGGAACATATGTAAGTTATAAGAGGTTTCTCTTTCAAACCAATTCCATTTAATCTGTCCACTTTGTTATTGACAGTTTCAGACATGCAGGTAGCATAAGGTTTTGTTTTAAAGCTGTATGAAATCAATGGAAGATGCTGCCTTGGAAAGTATTAATAGTAGACAGCAACTGCAAATTCTGCTAGTCTTCAGCATGAGAGAGACAAAGTCATTAACATAATGCAGATTTCTAGGTTATCTGCTGTTAAAAGGGAGTTAAACACTATCAGTTGGCAAACATTCCCAAGCCTATAAGTTAGGATGAATTTCACTGGAGAAGCTTCGTTCTCTTCATGTGGAGGGTACTGAGTTTGAGTTCATTCTGAAACATCATATTTGCAGGTGGCTAAATCTAGCTTAGAGGAAAACATCAACTGTTTTTTTCCTGAAACAATCATTATCATTTCATCATTAACTAAAAGAAATGCTGTGTCCTAAGCCATCACACGCACTCTGACACAGCCTACTAACATGGCAAGGTTCAACATTCACTGACAGTACAGTTTGAGCAAACTAAAGCAATTACCACCCACCTTGCCTATCATTCTTCCTTTTCTGCACCACACTAGCAAAAGCATTTGCGTAGCACATAAGTGAACAAGACTGAATAAGAAATGTTGCTAAAATTAACTCAGAAAAACAAAGACCCAAAGTCACCAATCGCTCAGATGGATTTCCAGAGACCCCACAAACTGTACCTCTAAAGCAGAAAACAAGGGCACAGAGCTGCCTATGACTAAATGGCCATTTAAACCGAGCTGATGAGACCACACACTTTGCCTGCAGTCCCCTGACTGCTGTAGATTATTAGGCATTTCACTTAGTTCTCTCTTTATGCAGATACCCATATCTTAAGGAAACACTAACATCCCCTCACCTTACTAGACTGAGGAGACTCAATATCATACAAGTTGATAATATATGCTATTGCATAAACTGTTAGGCACATACACTACTTAATAACAGAATCAGAAGCCCACCCACTAGTCAGACTTTCCATACCAAATCCATCTCTTCTGATTGCTCTATACACAAGGCAAGTTACACAGAGATCTTTGTTCACCTGCAGTGTATCAGAATTAACAGTTCCTGTGTTTGTTAATAATAATTTGGAAGGTTTCTGTGGTAAATCAGACTTCTATCAGGAGCAGACTATACCCACTACAGCCAGTAGGCCAACACCACAGAAACTTCAGCTGCCAGATCCAATAGATTTTCAGGACTCAAGTATCCTAGTAAATGCTCAGGGAAATAACCTGCTTTTTCAGATAAGAAGAGGCTGCAAATATCCTAGGTACAGTGACTCAAGCAATTACATTTCAGGTAAAACATCCACCCCATTGAGGATTAGGGTTTCTCAGGCTGGAAAAAGACAACACCTCTCTTTCACAAGATACATTTAGGTAACTCACAAGTTTGTTATTCAAATTAAATCTGTCACTATTTCTTGCTGAAGTACCCCCTTGTCACTGCAGTGAAGCTTCCTGCATTGCTTTACTAGCAGGCTGCTCCACTTGTGATCAGGTGGCATAGTCCCAGCCATGAATTCCCTGATTATTGGTGGAATTGGTGCTTAAATAACAACTGTTTGACTATAGCAGCTTCCTCCCAGACCCCGGCACTGTAAGAGCCAAGACTTAGTTTGGCTGTGATAAGCCTTCCAGCTGAAAGGCCCTTGCCACTTGCTGCTCCTGAAATGATGCACTGCACATTTTGTGGCTGCACAAATGTGGCAGCCACAGATGTCATTCTGTACTACAACCTGTTACACCACCTCCTGCTTTAGCAGTTCCAGAGCACCTAGACAAGCTATTCTACTCAGTCTCACTCTCTGGATGACAGCAAGTGTTGTTCTTCCATTGGACTCACTCTCACAAAGAGAGCTTCCTGCCCTAGTAGAGGCAAGAGAAGGATCTGGGCCAGCAGCTTCCCAACTGGAAAGTGACGAATCAGCTGGGTACCCATGGAGGAGCATGAATATGAAGAGTAGGATGTTCTGCATTCATGATGCTGCATCACCATTTAAAGTCTCTGTGAATTCTTCTAAACACCTGACTGAATATATCACAGACAGCTGTTTTAACAACCCATTCTACAGATTAAAATGATACCTGTTGCTAATGATGAAGCTGAATTTAACAGAAGAGAATGTAAGAGGGAAACAAAATCCAATATTTACATATTATAAATACTTTGCCCTTCTTTTCCTCCTTCATTGTGTCAGTGCATAAGTTGCTAATAGTTTTGTACTAGATTATTTGGCAAAAGAAATTTGACATACCTAGATACCTCCTGTGCTGCAAACTCCTGAAAAAAAAAAAATACGGAAGCCTTAGTGTCCTGCTAAGCAACACTCTTCACAGACAGCTGTAAATTATTTAAAAGAAAATCAATACTGCATACCTCAATTAAACTACCACAAGACAAAATGTGGTTCTGATTCTGTCTCAGGAATGTCTCTTTAGCTTGGACCCAATTAGTGAAAAAGTGAAGGCAGAGGAGAGAAAGTCTGAGTTTGTAATCAATATATACTTCTAGCCTTCTTTACAGTGAAAATTAAAAAAAAAAAAGCCTCTCTCTCTGGATGGCATTTTGGAAACATTTAATTAGCATACTACATAAAACAGTGTAAACCAGACTGACTTCACGTGTTTTTCAGTGATTAAAATAATAGAAAAAAGTAACAGTAAGGAAAATGAAGGTTAAGATTAAGGAGGCCTACAGTTAATGACAGGCTGAAGTTCAACTGTCATGTAACTGAGAATGTTTGAGAATGGACAACAATTAAAGTTGAGCAAAGGATGAAGCCCAGATTATTATAATGAGATATGGTATGTTCTTCAGACTATCTGGAGGTTAATGTTACTTAGTTTCATATGGTTACGGATAAGTAAGTACTGCACTACTATATAGTAAAAATAATGTAGCTGGATACAGTCTGCTACACAGTGACCCAAGGTTAATGGTAGTTGCTCTTAGTATATTTAAAAGGTTTAAAAGAGATATAACAACCTCAGCATTGCAAATCTAGCGCAATGGCACTAGAAAATGGCACTGAAGAGGCTAGCATAATACTGGTGTTCTTGGTTCCATGAAAGCAGTTTCCAGTGTAATGTACGTTAGCTGTTACCTCTAATTATACTGAATATGTCCATGAATTCTTTCATTCCTGAACAGCACCACCTTTTGAGTAATAGATCATTGGTATGCATCACTCCGATAAGGTATGACACTATTATATCATTAAAGCAACAGATGTATTAGTGTAATAGATCACTGGGACAAAGCACTCTGATGATGATGTATTTCTGAGAAGATGGCACCATCCAGAAAAGACAAGGCCCAAGAGAAGACTTTTGCTCAGTTTAGTAGAATAAAACGTATGCTTTCCTGGCACGAAAATATGATGTTCTCTATAAAAGTGGCATCACTATTAGTTGTGTTCCCACTTTCACTGGTAATTTGATGATCACATGGCTTGGAAAAGAATTTACTGTGATTGAAGAAAATATAGCACTTAAGACTTTCTGAGAAAAAACTATGACCGGTTGAGTTTTTTTTCTCCTCAGCCTTCCAAACTCCACCAGAAATCTCATTGTGTCAACAGCCTCAAGATGCCTATCCTGTTCTGGAACTGTGGAAGCTACGTCAAACCGTTCCCACAGCCTTGCAAAGATCACACAAAGAACAGGGCTTGGCTAGATGAACAGCCAGAGGACAGGAAAATCTAGTAACATTGCCTTGCAGGCTCTGACTGACTCTCTCCTAAAAGCAGAGATCATACTACTTTCCCCACACCAACCAGCACACGGAGTTGTACTTAAAACAGTTAGCCACACGCAGCTCAGAAGGTACAGACCAGCCAGTTCTGTTCTGAGCTCTGTGTATCAAGCAACTTGACTCAAGACTTCCCAATGAAGTCAATGAATTACACCCCAGCTTGTGCAAAACCAGAGTGCTTTTGGGGAGTGAATCAAACAACAGAATATATACTCCGAAAAAAAGGCTCAGGAAGCTAAATTGTAGTACTACAGTCCAAAAAACTGTAGTTTCTGAAAACCCCAGGCTACTTCACTTAACCAGGATGTGTATCTGGGCAGGCAGTTCAGGCATATATTTCCTAGTACATATTACTTCAAAGAAATTTCACATATTTAAATTTCAAAAGTAACGAGCTGATCTATGAATCAAAGGTGAAGGTTGGGAACAATTAGTCCTCTAAAGCAGTCATCCTTTCTGTTTTCCCATTTTCAGTCCATTAAATTTCTCATACAAGTTGCAACTTAAATTATAAACTAATTACTCTTTTTTTTTTTTTTAAACTGTTCAAACATCAAGGTCCAGATTACAGTACCTTCAGTCATTCAGAGTTGCGTTGTATCCCCTCGTCTTCATAAAGCAACGGAGTACTCAGATTCAGTGATGATCACAATCTGGTCCTAAATGAAATTTATTTGAGCTGTGATAATGAGGATTTTGGATGTAATGCTAAACAACTAGAATACTAAAGGGTAAAAGCAGAATAGCTATGGAGAAGGAAAAAGGAAAAAGTAAGCATAGAGAATAAAAGCAAAAACAGTTGAAAGAAAGGAAACTAGATATGACTCCTTTGTACTGCTCCAGCATCCAGTTGGTTTTGAGATTTCAGAGGTTACCTTCCCAGCTAGTTATTCTAGTATCCTTTCACGCACATCTTCTCCACATAGAAGTCTAATTCTTTTCTAAACTTTCTTACGCTAGCGAGATTATCTAAACCATCGCATTTTTGATTTTGTGAACCTTAACTGCATCTCCCCTCAGATTCTTCAGTCTTCTCTTCAAAAGCATTCCAGCCTATTTTTTAGTCTTCCTTCACAGCATTGCTGCTCCATTCTCAAAAACATTTTGAATCACCTTCTCTGTATGTTCTCTAATCCCACTGCCTCCTTAGTGACATGTGGAAACTAGAGCTGCACACATAAATGAACATGTGGGTGCATCACAGCTTGCATAGTGACCAAAAAGTCACCTGTCTTCAGTACTCACTATTTTTTCTTAGCTGTTTTTTTGTTTGTCGGTTTGGATTCTTTACGCTGCCGCAGTGACTACAATGTCTCTAACACCTCTTCTCCAAGTTCAGGAGCACCACATCTCACCTCTGAGTTCAGAAACACGTAGGTAAGTGTTTCACTGTTTTTCACTAAATCATGTTTATCTACACTAAAACCTGCAACCTAGTGCTCAGTGATGTCATTCCTTATTATTTTTATAATAGATGGTGCTCCACCGTAATATGCCAGGAATAACAGTAGGGCTCACAGGTCTGTAATACTCAAGATCCTGTACAGAGTCCTTTTGTTAGATGGAAGGTGGCAATTTTGTAGAGGGCTATCCACTTGCCTTCCAGCACAGTTGTGGTTCATTATGTGCTTTCCTTCAAAAATTCACTCCAATTCAATACAGTTATAAGCCTCTGAGAAAAAAATATTTGCATGGAAGAACTGTTGGAACAAGCACCTAAAACCTCAGAAAAACGCCAACCTCACTGCATACTTGAACTTAGAAGACTCAGACTAGGGAGTAGATGATCACAGAGCAGGTCCAAATCTAAGGCAGCTCAAAAGGACATTCTTCATAATGGCCACCCTCAGTTTGAGGGACAGCAAGAGTCAAAACAGGGTCTTTGTTAGATCACTGACATGTAGGAATCCACACAGCAAAGGAGAGAAATCTGTTCAATTCAAACAGAACTAAAACTACAGTCAAGGGAAGATGAGGAAGGGATTGGAAGAGTTGCGCCTGGTTGTGAAAAGCAAATGAACAAACAGTAATGAGGAAGACCAAATCAATCAGTGAGAGTAAGACCATCTTCTTTCCAACATGCAGCCTCCTACCTATTGTTGTCTGATCCTAGCCTGATCCTGCAAGCCCCTCTCCAAAGGCCTCATTTTGAAACCTCTAGGTGTTTTTTGTTGCTTTCAGCTGAACTCTTTCCACCTGGAGCTGCCTGAGCCTGCAGGAGGAGAGGAGCAGGTGGCCTGCAGAGAGGCCTAGTCAGGAGGGAAGTACAGCTGAGGCAGCCCACAGCAGGTGCTGTGGCACAGAGCCTGGCCCTCAGAGGCAGCCTGAAAGTCTTTCAGCCACAGGCTGATAGGACTGTGGTATAAACAGCCATTAGGTGAATTAATTCAATAGTCAGGCTTCCCAATTCGGAACCAGCCCTAACACTTGATTTCTGATAGTTGCTGGGGGAAACTGGGCACCACAGGCACAGAGCTGGCCAGTGCCTTATGGCCACCATGTAGCTATCTACAGGAAAAGCCTTAACTTTTACATTAGTCAATATCTGGTTGCAAAAAAAAAATACTCTCTCATTTTTTTTTTATTTAGCATAAGTTTAGTTTAATCCTACGTTTTCTTTCCCCACAACTTCTTTCTAAGACACGTCAAATAGTAACAATACTATTTTACCTTTGGCTTTTTTCCTCTGTTATTTTTTCTTCTTTCTTCCTCTGTTGTCCTCCCTTCCATTTAGACTTCTCTGGTTAACATTTCATTCCTACGTTAATTTCACCTCCTAGTAACGTGCAATGTCACGTACACAGTCTTCAGTGAAAACCACTGGAAAGGCAAGGAAAGCACAGTGAATAGAGCTAGAAAAAAATTAACATGCTTTCCTGTAAGTTTTCTTCACATTGATAACTTCCCTTCAGATTTCAAAAACTGAAGATAAAAAAGACACTTTATTTTATTCATACTTATAAACAGCTTTTGCATCCTTCTCCAGTGGAGAAAGAGGACTAAAAAGCTGCAGCAAACAAGATATAGAGCAGCATGTTTTAAAAATTCTCTCATGCCTTCCTCAGAGAAAAACCTCAAAACAAACTAAGTCTTAAAACAGAAATTAAACAAATGCTTTTTCAACTTTCAATTTGTACTAAAAATTTAAAAGACTCCCTCATACACACCTCATCAGTTCCAAAAAGAGAAAGACAAAAAAGAAATCTGAACAAGCAAAAAAGATACAGGTAGTCAACAACAACTAGCAATTTTAAAAAATAAAATGATACAAAAAAATTTAACTATTTCTTAAGACATTCATTTTGAGTTTATGGGAGAGATGAAACTAGAAAGTGATGAAAAATATTTTGGTGGTTGTAGAGAAAGGCAACAGCAAATAAGCACTTCAAAATTACCCAAAAAAGGGTGATGGCCATAGATCAGTTACAGAAAGATTTACTTACCTCTCCCAAGGATCACAGCTCCCCAGATACTTCAAAAGAAGGTATCTCTAGCTAAGGACCCTTCCCTTGTGGCAGCCAGTTCTTAAATGAGGCTGAGGGAGGGGTGGAAGGTCGTTTCACGTGAGTTTCTTTCACCTGTGCTCCCAGGGCTGGCTGTGTCCCTTCACCAAGTGTGCAATCATTGGTTCAAACTACGACTTAGCAACTCCCATACAGCAGTAAAAGAGAACAACTACCTGTGGCCTTTTCACAGAATAGCTTCTATTGAGATGGAACTGCTTAAGAAAGACTGGAGATTTATCTTACCTTAGTCTGATTCTTACACCCCAGGTCAAAGCTGAAGACTGCTGCGTATCATTGCTTTTAAAAGCAAAATCAGGCCTATAAAATACGTTGTAATTAGGAGGCTCAGTTCTACCTATCTTGGTAAAATTTCTATCCTTTCAGACATCAGTTGAAAGCTCAGATGAGGAATACCACCTTGGAGACTCTTCCATCTCTTTTTGCGGTTTGTAATAAGCACAGGTTGATTGTTATCCTTTGTATTTCCCAAGAGACACGAAGGAAACGTAGAGAAGTTCAGGCATCTGTAAACACAAAAGTGTTTGGAAACCCATGGTAAAGGTGGTCATTTTGCCAGACTTACCCTTTGCATCCTGTAGTTCTCAGCGCTGTCCTTTTGATAACATTCCCTAGAGTACTCATAGAATTATTTCAAAGGATGATGGAGCGTCACAGACGCTAATTGACTTGTGCTGCTGCAATGATCCATGACTGCATACATACAGACAGCATTGTTTGCAGCCAAATGTACACATGCATCTGCAAGTGGAGACAGGGATTTGAATTCATAACGTGGATTTAAACATGAACTTAGAAGGATGTTCAGTGCTTATACTTTTTAATTTTATAACAAGGGATACGAAGGACATACTTGCAAAAACTTTCTGAAGTACTGTTGTAAGGTTAACAGGTTGTAAGGTTAACCGGTATACAGAGAAGTTAGGCTAGTTAGAATAGTTAAATAGAGAGAAAAGGTGCTCACTGGTGTTGTAGGCTCGCAAGACTCCAGAAGGAGCAATCTCCAGGAAAAGATCCTTCCTTAGTGGAAGTCAGCCCTTAAATGGGGTCTAGGAGAGGTGGAGCCTGGCTCCACCCCTTTCGGGCACACAGGTGAATTGCCTTCACCTGTGCTCCCATGGCTGACTCAGTGCTTGCCTCAGGTGGTCAATCAGAGGTTCAGGCCGTGATTCAACAGTTCCCATACAACTGTATTAACCATATTCCCTATTAAGGCAAGATAGCCTTACCTGCCACACCACCTGAATAAGAAAACCTGTAGATACAGAAGCAATCCTGGTTACCTTCAGTAATTTTTCCACAAACCAGGAGAGCTATTTCCAGTGGGGAAAAAATATAAAAGAAATATTTCAAGCATCCTTTAAAGGGCTATTCAAAGCATTTACTCTGATTTTGATACACCTATTCTATGGTTCTGAGGAAAACATGAGTACTACAGGGATAAGTGACTGATGTGCAAGGAGACATATCTCCATTCCAGGAGCAAGCAAGAGGCAACCTGCTTATCTATTCACTCACTTCAACTCATTTTCACCTTTGCATGCAGCCTAGGACCCACACTTGAAAACAAGATGTCCTCGTTTTTTTGCATGGAGATAGAGAGATGCCGGCTCTAAGTGATCTGAATGACCTCCATTGTGGTGACAGAACACGAGGTAAAACAAAAGCCTAAAGTCACTTCAAGAGAGGTAGTGCCATTTCTTTCATACTTTCCTAGTAGCTAGAGATGTAACAGGAAAGAAACAGATTTAATATGTCTTTCTGGTGTGGAATACTGCATAGCCAAACCAGAACATGGGTTATGACACTGTAACATGAGACAGAGACATCAAAAATGAAACATGAATCCACATCTTACTAACACTGCAGTTACAGCTACAGTAGTGCAAGATTTTAATGCTGAACAGGAGAAAGATAAAAGAAGATTATTAAGGTAACAATCAGCTTAAACACACACCCATCCCAAATAATCAAACCTTTTCAATGTTAAAAAAAAAAAAGATCGTATACTGAATTTTGTATTTCGCAAACATGGAACAGCTACATCATTTAAAAGAAGTCAAGGGGATGAGTCACATTTCTCTAGAATGCCAGTGTTCTTGTTGTTTAATAAAAATGTTACAGTGTGAAGACATATCTTAATTTGCTTTCTCATAGTATAAGTGCAGAATAACAATGATGAAATTGAGTTGCACTTACTAGCTCTTATTGTCTTTCATTTCTGAATATCCCAAAGCATTTTCTATACTGTAAGGGTCAGTAAGACTGGACACCAGCAAGAAGCTGCATGAACTGACACTAAGCTGCTCAGGACAAGCAGAAAGAATGACATAGCCAAATGACATTGAAATTTATGAAGACAGAATTTAATTACCTACCTAAAAAGACTTGGGAAGGGGCAGTACTGCTACTCTTACGAAGAACCTGATCTGCCCCAGACCATACCGCTTTCAGCACACCCCACTTGACAGCTAGATATTTGTTAACTTCTTTTAATCTGTTGTGCATCTATGCATATGAATGATAAATCTTCACAATATAACTTTTTCAGCTTAAAGAAGCCCAGATCAGTCATAGAACCAAGGTGGTACCAGCTCATAAATATGATAAATATGTTTTTCATTCATTAAGTATATTATAATTCATCATTTAACTACTAAATTTTTATATACATATACATATATATATTTTTAAGCAGAAATGTCTACTTGTGCCTACCATTGATTACACTATTCAGTATTGGATTATTTTGCTGAGGTGCTTTCTGAATGTAATACTTACCCTCACTGCACAGTGTTCTTGGCTCTCGACTGTCCATTTTTTACAAGCGATACCACCAACGGATTGTATGGCTCTTCTAAAAGCACTGAGAAGGGAGGGGCCCCTCTAGAAAGGTGGTGTGTCAAAAAGCCCAGCTGAAGTGCCCATGCAGCATAGGAAATAAGCAAGAAGAGTTAGAAACCGTGATCTGCTTGGAAAATTATGATCTGGTTGCAATCACAGAAACATGGTGGGATGACTCTCATAACTGGAATACCACTGTAGAGGGGTATCACCTTTTGAGAAGGGATAGGCTAGGTAGGAAGGGTGCTTCTATGTTAAAGAGTGGATAGATTGTAAGGAGCTCCCTCTAAGAAATGGTGAGGAGCAGGTTGAGAGCCTGTGGGTAAGAATTAAGGGTAGGACTAATAAAGGGCACCTGGTGGTAGGGGTCTACTACAGGCCACCTGATCAAGAGGGGCCTGCTGATGAGACCTCCTTCCTTCAGCTGCAGGAGGCATCACACTCGTAGGCACTCATCCTGATGGGGGATTTCAACCACCCAGGTATCTGCTGGGGAAACCACACAGCAAGCTGCAAGAGATCCAGGAATCTCCTGGGGTGTGTGTACAATAGCTTTCTGGTTCAAGTACTGGATAGACTGACCAGGGGTGAAGTGTTGCTGGATCTAGTGCTCACCAATGTAGAGGAGATCGTTAAAGGTGTTAAGATTGGAGGCAGCCTAGGCTGCAGCGATCGTGCCCTGGTTGAGTTTGTGATCCTGATGAACATGGGCCTGGCAAAGATTAGAGTCAGGACCCTGAACTTTGGGAGAGCAAACTTCAGTCTGTTTAAGGAATTGTTGGATGAGATCTCCTGGGAAGCTGTTGTTAGAGACAAAGGAGTGGAAGAAAGCTGGCTGCTCTTTAAGGATTCCTTTCTGAGAGCACAAGAGCTCTCTGTCCCTCAGAATAAGAAAGTGGGCAGGGGAGGTAGGAAGCTAGTATGGCTTGGCAAGGACCTGCTGGGAAAACTGAGGGAAAAGAAGAGTATGTACCAGCTGTGGAAACCAGGGCATGTCATCTGGGGAGAATACAGGGATGCTGTCAGGACTTGCAGAGAGGGCATTAGGAAAGCCAAGGCACAGGTGGAACTGACTTTGGTGAGGGATGTTAAAAACAACAAGAAGGGATTCTGTAGGTATATTGGCCAGAACAGGCAGGCCAAAGAGAGCATACCTCCTTTGGTAAATGAGAGAGGAGAACTGGTTACAACAGATATGGAGAAGGCTGTGGTACTAAATGAGTTTTTTTTTGCCTCGGTCTTCTCTGGCAGCCAGGATTCTTGTATTTCTCACATCCCCAAAGCTCGCATCACTGGGCCTCTAAGCAGGAACAGGGGGAGTAAATCCCCCCCCACTGTAAGGGCAGAGCAAGTCCGAGACCGCCTCATGATACTGAATGTATACAAGTCTATGGGGCTGGATGACATGCATCCCAGGGTCCTAAAGTAGCTGGCTGATGTGGTTGCTGAGCTGCTCTCCATCATATTTGAAAAGTCATGACTGTCAGGTGAAGTCCACGGGTACTGGAAAAGAGGAAATGTCACTCCCATTTACAAGAAAGGGAGGAAGGAGGACCTGGGGAACCACAGGCCAGTAAACCTCACCTCTGTGCCTGGGAAGATCATGGAGCAGATTCTCCTGGAAGTCATGTCAAGGCATGTGAGTGATGAGCAGGTGATCCGAGACAGCCAGCATGGCCTTACCAAGGGAAGCTCATGCCTGACCAATCTGGTTGGCCTTCTGTGATGGACTGACAACATCAGTGGACAAAGGGAAGGTGACCGATGTCATCTACCTTGACTTGTGCAAGGCCTTTGACATGGTCCCCCACCACATCCTTATCTCTAAACTGGAGAGATACGGATTTGAGGGGTGGACTATTCACTGGATAAGGAATTGATTGGAAGGCCATAGACAGTGGATTGTGTTGAATGGCACTACGTCCAGGTGGAGGCTGGTGATGAGCAGTGTCCCCCAGAGGTCTGTCTTGGGACTGGTGCTCTTCAACGTCTTCATCAATGACATTGATGACAGGATCAAGTGCACCCTCAGCAAGTTTGCTGGTGACACCGAGCTGAGTGGTGTGGTTGACATGTTAGAAGGAAGTGGCACCATCCAGAAGGACCTCAACAAACTTGAAAGGTGTGCCCATGTGAACCTAATGAGGTTCAGCATAGGAAAGTGCAAGGTTTTGTGCTTGGGTCAGAGTAATCTCAAGATACATATACAGACTGGGAGAAGGACTCCTTGAGAGCAGCCCTCTGGAGAAGGACCTGGGGCTCCTGGTGGATGTAAAAATGAACATGAGCCAGCAGTTTGCTCTTGCAGCTTGGAAAGCCAACAGTATCTTGGGCTCCATCAGAAGAGGGGTGGCCAGCTGCAAAATCAGAGGGGTGGGTCCTCTGTTATGGTGAGGTGATTGTCCTTCTTTACTCTGCCCTCATGAGGCCCCATCTGGAGTACTGTGTCCAGGTCTGGGGCCCCCAATACAGGAAGGATGTGGAGCTGTTGGAGAGGGTCCAGAGGAGGGCCGCAAAGATAATCAGAGGGCTGGAGCACCTCCCCTATGAAGACAGGCTGAGGAAGCCAGGCTTGTTCAGCCTGGAGAAGAGAAGACTGCGAGGAGACCTCATTCTAGCCTTCCAGTATTTAAAAGGAGATTATAAAAAGGAGGGGAATCAACTTTTCACTTGAGTAGACGGTGACAGTACAAAGGGGAATGGTTTTAAGCTCAAGGAGGGTATGTTTGGATTGGATGTCATGGGGAAGTTCTTCACAGGGAGAGTGAGGTGCTGGAACAGGCTGTCCAGAGTTGTGGATGCTCCATCCCTAGAGGTGTTCAAGACCTCCATCCAAACAGGTTGGATGGGGCCCTGGGCAACCTGGTCTAGTACCAAATCTGGAGGTTGGTGGCCCTGCCTGTGGCATGGGGGTTGGAACTTGATGATCCTTGGAGTCCCTTCCAACCCAAGTCATTCTATGATTCTATAAACACCAGCAAAAGTATGCGATGAAAGAAGTCAGAAATGGGGAGAATTAGTGGGAGAGAAGAAACTGCAAAAAGAGAAGAAAATAAATCAATTTTAATAATAGCTTGACAATTACAATTAAATAATCCAAAGCTCAAGCTGAGCATTTTTGTTACACACTGCATGAATGATGTTTGTACTTTGGAACCTTTAAAATATTTAAACAGAGAAGAAATGAAATGAACTGCAACCAGTTAAGGTCATCCATTTAGGATAAAATTGATAAAATATTAAAATGAAAGAAATAAATTTTCAAACAGAGATACTAAGGCTTCGTAGAGATTTATTATTCAAAGCAGAGGAACACGCATGACCTCTAGGCCATTACATAATGGAGAAAGTGGATACAAAAGTTCAAATGAGCAGGAACTGAAGGCTGCAAAGGCAAAAAGGGAAGATGGATTGAATATTCTGTAAGTCAGGGCTTTGCTTCCTGGGTTCTGTGGCTGGGCCCCAGGATTAAAGCATTGCATTCTCACAGCTAGCTATCGGACCCAGCTATTACTCTGGGCTTGAAAACTTTGGAGCAATCATATATTTTTAATCACAAGACTGATTTTGTGTCTGGCTGAGTTTGTTTGCTCCCAGTGGCTAGTGTTTAAAGCAGGGGTGCTCCCAGACTGCTGAGTCTCAGTGCATGGCCTGCTTCTGAATTGTGACTTTACCCTCACGTACATTTTGTAGAACGGCCTGAGGTCAGGACAGCACAGGCTGGCCAAGGCACAATGCATCATACTTCTTTCTTTCTGTGGTCAGCTTTGCTGGCTGACAGCCAGTCTTCTCCTCGTTCACCTCTGCCTTATCAGGGCTTGAAGATGCCCAGTTCAGACTTTGGGCATCTTCAGTGAAAACAGTCTAAACTCTTGCAATAATTTTTCTTAAAAAAAACAAAACAAAACAAAAAAAACTGAAGAAGCAGCTCCCTGAAACAAGGAGTATCTTTAAATCCTTTTGAAATCTATGGAAGAGTACAGATTTTGTTCCTTTGAAAAAACTGATATCCAACTTGAAGAAGGCCCTTGCCTCTAAGCCCAGTGTTCCGATGCAACTCCATCGCTCTCCTGTTGGCAAAAGATGCTCAAAATTCATATAGCCAGAAATGCTGCACCTAAAATAAGTTTCTGAGGGGGGTAGGCATCAAAAAGTTAGGTGACATGATAGCAAAGCTTTTTTTGTGGCTTTTTCTGTGCCTCCCTAGACGATATGCAGAAGCATCTAAAATATTAGGAAAATAAGTGTCACTGACAGCCATTTGTGATCTTAAGTCCTCCTCTAATGTATTTGATCATCTTCCCATTCCTACTCAGCTGTAATTACTCCACACGGAAAATAAATCTTTGCATTTGCAGACCAAGCATTTATTTCTAAACCTCTAAGCTCCTTCCAAAATTAAGTATAAACATTATTAGCTTGATTTTATAGATTGTCTAAGTGGAAAGATAGGGACAGTTTAAAAATGAGGTAGAATCAAGGATGTCGACATAAACTATGGTGCTACTCCTCTGTTTGTGGCACTGCAGCAGGCTTCTCTAATGACTTCTGGCAAGATGCTTACTTACCTCAGTGGAAAATGGGGATAATGAAATGGGTCTGACCTTTTGGAAACGGTACGAACGCAGTCTTTATACAGCCTACAGAGGATGGAGATTTCACTGGAAGAACTAAGACACAAGTTCTCAGCCTGGCCCTATATCTCAGGAGCATTTCGGAAGAGAATACATCCTAGAGGTCTCTCTCAATTTTCACAGGTATTTTTAAGACAATTCTTTGGGGGAAAAGGGAGCAACTGAGTTCAAAAGCTCAATATAAAAACCTATCTTTTCTCCCCCTGATTAGCTTGCACAACTGAAAGAACAGCTAACTATGAAAATAACTACAATTTCTTAAAAAATTGCTACTCTTGCCCTTTATAGATGTCTTACATTGAACATTTTAGTAGTGTAACTAATTTTCAGGAATACAAAGAAATAAGAAGCGCTTAGGAAAAAAAAGTACAATAATGTTCTTCAAGCTCTTAATCTTACTCCCTCTAATAACGTGAAAGTTTCTCATCACATTTTAGTTTTCAGTTCTGTCATAACAGAACTGTTCTGTGTCCTGAACTAGAAAAGACAGACTGAATTTCTAGTCCGATTCATAAGAAATCTGTTGTTCTAGTTCTAAAATAATGCTTTTTTGTTTGAGTAAAAATGGATTTTTGCTGATGTAACTACACTGGCCACACTGATTAAAACAGAGGTCTATGTCACCAAGTACCTTTCCTCCAGAAGAAGCTAATAACAAATGCCTAAAGCAGTGAATAAGGAGAAGTGTATGGTAACACATTCTCAGTACAGTCCTGTAGTTTCTAGTGATTCAGGGATTTTCTTGAGATAGGAATAGTAGCTACACACTTGAAAGTCTCCAGCAGGTTTCTCTTCATTAAGTTGTTTAATTACATTTTTGTTATACAGAGAAGTGACATTCTGAAAATCTGTCAACTTATCTTCCTCAAAAATCTGGTAAAAGGGTTTTATGTGGTAAGGCTGAAAAAGAAGTAAGCTACCCTTTTCAAATAATGCAGGAAAAAACCCCAACAAGCCTGGAATCAGATAATCTGAAAAACTGAATTTCTTGAAATTTTGCAGAAACAATCTGCTATGCCTTCAGTGCAGACAAAGAAATCTTGCAGCCAACATCATTTTTAAAAATGAGATAAGTGTGTGTGTTGGGAAAGGGAATAATAGAGCTTTCTATTAATGGAAAGCAGTCTGGCTGCAGTCTGAACTGTGGTGTCTTCCCTCCCCATAATCATGGCATTAATTACTTCATAGGTCAAATTATGTTTCTGTTTGAAGAGTTTGGCCGTCTACATGAACCAGGGCATGCATATTTAGATCTACTGTATCCTCTAGCGAGGGCTTTTATTCTTTCTTGATGCATGTGGGCTAATAATTTAGATTTTCAGTGAAGACCAGTCTCTTTTCTCTCTCCTGCACAACGGCAGTCTGGTTCCATTATACACAGAACAAGCATACATTAATTGAATCTGAGGGCAAGTATACTTCCTTCTTCAACCATATGGACAGGATTTTTCTTTAAAATAAAAAGGCCAAAAAGGGACTGGAACAATGCCCGAAGGGGAGAATAAAGACAGACACTTAATGGTGAGCTCACTAGATTTATAATAGCAGGGGACACTATCATCCTTTCCAGCCAGCTACCCAGTTAGCAGTAATGCTTATATCACAGGAAAGGCCCAGGAGATTCTTCTTCAGAAAATAATGGATACAGCTATTAATATACTGGGGTTGCCGCAGCCATCCACTTCAGATATTGATCATAAATTACATTGTTCAGATACAAAATTACATAATCCAGGCAGGCGATCAGAAAAGCTTTTTGTGTGTGTGAGTGTATCACTGTTATTCAGAAGAGTTGCACTGAAAAGTTTGAAGAAATTGGAGTCCTTCTCTCCAAACAGCCATGAGATTTGAATAAAAATAACACTAATTATTTAAGCATAAAAAGAGCCTGGTTGAGAGAGAGGCTAAGGGCTCATCACAGGAAAGATGCTGGTCCTTACACTGACCCAACACCACAATTTTCAGAAATAGCTTGTGAAATAACAATGATTGTACTGGAAGACAAGTAAATCATGAAGAGGCAGAGAACATCAACAGATTGTAACATATAGCAAGGTGGAAGCCCTTTCACAGTAGGCCCAGCAGTCTACCCCCTAAAAGCAAACTATTTCAAGATGAACAGTCTTGGTCTCAAATATTTACAGTGTTAGCTTACTACTGTGCAAGTAGATGTAGGAATTTTGTTGTCCAGAGCTTAACATGGGAAGCACGATGGGGGAACCTGAAAATCCCAAAGCTGCTAACCCTAAATGCATTACAAATATTTCAAACTTGTCTTAATAATTATAGCACTTCAGAGACTTGTGATATTGCAGTCATCTGGTTTGTCCGCTGGTGTTGAGACAAACACTTTTAATGTTATTACATTTTTCTCAATCACAAAGGTTAGGAATTTTTTTTGTATAATGACAGCAAATACCTTCATATTACCACAGCTATGGGAGCTGAGAGTTGTAGAAGCCCTTAAAAATCATGGCCTTGTGATAAGGTTGTGAGTGAACTCCGACAACATTTCTGAACTCAATAAGCTCCTATCTTCTAATTTCCATCTAAGCACATAGCACAAGAATTCCCACTGATGCCAACCGAAGTTAAGAGTCCTTTACCAGAGGTGCCTGGTTCTTTGCAGGATCAGACCATAAGCAAAGCTTACATATTAATAGCATAAGAGCACTGTACCCTTTTAACCATATAAGAATCTTTAACACCACCTGTTAAAAAAAGAAGTCAAAGAGGATAAACATAATACAGCAACTTTGAAAAATTCCCTTACTCTCTGGCACACGGATTCAAGTCTCAGGGTCATCGAACCCTTTCACCTTTCTCAGATAGATAAGATGACTGCTGCAATATTTAATACAAGATAAGCCACACAAGCATTTGACTGGATTTGACCTCTTAGACCGCTTACAAATCCAAGAGCTTGTGTAACCTGAACTGCTGCAGAGAAATGGGTATTTTTGCATCATCCCATAACTCCAAGAACTGGGAACTTCAGAATCATCAAATACCACAAAATGTACTAAAACTGCTAGTCAGTGATCCTACTGAAAACATTTCTTTAGCTGTAGCTTCTAGTGCCAATGGCTAAAGCTTCCATTCACCCAGGTGCAAATGCCAGTCTGAGCTCCAAGCATCCATACGTGTGCAGAACTTCATCTCCACGCTATGTATCAGAGAGTATATAAGAATGCCCAATAGTTCTGCTAGGTCACACCAAGGCTCATCTAGCCCAGATTCCTGTCTGCCACAGTAGCCAAGGGCAGGTGCCCATAGAAGAGCAGTAACAGAACCAAGCGGTACTCACTGCAGCCGCCATGTACTAACAGGGGCTGCTCTGCCCTGTGATGATTCAGACCTTCCCAGAGGCCAGTGTGGTTTCTGGGCATTTAGTAACACTGTATTCACTCCCCTGAGCAATTTTAAACTTTCTTTAACCCACCACAGCTGTGCCTCCTATTGCCGCAGAACTTGTCTAGGTATTCGAGGATGAATTGATGTCCACCATGTTACCTTCCTCAGGTAGACAGCCCTTCTCTGTCACGTCTTACCTTTGATGTCACCTCAGTCACTTGGGTGCCTCCTCTGGAAGGAGCCAGCAGACAGCACTCAGGTCATTGGCACTCAGTTGGCACCCAGGCCAGTCCTCCTGGCACGTCCCCAGCAGCTGTGGTGGCTGGGCAGCCACACCTCACACAGCGCTTGCACACAGCAGCATGTGCTTCCCAAAGCCAATTGGAGAGGCTGTGCTGGAGACGGGGCCCAATCCTGGCACAGAAGGAGCTGCTGCAGCCAATGGGAGGACAGAGCAGCAGTGCCAGACAGGGCAGCAAGATGGAGCAGTGGCAAGATGGCGGCAATGATCTCCAAGTTGCAGTGGGCAGTCATGAAGCACGAGCGTGTAGGCTACTGCTAAGGGCAGTGAGGAATGTAGTCGAGTATCAAGCATTTTTACTGATAGGTGTATGCAATCAGAAAAAGTCTGTAAACCACTGCTGTAAGGATCAGTACCTAAACAACCAAAGCGGGACTCCCATTAATTTGATGATTTTTCTATGAAAAAAAACACAACTGGCAAATGTCTCTCAGGACTTTGTGCAAAGACCATGGAAATAAGTAGTAGCCTCCCCCAAATGAAGGCAGCTGAGCTAGGAGTAGGCATGAGGCATTCCTGGGCCCCACTCACACAGCCTTGCTGACACTGTACAAAGAAGCATCGTACAGCTGAAGGCTGTTTTGTGGTGATCACACAGTTAAATATACAAATCAAGTATTAACGTTGAGCAAGATAAACACTCCCCAGATCACAGTAAAAGATAGAGTTAGTAAAACTTAACTGTCAGCGAGGCACATTTTCCAGTGTCATACAGCACAGTCATGAAAGTAAAACACTCGACACTGCTCTTGTAAAATAACCAAATGCACAGCACACAAATTTTAACAAATAACTGCATTCTCTCATCCTAACAATGGATACCACCTTATTCCCACTGAGACGTCCACTCGGGAGCACAGCATTGCTGCTAACAAGAGGCACTCTGTGGTATGAGACAAGAACCTTTTTCTGTCGTGGATTTCTTCTATTATTGATGGGTGTGCTTGGGTGGCATTGATCAGCACTAGTTCCTCACTGACCACAGTGGCTCTGTTAGTGGGAGCCGTGCTTATACCAATGCCAGTCACGCCATCCCTCAAGAGGTTCAAAGGCACGGTCTTTCCTTGGATCTGAATGATTAAGAAGGGCACCTGAAATATTGCTTTCGCTGCCTCTGTACTCCAGAGGTGTTTCAGTGTAATGCAACACTTTTATGCACCAGAAACTATTGCTATAAAAAACGTAAGTGCATTTATTCAAACACCTAAAATCAATCATCAGCTACTAGAAATAGATCATGTCTGAAAAGCTATTGCTTAGCCTGCTCAGTTCCAATAGTAACTTTACTGTCAGTCTGTCTCTAACTGTACCATGAATGGGAGGGTCGAAGAGGAAAGCTTAGAGCATCAGCATATATTTTCTTGCTGTTTGACCCCCCTCCACTCACTGAAACTTCTTTCAAGATTCTGGCTCATCTGGCTTTCCTTGCTCCTCGTGGAGATACTGCAGCACTTCCCAAACAAAATTTGGTATTGTACCAGATGCAAAAAGATGCCTGATGCTTCCAGAATGCCTTTAATTGAATAAAACACATGGTTATTAATGATATTTAATTATAGAGGATATCACTGAAATTACATTAACTCTAGAAGAATGTACAAATATAAATCCAGGGCTGCATTTTAGCACTGACACACTACTATGCCACTTTTGTTAATATGATCACTAGGACACTGATGGATGGGTCAGCACTGGACTGTCCTCTAGGTACTGGCACATTTATGTTATAGTGGCTGCTGCTGTCATTTCTATCTATACACAAGAGAGGGACTTGGATGTTTTCAGAGGGTACAGAGAGGCTTATTCATTAGCCTGGCCTCACAAAAGCTTACTCTACTGCAAAATATAACTGGCTACACCTATTCCAGTGTAATCAGAAGACTGTATCAATCAAGTCACAAGTAACCCCCTCTAGATACCCAACAATGATCTTAGCCCTTAGGAAAAATCTTTTCTTTCTTTAGTGTAAGGTCACAACAACTGGTCAGCCTTCCAGTACCGCAGGCAGCACAAGCAACAGCCAGGACTGTTCTGTGGCTGGAAGGGCTCTCTGGCATCACCAAGCTCTTGGCTGCTGCTCAACAGACTTGCTTGTCTCAGTGCTCCTGGCAGAACAGGCAATGCTCATATACCTGCACCTCTCTGCTGTCCTGCCTCAAAGACTGCTGCTATCCTTAGCACAAAGAGTACCTCTCACTGCCTCCAGGCACTTCACAATGGCAATATATTTTCTTAGGGTAAGTACCACGATGCCCTTTTTAGAAAAGGGGATAGCTGACTCACAAAATGTATAGGTGGCTTATCCAAGATTACAAAGCAACATCAAAGTGGTAATTCTTATGTAACTCCTGGGGAGAGCAGCATATTTCACTGAATCATACTGCTTCCCAACCATAAATAATGATACTTGGGTTCGGCACATTCAGATCTGAGCTATTTTGTCCCTGATGGGTAGTGAAATCAACTGTTTCTGTCCTCAAAAACCTGAAGAGAAATAGGGTGTATTTCAAGCTTATTTTATGAGTGAGCTCGTTGTGGAACAGAAAACAAGGTGGTAGTTCCCAGGAAACTGTTCATTATACACTCAAATAGGTAATTTTACTGAAGGCATGCTTATAATATTTTAAAATAGAAATTCAGAGGGAGCACAGACTGGCAAAAGCACACCATGCAGAAAAGCGGTAGGTCAAACTCATATATCCCCATTCACAAGTGACAGCCCCCTAAAGCCTAGGGCTTGCACACCAGGAGGTGCACTGTTGCAGAGGCTTTTGGAGGTATCCTGTCAGACACAGGGCCCCAAAGCACAAAGCACAACGTACCAAGGTCCAGCTATTGTTTCTTCACCTCCAGCACTCCATGCTGCCATTCACACAGGTGAACAAGGTGAAGGGAACAAAGCCTGCCGCACACCTTCAGAAGGCTTTTATCTTAACATTTTTTTATTATTATTGTGTTATAGTCTGGAACACGTCAACAGGAGATAAAGAGGAAAGATGGCTGAGGAATTAAATTATCTAGAGTGCTGAGCAAGCCTATTTCAGTCCACTGTGGTTTAAATTTGCCACCTGACATGATAAGGTAAAAAAGGTTATGTTACTCTTCAGCTCAAAATGCACCTGTCTAGGAAGCCCTAACATCCCTCATTAAAAAGGATAGTGCATGACCTAGCATTGAGGTTAATACTAATATGTTCCCCTGGAGCCATGACTGTGGTCCCTCATTACCATTATCCTCTGGATGTTGTTCTAAATGCTGGCACCCTAATTGATAAATAGAATCTGCCAGTTTTCATGCCTCGGAGACAAGTGGCTAGAATTTAAGATGCCTATCCTTTGAATCAGGCAAGGAGAGTTTTGTTGTGTTCTGCTTTTGTGTTAAGTGTCTACAGAACTTTAATTAATCTTCACGTGTTGCCAGTAGTTTACAGATAAAGCTACAGTGCTCAAAGGAAATAGGTTATCTTTACCCACTGTAAGCTGCTATTTCCAAGAAGTACTCTGAAGTAACCATGCAATTTGAATTAAAGTAACCAGGAAAAATTAACAAAATACATAGAAATGACTGAGCTCACGTGACCAGTTTTGCAGCTATGACCTTTAATTCTCCATAAGGAGAAGGTGTTTTAAAAAGTCTAACATTCTCACCAGTTATTTGAACAGAATGGTGAGTGATGCTGCATGTGTGGAAGGAATCCAAGAGCAGTTTGGGTGGAAGAAAAAAATACGCAGATACGCAATTAGAACCCAGCCTTATTTAAAGAAGAAAAATTAGTATTCAAGCACGTGGTGCTTCCGTTATTTTGTGATTCTTATAGTGTGAGACTGGTGCAAACATGCAATAGCACTAAACACGCATTTTAATATAAAGAAACTATGAATGAAATCTATTGTTCTCAAAAAAAATCTACCGGAATACTCGACAATCACATATGTGTGGTGTGTGTGTGTGTGTGTGTGTGTGTGTGTGTGTGTGTTTAGGGACAGAGTGTAAGCATCAAGTGTGATCTTAAAGAACTTGTAAGCCACATTAAAAGACTTACATGAAACTCAAACATTGAAAGTTCAACTCAATTCTGAGCTTTCTGTTAGAGATGCATAGAGTCCTAACTGGTTAGTTCATTTCAGACTCCTGAACTAGGCACATGCATGCTCACTGATAACTTTCAGTAGAATGTATGCTCACTGACACTGAATGTTTGCCTGAATCATGGCCAGAGTGAACAGATGAGCTGAACGTCATGCCCCAAATAGCAATGAACCAATACTTTAATTCACAGAGAAATAAAATTCAGCCAAACAGCAAATGGTTATTATACACACAGAGATTTGATACTCATCTAAGCGTTCAGAACTCATTCTCTGAAAGTCATCACGTGCCTGCTTAACAGGTGAGGAACGAGTTTTCTGAAAAAGGAAACCAATATCAGCAAAGTTACAGAAGAATCAGATATAAGTTTAAGCTCAAAGCTTTTGAAAGCAGGTATTTATGAGTTCCTGGTTCAACATGCATTTATTTGAACATTGCATTACCATAGCACCTAATGATCCCAGTCATGGGCCATCATACTCTTGCACTTTGCACTGTGTGCATACACAGAAGAAAAGCACATTCCCCAGACAGTTCACAATTCAGTTATAAACAAAAGATTAAGCAGAGGGATACAGCATAGAAAGCGCAAGCAATGAAATTGGTTGATGTAATGCACTAGCTTGGAAAATGCTGATGTGATGGAGTTCTTCTTTCATATTTTTACCTTCCAAGTGCCATTAAAAATAGCTAGAGTCCCTTAATTTTTACCTGACAATACTTCCCAAGTGACTATATGCCACGGGGATGCTACATGATCACAAATAGGAGAACTACCAAAGATCAGAAGGAAATGACTGATGAAGTGGTGAAGCATGGTCTAGAAATATTTACAAGTTCTTTAGTTAGGAAAAAAAGGGGCTTTTGCAAATGGCCCTTCTTCAGCAACAGGATTCTTTGTGGGGACAAACAGCACGTGACTTAACAACTGGCAAGCTTTCCATATAACACCAATTTTCAAAGAGCTTATGAATGTCTCTCTCCTGAATTTCTTCCTTTTTTTTTTTTGTTTGAACTATCCTGAGTTCTACATATGGAAAAAGAACAAGCTTAATCGGGGCAAATATAATAAGCCTTTTATCAATTCAATTATCCATTTAAGTACTCACTCATTGAACTTAGCCATAAAATGTTAGAGTTGCAGTGCTGCTCCTGTCTATCAGCATGTGTCCCTGCATCCTTTGTACCCTTAGGGATGTTTTATCTTTTGAGCAGTGTGACAGTATGCCTTCTGAGACTGTCCTTGGCAGAACTCTGTAGCCAGTATATTGACAAATAGAAGATAGCATGGAAAGTGAAGCCGATCACAACTTACTTGGGTCTGTCAAGCAGCTTTCATCACCAGACACAGGATCCTTTAAAGCTATTATGGGATCTTTCAAATCACTAGCTTACATTAATTGCATCTGATTTTTTCCACCCAGGAATCTATGGATCTACAGCAGAATCACTTCCTATATCATTTGCCAATATTTTTACTTTCTGGAGAATATAATTATCCTATCTCCAAGTACACACAGGGCTGATCTTTGGAACATTTCTTCACTGTCAGAAGAACAGGCTCAAAACAGGGAGAAGAACTAACTGCTACTGCCAGCATTTCTGATGCTTTCTCTACTGAAATGTGAGTTGATTATTTCTATACGTGAGCTTGGTTTTGCAGTTTCTTTTCTCTGCATTTTGAAGAAGGATGAAGAAAGCCAGCTGTTTCAAAGTGAGTTATAAAGAAAAAAAAGACATGTTACCTTGGAGAATATACATTTGTAAAAATTAAATTCAAAATGATACAGGATTAGCTGTGGAGTATTACAGGGATCTTCAAGATCCCAGGCAACTATCATTTCAGCTTGTGTAGAGAGCAGATATGTAGCTATATTGACATCAGTGCTTTCTTTTGGGGATAATACTACACAGGCTGGCCAACACTGGTTTCCTCCTTCTTTTGCCTTACCTGAATATTACTGTTTCGGTGCCCCAGCACCTCAGCTAGGAGAACAAGAGGGTTCAGATTCCTGCTGAGAAGCATTTTCTTTTAAAATTACAATTTCTGCAAGAAGAGCTACTTTTTATGTTGCCAGCATTCTTTTCATCCTTTAGTATGCTCTTCAAGAACAAACTGTCAAAATACCAAATTACATGATACTCAAAGTCGATCTTCTTGAATCTTAGTTTAAAGGAACTGACTCTCTTGAGGGTATGTATGCCCACATACCTTAACTCCCTGTCTTTAACTGCAGTCACCAGACAAATGCTAACACAAGACCTTGAGATTTCTTGCCATTTTATGGTCTTTTCAGCATATATTCTTGCATACATGGTTTAAGAGCAGCGCAGCTTCAGAATTCCAAGATAAAATCTTTCACTGAGGAGCTGGAAGCATATTTAAGAAGGGACTTAATAAAAGAACATTTCAAACCAGCCTTCAAAATCACTGGCAAATATTTCCTAGACAAGGTGTTATGTTTATTGGTCTAATGTAGAATAAAAGATGTAAGTTTTGAAACTGGAGTGCTGTGCTTTCCTAGAAACAATCATGTGCCCAGCTAATGGCAGGCTATATGGCTGTCAATATCACTTTCAAGTTATTAGGTCCAATCAATGTTGAATAAAAGGAAAAAAGGTGGTCAACAGGCAACCTAGCTTTCAGTTTAACACTCCCTTGAGGATTTTCATTATCCTTTCCTTTTCTGCTCTCAAGGTTAGCTCTAGCCAGACTATTTCTAGCTTCAACTTCCTGGAGATAATGCACATTCACAATAGCTTCACTCCTCCTTCAGTGTGCCCTTCCACCTGAGGAAGCAGAGTCCCTTCTCTTTTCTATTATTTGTGACCTTTTCCTGGGTTAAAAGGTCACTCCTGAAGCAGACAGGTTTCACTTCTTATGGTGATTGCAGAGCAAAAAGCAGGCTTCTACCTTGTTAGAAGTGACATCACTGTACATTAAAGACATCATATCTCCTTTCATATTAAAATGCCTGTCAGTTCTGCTGCTCGCAGGCTGTAAATCTGCCACAGTGTCTTGTGCTTGGGAGCTTTCA
Organism: Pavo muticus; assembly: GCA_016647715.1. NCBI lineage: Eukaryota > Metazoa > Chordata > Aves > Galliformes > Phasianidae > Pavo > Pavo muticus. The sequence continues at coordinate 1,399,219 of JACDJE010000194.1, read as the reverse complement.
TTATGAAAATATGAAGATAAGCACTCTGCTTTACTGTCAGAAGGGAAAAATAGTCTGGTAGTAATAAGGTTGCTTTAAAAATAAATACACAATTTCTTAAACGTGGATTATTTAACAAAGAGCAATTTTAAAAAGGAATCCTTTTTATTTCAATTCCTTAAAAATTTCAAGCTTAAAAACTGGTATGAGTAAATTCCTGTAGAATTTATTAATGCATGGGCTGTGCACTTGCTCTTGCAGTAAATCATTAGATTTTCCCTTTGACTTTGGCCCTCCAGCCTTGAGAGAAATGACATATCAGAATCTAACCTGTTTTTCATCTTCATGTCATACAAGCACCAAAAGACTTGTATGTTCTGCAAGAAAGTAACAACATTCCGCTGTTACATATACAACTTTAGAAATACATAGCAGAGAAATACCTCACAAACGGCAAAGAAAAATATAAATAATTACTGATCATTTTCTCTCCTGGTATCATTAGGATATTATTAATATGTTGCTATTAGGTAATGTTTTCATCCGTCGATCTGAAAGAACTTTAGATATATCATTCTTGTTTTACAGAGGGGAAACTGATTCACAAAGAGGTGAGATGACTTGTCTTAAAATTTGAGAGAAGCTCAGCAACAGAAGTGAGAAACAGAAGTCTCAGAAGTGAGAACAGATCCTACACTTCTAGCCTGCCCAATATTCAACTTGCTTATTTCAAACTGGCAGTTTGTATTGTTTGCTGGTGTATCCCTGAATTGTTCACACAGACTGAGACTCTTCATTTACTATTCACTAATGGGAGAAAATTATCAGATATTCTCTTATTATATAAAAAACGACTCCATTTTCTTAGAGAATACTAATCCACTGCTATTCCCCATTTGCTTGTTCTTGAAATATTTAGAATTACCTCCAACTGAGGAAACGTTGGAGCATAGCATATGCATTTTCAAATCTCATCTTCCAGATCACATACTCCATTGCTGATTCTCTGTTTGGGGAGCTGAAATGAATGGCTCAAGAGTTATTTATAGAGAATGAAACCTTTCATGTCCGAGGCATTGATTTTAATGTCTGAACCCTACATACATGTAGACAGAAATAAATACATTTAGACTGTGCTGTGTGCTTTACTCAACTGGTAGTGTCAGTTCCAAGCAGACGAGAGTCCAGATGAAAAACATGAAAAAAAAAATAAATTATTATTTGCTGGAGGAAAGAGAACACATAAGATAGGAAGAATTTAGTAGCTGAGGAGATGACATGCTTGGGCCATGGTCTCAAGAGACAAGATCAGCGTATTCCACATATGTGTTGGAGGAAACCAGAGCATGTGTCAAGTCAGTGGAGCTTGAAGTGAAATGAAACAAGAAACCAAAGAACGCAGTAAAAACACAGTTTGCTTCTTCACCTTTTGGTTTCTCCTGGATGCAGAGGGGATTTTCTTCCTCTGCTTTGTGGAAGTCCTCTGTTCATGTAGAGCAAATCAAAATAGCGAGAGATATAGTTCTTTAATGGCCCAAGTCATAAGGATTTATAGCCCATTTTAGAGCAATATTGCCAACACCTTCCTAGCCACAAAAGCCTGCAAGGACTACCAATCAGGATTTTGTATCGTCTCTCCTCTCTTCAGAAGGACTTTTCAAACATTTTCAGTTCCACAGTTCCAAGCCATGTCTATGCTGAGTGGTTTCCTAGCATTCACTGCGTTGCCAACACCTATGCAGGTCCACTGGCAGCAGTCAGGGTGCTAATTTTAATACCAGGTGGTCTGGATGGCTACAGGCACCTCACACTACTGCCACCTACATTACGATTAGGGAAGTGGGAAAAGGGCGTTATTTTCATCCTAACAATTTCCCTACAGTTCCTAGGACTGGTGGAGCTGCACTGGTATCACAGAAGACAGTTTTGTTGAGAGATAAAAATGCACCACAGAAGAGCATGTTGGTTTCCATTCACCTCTCCTCAAAGGTAACATTCATACCTATTATCACACACATTTGGAAGGCTTAACACGTAACCTTCAATATTGCTTTTATATAATTTTCCCAGTAATACCATTTCATCAAAATAGTCATGAGTAAAATACATAGGAATGTTTTCTTGCATCCGTGTGAACACCATGGAGCCATATCTGAACACAGTGTTTGAGGCTTTTACTACCTCAGCAGGCCCTGGGGACCAGGTTGCAGGCAGTCACACCGCATTGGCAGATCTGTATTAATAGACAGCATCCTTATTTTCGGTACTGTATGCAGAACAGGATAATAAATGTTAAAAAGACAAGAGTTGCATAATGTACTCAGTTAAAAAAAAAAAACTTTTGACTTAATACGAAACTTTATGACTCTGTTGTACTCCAAACAAAAATCGTTTATCTTGCATATGTACTGAGTTTCTAGTCCTCCCTTTTGCTTTTACTTCTTTTTGTTCTTGTCGTTACGTTACAAAATTTTACATTAATTTTGCTACAGAAATAGTGACTTTGTACTCAATGGTCAGGAATTAAGGGCACTGGCAAATATCAGCTCACAAATGCCCTAGGAGCAAGCTAACATTGACATTAAATCACATTTTATTTCTAAAGAAATTGCGCTCTCCAGCTCTGCAGCTAATAAAGATACAGAAAGAACAGAGTGACTATACCACAGTCTCCATTATTTGAAATACTTCATTGTTTGGTTTCCCGAATTAACAGTAGACTAAATATTTATTTTAAAAATCTTTGATACTAGAAATATTTGAGATTTTTTGTATATCTCTTTCCTATTTTTCCTCCACTTCAAAAATTATTTATACTAATAAAAATAGCTTCTCTCATCTAATCAAGCTTCTGTTAATTAAATGAATGTGGCCACTGAGGAGGTAAGTGATTCACCCAAGGTCACCTTGGAAGCCTCGAGCAAAGGCACATGAGAACCCAGGCAGTCTGAACAACAGACCCAATCATTTATGCCTCTTTGCAGTGTTCTCACAAGAGGATCGCATATCAACAGCGAACACCAACTTGGTAGCTCCACTTGTGGCTTTCAGTCTGGATAATATTCAGTAAGACATTCCTCACACGGACAAACCGAATAATCCTTGTACATTGATTAATATTTTTTTTATTTGCATTTCACTAATATCTAATGAGTTCTGCATACTGTACAAGCAACTAAAACCAAAGCTTTACAGCTCCAGAGCTCGAAACCTCAATCCTTTTTTTTTTTTTTTTTTTTTTTTTAATATGTAATGTTGTGATCTGTGTCAATAAAACCCAATTTGCTACTATTACAACTGTTACATAAATTGTGCTAGCTGCCCCTCCCATGAAGTAGCACTGCTGGGCTCAGGATTATGTCTTACATTTTCTGTGTTGACAGAAAAACAAAACAAAACAAACAAAAAAACCCTCTCAACTTATTTTAGGCTTGATCCACAATCCACTTCTTGCTAAAATCCACAGAAAGTCTCTAAGGATCTCTCTGAGGAGAGGTCAAAACATATTTTCCCTGTATATGAAATACCTGAGAAGGTTCAGATAAGTGGAAAAATTGCACTGAGAGGCTGGAAGAAGTCAGGGAATGGCAGATCCAGTCAGCTCCCCAAAAGGACTTAGTCTTCCCAAAAGTCAGATGATACTTCTGTCCTAGAGCATCAGCTGGATCATGGGTCAGGGGCCAATGAAAACCTAATGAGGTTCAATAAGGCCAAGTGCAGGGTGCTGCACTTGGGTCGGGGCAATTGCAGGTACTTATACAAACTGGGGGAAGATCTCCTTGAGAGCAGCCCTGCAGAGAAGGACTTGGGGGTCCTGGTGGATGAGAAGCTGGACATGAGCCAGCAGTGTGCGCTTGCAGCCTCGAAGGCCAACTGTGTTCCGGGCAGCATTAAAAAAGGGGTGGCCAGCAGGGAGAGGGAGGCGATTGTCCCCCTCTACTCAGCTCTTGTGAGGCCCCATCTGTGTCCAGATGTACTGTGTCCAGACCTGGGGCCCCCAGTACAGGAAGGACATGGAGCTTTTGGAGCGGGTCCAGAGGAGGGCCACTAAGATGATCAGAGGGCTGGAGCACCTCTCTTATGAGGAAAGATTGAGGGAACTGGTCTTGTTTAGCTTGGAGAAGAGGAGGCTCCGGGGAGACCTCATTGTGGCCTTCCAATACTTGAAGGGAGCATATAAACAGGAGGGGGAACGGCTGTTTACAAGGGTGGATAGTGATAGGACAAGGGGGAGTGGTTTTAAACTGAGACAGTGGAGGTTTAGGTTAGATATTAGGAGGAAGTTTTTCATCCAGAGGGTGATGACGCACTGGAACAGGTTGCCCAAGGAGGTTGTGTATGCCCCATCCCTGGAGGCATTCAAGGCCAGGCTGGATGTGGCTCTGGGCAGCCTGGTCTAGTGGTTGGCGACCCTGCACATAGCAGGGGAGTTGAAACTAGATGAGCATTGTGGTTCTTTTCAACCCAGGCCATTCTACGATTCTACAATTCTATGACAGCAAGGTGGCTGAACACTTTCAATCTTCCCGCTACACTGAATTTTGAGACGAGGTTTTTATTGCACTACAGATTAGAGCAGCCCCGTGTTTACTTCATATTCTCAGGTGGGTGTCAGAAGCAATTTTGGGCAGCTGGGAACTAACCTTGCAGATGCTTTACACTAGCAGGTCAATTTAAAGTAACCATTTTAGCCCATGTCTGGGCTTAAACTTGACATCAGGATTATCAACCTGAAATGATGAAATGCACCATCAAATGGGCTTTGGAACAATTTACACTGAAATATCACCTGGAATTGATATTCTACAATGGGAAAAAAAATAAAGAGAACTTGTGTTTCTTTAGTGTAAATAACTTAGGAAGCTTAAATGTAGAAGACTGGCTCCAATTTGATCATGATTTGGATATAGCCTAGCTAAGTGCCCTCCCCCAGAACACCAAATCAACAAAAGCAAGTGGAGATTCTAGCCTTTACTGGGTGCAACAGAGAGCATAGTTTTCATGTGATCTGTTAAACTGTGTTTGAACCAAATAGAAAGCTGGAGACAAAACCATGCGACAAAAGGTAATCATGTCACTTAATTCATATTGGATGACATGAACATCCTGGAGTGGGAGCACAAAGTAAGGAACTGAAGACAATAGAATTTTATTAGGCTCTTTGACTTAAATCAGTAGCACAGAACCAATATTTTTTGATTAAGGTCCAATTTTAAAATATATTAACTTTCAAATTGAGAATATAGCTGGGAATATGCAGTTTTGATGTTCTTGGAAATAATGCTGGATAAATCAGCCTCCATTTAAGGGGAAAAAAAACAAAAACTTTGATTTTTCATTGTATAGGCAAAGATACAATATCATTCACATGCTGAAAGGCTTGAATTCTCCCATCAAAATGCATGCAAATTTCAATTTCAAACCTCTCAAGGCTCATGAAAATTCTTGTCTCTTGGGGGAAGCCAAGAACACTGCTAGGTACTCTGAGGGAGGTGAGCTCTGAAAGCTTCTGGAGATCCTCTCTTTCTTTCCAACACAGCTGAAATTCTGGGAAGGGAGAGAGAAAGCCTTGGGATGGGTTCTCACGTTGTTATCCCCAATACCCACAAGACCTGTGAACAGCTGCCTGCTTACCAGAAAGTTTGCTGAAAAGGTGAGAGGTCCTTGTATTTCTTTTCTGTTGCCTTTTCCTGCATTCTTCAGTTCTTTAATGTCCCATTTCTTATCCCCAGGATATCAGAAGAACACTTCCAAGAAGCACAAATTATGGCAAAGAACGTGGCTCCAGAAGGAATAAGAAAGGGATGAAGAGCGAGGAGATTATGCCAACTTCAAGAGAGTGGCCTGCCAGGAAGCATGGCACAGAAGTGTAGTAAGGTCAGCTTCAGGGGTCCTCTGCCTCAAATCTGGCAACAATTTGTATTTGTGTAATCTGGTACCAATTTATCTTTGTGCCCAGCCTCTAACAGTGCCAAGAGCAAATCTGACCCATGAGCTTGCTATCAGACAACAGCCTGGGCATCCACAGCAATGAGAGGAAAGCTAAGCCCCACTCTTCAGGCAAAGGAGTTATTTCAGGACTTAAAAGCAGACGTGCCACTTGGGTTGAAATAGCTTTCTTATCATGATGTTGAGCAGCACAAGGTATCGATGTGTTCTGCTCTTCTGTGAGGATCCTGTGGGACAGCCTTGGAGAAAGCAAGGAGTGTGGAAAGGATCTGAACCAGAACCCACTGATAGAGTTTTGGATCAGGCCAGTGGACAAAGGGATTTTTCAACAGCCAGGATATGCTGCTGAAACTTCAGTTTCTAAAAACAAGCCATGACAACTGTAAGCCAACAGCTATCTTTTTGGTACCTGCTCATTGAGATGGATTTGTCTTGAAATTTCCAGTGTATTTCAAAGATTTTTTTGTGAGGTCCTGAGTACAAAGAAGTAATTATCATAACCTCCATTGACTTCAGTGGGAGCAGAATTTCCCCTTGCTTCTCTCAGACTCTGAAAATGTCATACAGTGTTTACTTCAGGAAACCATGCACATACAGCGTTAATCCTGAACTGCAAAGCTTCTCCACTTTGACATTATTTCATGGAGGTTAACTTCTGCCCCATGCTCCCAAAGGTTCTGAAAAAGAAGTTCCCTTGCATTTGGAACTGGTGCTCAGCTCCTTTAATTTATTGCACATTTTTTAGATGCTTTTTTGCTTTCTAATCTAAGTAGGCACCAAAGTTGATTGTTAAAATCATGAGGTATGATTTTGGCCCAAATAAGCCTCAGTCTCCATGATACAGTTTTCTGGTGAGGATTGTTCGATAAATCCTTTTCCGTCCATTGATTGTAGCCAGGGATTACTTAGTCTGAATTCAAAGTCTTTCTACAGACATTCCTTTGCCATCTAGCTTGATGTTCTGCATTTACCTTATGTAAACAGTGTTCTTTTCAGAAGAGCTGGAAGAATTGGACAGTCTTTTTTAATACATTCTGGGTTACATAGCCATCTCGCTTTATGGAAATGCTGGGAAAGAAAAACCTTTCTAACTTTGAAGTGATTTTTAGTGCATTTGAAAAAAAAAAAAAAAAAAAAAGAGAGAAAGAGAGACTGTCAGATCCCATTTCAGTTTTTTAAAGTTAACTGCAAATTTTAATGAGGTCCTCTGAACAAAGATTCTGAGATGCTTCATGTTTAAGACTTAGCAGTAGTACACGAGCCACCAACTTCCATCATTAAGTTCAGCTGGCGAAGGCCAAGGCAACTCTTCTTGTTAGAACTTTGTTACCATTTATGGTTGAGGTGAAGAAGCTATTATGGAAACTTTGTGAGCTGGGAAGGATTGAAGACTACTATTGTAATTTATGACCTTTCATCTGAGGCCAAATATAAAGGCAATCACAATTGTTCTATATCTCAAGGCCAGCACATAGCAGATGTATGAAATTTGGAAGTGTTAGACATAAACTTTTATTACCAAATTATAAATAATTTCTACCACTTACAGTGTTCACCTTTCAAGTTCATCTTGATTAAAACACACAGGCAGAATCTCACTGATTTCAGTGAGTTTTATACAGCTGGAAAAATTCTCTCTGCTTCATGGAACAATAAAGAAATACCATATTTTAAAGAATGTACTGATAGCAATGCATGCAAAGTTTTAGACCAAAATCCTTTCTCATCCAGATGACCGAAGCAAAAAGAAGAATCATTAAACAGTGAGTCTCATTTTTTCATACCCGAAGCTTTGAAATCTGCAAGGAGTCTACAGAATGGATTACATAATTCCTTTGAAAACCACCTACCTGAGCACTGGGATTTTGTGACTCAGGAAATAACACTTCTTTAGGTTGTGTATTTACAGTTGTGATTATATTATATTATCTTTCTGAATGAGCAAGAGAGAAATTTTCTTTCCAGGTGCAAAACCCACTACACCAAAGTGCTCAGCAATGTATGTCCTATTGCATGGAGGTTAATTTACTCAGAACAGCATAGAAGATTGTTTCAAGGCTTATAGCAAACCAGGACAAATTTACTACCACGTGAGTTCATGACTTGGCCTCAAACCATAGAAGAGGTGAGCTAAGGATACAAAACTCTTGTCCATCTCTATTTCTGTCTTTCAGAATACATATGTTTGTAAGCTCAGTATTAAAAAGAAATTAGAAGGATTTTGTTGACTGGCATCAATGAACCAAGTATCCATAGACAGAAACTGTAACTAACTGTCTGCCCAAGGTACGCAGAAAGCAGCTGGTTGTGCAGCAGGCTCAACAGATATCAACAGTAACAAAAAGAGATGCTGCGCAGCCAGGACAACCACACACAGCTCTGTGGGCCCTTCAGCTTTTGAGGAAAAAAAGTGCCGCTGAAGTAGTGTTTGGGAAGGTAAACACCCCGGGATGGAAGAGTGAACGCGAACCCATGTGCTGAGAAGCACATTTTCTCCGAGTTACAAAGATGAATCAAGGCACAAAATACAAGGTACAAGACCAATAATGGAAGAACAAAAATAAAAATAAATCCAGTCCAGAAGATTTCACAGATTATTAACTCTTGTCAAGGTACTACATCCCTAAAAACTAAGTTAAAAACCAACACAAATAAGGGTTTTCCAGACGGCAGGCCACAGCTGGGTGCGGACGCAGAAGGCCGAGGCCCCGTTCTTTCGGAGCAGGTGACCCCAGCCCGCTACCCATGCACGCCAGCTCCTCCCTGAAGCGCCGAGGCGGCGCGGCTCGGGGCGGCCGGAACCAGCCCTGCTTTAGCGAGTGCGCCCGGCACGCCGTGTCCCTGCCGCCGCGCCGTAGCCGCCGCCGCTGATTGGCCGCGAGCGCGGGGCCGGGCGCGCGCAGCAGCGGGTGAGTGAGAGCGGCGGCGGGTCTCGGCCCGGCTGCAATGGGGCGCCGGGCGGCCGGGCGCGGGCCGGGCTCTGCCCCGGGTGGGGGGCTCGGTACGGCGGGAGCTGGGGCCGATCGCATATCTGCCCTGGGTCCCGCTTCTGCCCGGCGGGAGCTGAGGGCCGCGTGGCCGCTGGGGCGCCTGCTTGGGACGGGGCCGTTGGGATGGGTTTTGTGCTGCTTTGGAACGCAAAGAACGTTACGAATGGAAGGCTGAATTCTGTGGCTCAAGGAGGCTTGTCCCCGCATTCACCCATAAGGTTTTGCTTTCATCTTCATATTTTCTCACGCCTTAACCAGGGCCCTGTCTGTACTGAGTGTTTAAAAGTCCGTATTTGCTTGTTACAGAATCCCAGAATGGTTTGGGTTGAAAGGGACCCTTACGACCATGTAGTTCCAACCCCCTGCCATACGCAGGGACGCCTCCCTCTAGACCAGGTTCCTCAGAGCTCTATCCAGCCTGGCCTTGAATGCTTCCAGGGAGGGGTGTGTTGCTTATCCACATGTCTAATTTCACATCTCTTCCCAGCTTACCAAGAAAAATCAAGATGAGTCTACGAAAGCAAACTCCCAGTGACTTCCTAAAACAGATCATCGGAAGGCCAGTTGTTGTAAAATTAAATTCTGGAGTCGATTATCGAGGTAAGATCTCCACCTGTCTATGATTTCATTGTTCGGAGAGGCTGGCACAGATGCGTTGCTCTTAAAAAGCAAAACAATGTGATCTGGCGTCTTGGAGTGTGTGAACATAGATCTCAGAATGGTGACACTAAGGAAAAACCAAAAAAGCTGGAGGGGCTGATGAAGAAGAGCTAACAGATGTAGAGATTAAAGTTGCCGAGACCATTGCTATCTCTAGTCACAGTGATTAGAGTGGAGGCTCAATTTTCTAAATGAGGGTTTGTAAAGCCAAGCTTGGATGATACCTCCCAAAATGGCCAGGCAGTCCCCGTTTCAGTGCACCGATAGAACACCTCATTTAAAGCTACTCCTTTTCTTCTTCTTCCTATTTTCCAACTCCTGGCACAGACCTCAGTCCGGTAAAGCTTCACACAATCACCTGTGCTGTCAACAATAAGCCTACTCTTACATGAGGGGTGAAACAATGGTTTGTGTTGTTGGTTAAACAACTGCCTAGCCTTGCGTTGGATGAAGACTCATAGGGGATACGGGAGAAAGCTTTGTGTGGTTTTTGCTCCTCTATGCCCAGTGTTGTTTGTTTTTGTTTTTTTTTTTAACACAGTCCATCAGTTTTATTCCAGAACCGATCCATTTACCTTCATGCACTGTATGCAGGATTATAGGGTGTTTTTGGAGTGATAAATGAAACTTGTCTGTTCAGTGAGATGTCCTGCTCCTACTCCCTTTAGGCTAAGAGTATCAGCCTGAACAATTATTTCTTTATTTTAGTCTTAGTTAAGTTTGGATGCTTTTATCATGCATCTCCTATGAGCACAAACTGGGTGTTTTATTCTGGAATGATTTAAACATTATGATCATGCCAGAGAGTGCTACTTCAGATAGGTTTAATTCAGTTGGCTCATCTTATCACTTGCTGAGACAAGACTGTTTGTCCTTTGACAAGGAATCTTGGTGTTTTGACAGCAGACCAATGTAGCATAGGAGTTATTTTCCTTTCTTTTTTTCCCTCTGTTCTCCCTACTTCCCTCACTTGATGTGATCCTGCAGCTAGAAACCTCCATGATGCTTACATTTGAGAAATACACACTTCATTTCTCTACAGAAATTTGATCACTTGTATAAACCAAACATCAGAAAATCCAGCATCTCAGGCTTTTGTTGCAGATCTATCTAGACTCTGCCTGTAGGCTACACTGCTTATTTTATGTCTGCACCTCCACCCTCCCAGCCACTGTGCATGCAGCAGTTGCCTGGTACACATGTTGGTGTGCTGCTGTAAAATGTCTTGCTTCACTGCCAAGCGCTGTACGCATCTAAGGGAAGAAGTCTTGGGAAAGTGCACGTGTAATCAGCTGTACAGATGGGTATGAACGTAAAACACTGCTACATACTGACAAAAAAACAGGTAAAATATGAGCCAGGGTGGGCAGCAACAGTATGTAATGCTATTAGTGTCCTGAGTGTAAATACAAAGAAAAGGAAGACGATAATGAAACAAGTGAAAATGCACCCTGGCCAGTTGAATGGTAGCTTAAAAAAACCCCACGGCCCAATTTCGGTTCTGGGCAAACATTTGTTTTCTATTGCATCTCGAAGCACTCGGGATTACTGGAGTGAAAATGTTGTCACTTACTTGGTTTGGGAGGTTTTGGTGCATTTAAAACACTTTGTGGCCAGTCAGATTTTCCCCATTTATGTGGAAACAGAGGGATGAAAAACATACAGGAAAATAACAGTGCTCAAGCCATTACAAGTTGGCAAGAAAACTTAAATTCCTAATTATTTAATGGAAGATATTACAGTAACACTTCTGGAAAATGAGAACATACCCTAGAGGAAGATTCTCAGACTGGAGTTCTCCCCCCTCCTCAAATACAGCCAATGTACTGCATTTCTTCAGTTTTTATGCCAGGTAAATTAGATTGTTTTCCATTTTAGTAGTTGTATTTTTAGTAGTGGTGTCTGTGTGCAGGGAGGAAGTCAGGAAAACACAGGCAAGATGGAGATGAGCAGCTCGTTAGAAGTTGTTTTTTATGTATACAATTAGCAAATCTCATTGCATTTTTCTGAGCAGTTCTTTACATCCATTAATCCCCGCATTTAGTTCACTATGTGAATGTTCTGTTTGTTCAATAGTTAAAAGAAATTTGGCTGAAGATTTCAGTGTAATTTGAAAGCCCTTTCCCTGTTGAAGATGATGTAGAATTTTATTTACACAAAAATCACACTGGCAGCCCATGTTATTCAAAGTCCATAAGAATGAAAATAAATCAGAAAAATGTGTGTGGTGTCCTGTATTAGAAGGGTTCTTTCTCACATATATCCTTTCTCACATATATCCTTGACAAGCTTTGGTCCAAATTCAACTTGTAGCCTTGTTCTTAGGTTGCCCAGTTACACTTTATGTCACAGGTTCTTCTCAGGAGTAAGGCATAAAACAGAAGTAAGAAGGAACAACGAAACTTTCAGAATGGAAAAGGTTATCTTTCAAAAGTCACGTCTCAATGAGTTCTCCCCAGCCAGTCATATACAGGACCTGGGGTTCCCTACTCTCAGTTTAATTCTTTTAATACTCTCTCGGCCACAGACTGACTCACCTGACCACACTTTGGAGTTTAGTTTGTTATGAAGATAGTGTTTTTCCTTGTGCTGTTCAAATGCAAAGCCTTTTTGTTTAATTTAAAGATAAGCCTAAGTTGATTCAGTTTTAAACTGTCACTCTCTTCAGGTGTCCTGGCTTGCCTGGATGGGTATATGAATATAGCTCTGGAACAGACAGAAGAATATGTAAATGGACAATTAAAGAACAAGTATGGGGACGCGTTTATCCGAGGAAATAATGGTAACTCCTCCTTTCTGTGCTGTATTTACTTTTTACAGCACTTCTTTTCAGTGCCTGTGCTTTTCCTCAGACCTGGATGAATGCTGTTCGTTAGTAAAGAAGGCTGCTTTTTACTAAAGATTCTACGAGCAGTTGAGAAAAAATCACTTGCGCTTCACTATTGAGCCTTGGAACATCCCAGTGCAGTAGGTGGACTGTAGTACACTTTCAGGACAATTAGCATCCTTTCCCACCACAAGAGAAACTGCTTTTAACCATAGGCTGATGAATATCCCAGGCTCCTGAAATGATGCTGTGGTATCAGTTAGTTAGGCTATAATAGTGGGACATGCCGGGGAGAAGAATATCTAAACGTGGAAAAGGTTCACAAGTCAGATGTGAGGAGACTTGTAGAGAAGGTAAACGAAGCAGAGTTTGACTGAGTTACTAGGAAAGAGGGAACAGAAAGAAACAAGAACTGAACCCCATGTTACGTAGTCTTGTTTTGTTTTGGAAAGAAACAATCCTTGAATGAGGTCAAATTATTGTTGTTTTTTGTAAGGAGTTTAGCTTGTTACGGTAAGGTGTATGTTGCAGCCATACAATCAATTCTGGGAATAAGAATTCATTACAAAGGTTAAAAACAAATGGATGAGAGGCAGGAGAATGAAGTACAGGCTAAGCAAAGAGCTCAAGACATTCCAGGTTTAGGAAAGTGATGTAATTTCATAATATGGGCATTCAAAATACAGGCTGCACAGTTCCATTCCAAGGCAAAAGCGTTCCTACAAAGCGCATGGGAAGCACTGCATTACGTGATGTTCTGGTAGCAGCAGCCAAGTAGGTGAAAGATGTCTGCTGGTTCATAGGTGCTTGTTAGCGTTGTAGGAAGTGCTTGGGATTTCCAGCTTTTGTTGAAAGATGATAATGTGGATGTCCAGCACCCTTAATTCTGCTGCTTAAAAGATTCTATCGTGCTCTCCTTGTTAATGCTGCAGGGTAGCTAGGTTTATTCTCCCTCTGTGCAGTCTGCATCACCTGGTGCATACCGTTTGACTGTGAATTTAATACTGAGTCAAGTTAGTACATAAGGTGTAAATCTGATAGCATTTCTCAGAGTCTGGACTGAAAAGTTTTTGACTTTGCTCACGCTGAATGGGATTAATTACACTTATTTTTAAAAGCCACGGAAGTAATAAGTTTTAAATAAACAGGCTTTGCACATTACTTACTGAAACTCTTAACTGTATTGCTTTCTTCTTTTCACAGTACTGTACATAAGCACACAGAAGAGAAGGATGTGAAGATGCCAGAAGGAGGCTCTTCTGTATTTGTGAATCTCTCCAAATGGCTGAGACTTATTTCGTTTGTAGTTTATCGTTCACAGGTGACATATTCAAGTGCTTACTTTTTTTTTAATAAATGTAAACCAATGGAAGCTTCCTGAATATTTTTGTTTGAAAATACTGTTTTGTTCCGCTGTACAGAAATAAAAATGAAGCATGCAGCAGTGTCACAAGGCTAATTCAAAGCACCAGCTCATTTGCTTACACTAACAGTCACAACGGTACTAATCCCTAGGTAAGCAGGTGTAGAAGAACTGCAAATTACAGCCATGCAGTCATGGCAAAAGAAGGGAGAAGGGAGAAGCATTTGGTGACAGTGACCTGTCCCTTCCAGAAAACACAGTCAGCTTCAAGTGCCAAACTGCAGTAAGAGTCACTGGGTAAAAAAGTCAGCTGCTAATTTGTTAATTACCCAAAACATCTTGAATTGCGGGATTGAAATCAAGGGACGTAATGGTGACACTTCAACGATTAGGAGTGGGGAATGGAATGGAAGAAGAGCCCTAAGGGGCAGCACTGCCCCGCTGTGGAAGTCAGTCACCAGTGAAAAGCTCTCAGCTGGTGCCCCAGCACAGCTAGCAGCCGCATCAGCTCCTACCTCTGTTCCCCACCCCTGCTTGCAGTACCTTTGTTTTTACATCTCTTCACCACGCACAAAGGATTTCTTCAATAAAAACCAATTTTAACTAATATCCAAAGCTATTCCTTAAAACAGACTGGAAATCCAAAAGCTTTTACAAACATGTATCCTCTTCAAACTGCTCACTCCTATTCTCCCATCCGCTCACCCCCAACCTAGTACCATCCAGATTTGCTCATTTCTAGCCAGAAAAGTGAAAAAATATATCGAGCTCATAGCATGGGCTATGTGTTAGAGGAAGAGAAATCTCTTGTAGGCAGTGAAGTTGGAACTTGTTTGTTTACATTCTGCAACAACGTTCCCAGTTAATCAAAGACCAGTGAGTAAACCCAGCTCAGTTTTAGGTGAATATTTGCATCAATTTATAAAATAGCTTCTTATTTTGTTTGCAGTCAGCCAAGAAATAAACCACGAATGTTCAGGTAGTCTGATGTTATTGCACATAACAGAGAGATTTTTCAGAATGTTTTCTAGTTCCTTGAGACAAGGATAAAGCTTAGGGTACTGCGTCTGTGGTAGGGTTGTTCAGGTTTTTGTTTTTAATGAGTTTTCTGAAGCCCTGCTTTATTCTTTGAGCCATCAATAGTGCCTTCATGAATAAAGGAAAAAAAATACTCCTAGCTGTGCATGGATAAAGAAGACAACACTTCTTCCCAAGCACCAGTAGCTCTAATGCAAGTAGGGAACAGCAGCATTTCAATTATCCACGGGAGAGAATGTGGATTGCTTTTTTTTTTTTTTTTTTTTGTGTTAATAAAGATTAGGGAATAATTCCAAATTATTTTGCAATTAATAGTTAACCTTTCAATATTAAACACTTCAGAAGCCACTACAGAACACGCAAATAGAGATGTTACTTTATAATATCCTTCAGCAATTCATCATTCTTTGACAAGGGCTTGAAAAGGGTCCAGAATGCAAGTCCAAATCAACTTGCTCTTTTGTAAGGGACTTCTTAAAAAAGAAAGCTGTGCCTCCAAGTAGCGTGTGCAGTTTCTCATTTACTTTGTCATTTATACCCAGCTGGCAGGTTACTGTGTTCTTCCAGTCAGGGACTTTTTTGGTTGTTTTTAATTTTAATGTTTATTTTTCCTTTCTCTTCCTCCTCCACCTACCCAGCTATAACAACAAATCTGGCACAGCCTTTGCTTTATTCTTGAGAGTTTGCATCTCTAACTTTATAACTGCATTTCTGTTTCTACAAGGCTAGTTATGGAACGACTTCCAGTTATGATCTGCTACTTCAAAAGGCAGAGCACGGTCTAATCACATATTAAACACGAACTTAGAAAATATTTTTTAGTTTAAAATGCTGAGGTTTTTGTTAATGTATTCCAGATCACGAGGTCACTATTTGCTATGCAAGGTAGCTAAGAAAATTTGCATTAAAGAAGAGCTGTTGCAATCTGTATTCAAGTTTCAAAAGTAACTAAAATTATATGTTTAATTCCCACAATCATTGACCTTCATGTACATTTTGCAAGACTTTTGCCCTTAATGCAGACTTCAGCCCTTATGTTGAAGCCAGTTCAACATTTAAGCCTTACTTCAATAGGCATTCCAATGTTTGGATGCCGTTTGAGTTGGATACAACATCCACCTTGGATTTACTTATCGTTTGGAACCTATTTTAACTTACTATGTTGCGTGTGACAACATACCAGTTAGAAATGAATCAGACACCGGGTAGTTCGCTTTCAGAGCAGCACATGGAATGCCATTCAAAGTTTAATGCACTCTGTCCCATCACCAATGTGTATGGACACCAAAGGGTGTATTTCACAAACTCTTGATGCTTAGAAATCACTCAACCAAACTTATAAGATCCTTATCCCACAGGGAGAATGGCTACCGATGGCAACATCAGACATTTTTCATTCTCTTACAATGTAAATGTATCTTCACACAAAGACATATCAGGTACTAACACGTCCTTCATTTACTTATTTTACCATGTCCTAATGCTCTCTGCCCAGTAGCTGTGCAAAGCTTTTACCTGTAGATCAAGCTCATCTAGGTCAGGACTGAAAGTGAAGTTTCCCTTAAGCAGCATACAAATGCTGGTCCATAACAGCAACCACTTTTTAAGAAGAATGCATCCACAATTAAAAATTAAAAATTAACAAACAAACAAACAAATTGAATTTCCAAGGACAAAGGTGCATTTGTGTATATACGCAGTGTCTTAATGTGACAAGATCACTTCAAGAAACTATGGTCATCCAGTCACTGCCCCTTTCCACGCTCTCAGTTCACAGGCGGAGCAGAAACTCCAAAGTGCCTCGTAAGAATCCAACTTGAAAAGCAATACTACATCACATCTCCTTACACAGAATCCTGACCAGATGTAGCAAGGCCTCATGCTCTGTGGGAGCAAAAGAAAGCATGACTGGAAGAAGGAGCCATACACTCACCACCAGTGATGGAATAGCCAGAGACAAGGCTACTACTAAGGCCTGTGGTACCCCGCAGTGCCCCCATATGAAGTGAGCAGGGGATGCTGGGAGAGGATTCCTTTAAAGGTGTATGGGCAGGGTATGACACACTTGCAATTTTCCTTCTGACTTCTGATTCAGAGGAAATCTAATGCAAAAGCATTTTGAACATTATTTATTTGAGCTATGATCATCTTTTTCACATCATTTCAGTGACAAAACAGCCACCCAGAATCCTTCTGGGCACTACTTGCCCATTAGATCACAAGATTCGTGCCTGGCTCTAAGAGGGTATTACACCATACTGCTGTAGGTTTCAACTGCATTGCTCACGGGAGTCAAGAATGTGTGGAAGTGTTTGCAAAGTGACGCCTTAGAGCATTAGACTGATGGTACCAACGCCTTAGCTTTAATATGCCAATCCATGCCTGCAGCCAGCTCCAGCTCATTGTTGTTTTTGAAAGCAAACAAACCGTAGAACCAGTGGCTGTGAGTCTGAGGTTCCTGTGCCAACCTTCTCCAAAGCAGAGAAGGGGCACAGCAGCCAGCTTTCCCTGAGAGGTACCGATCTCACCCAAGGGGCTGCTGCACACATAGGGTTCAGTGGTGCTAAGCAGTTGCCTGGGATGCAGCTCTCAAGGACGGCAGACGCGGTTTGCTGTGGGATCTCCAGAGCTGGCTCTGTGTAAGAGGAGCCCATGGGCAGCTCCCACTGCCTGCACCACCTGCCTGCCTTGCCCTCACCGTGCAGCACGGCAAGGTGCCCTCGTGAGAACTGAGCCTCCAGGAGCAGAGATGTTTTCTTGTAAGGAAATCGCACAATAGTTCAAGTGGCCAAAAGGGAGAGCTTCTCTCCTCAGGCAGGGTCAGATCTGTTCTGTGCAGCAGAACGTGGGAAAAATCCATCCAGGCTCTAATGCTAGCTGAACAAGTTGTACACAGCATCTGAAGGGAGGTGCAATTTACTCACTATCTGTATTCCTCTTCTTCTTCTGTCCTTTTAAAGCAGCTACCCATTTGCTGACAGGCCTTTCTTACTGGGAGCCAGAAAGAACCCTGAATCACCCTTCTCCTCATCCTCACCCACACCCCCATGTACCCTCAAGTAGTTACGAAATAAAGTGCTGGGGCAAGGGTAAGCAGAACTTGTAAGATAATGAGGCACAGGAGGCCACGCTGTATTTTGTATGCGTGTGTAATGTTCACTCCCAACAACATCTGAACCCACTACCAAACCTCTCACTAAGTTTGATAGAGGAATAGCAAAAACAGCTGACTAGGTAGAAGCAGGAGGT
Organism: Pavo muticus; assembly: GCA_016647715.1. Classification (NCBI taxonomy): domain Eukaryota; kingdom Metazoa; phylum Chordata; class Aves; order Galliformes; family Phasianidae; genus Pavo; species Pavo muticus. The sequence goes on along the minus strand of JACDJE010000194.1, from coordinate 1,381,164 downwards.
CCCATTAGTACTTCTACTGACCCTCCTTCCAACTACATGTCAGAGAAGTATCCCTCCCCTTTTCCCTTATCTCCCCAAACACAGAGCCACAGATGTGCACAGGTCAACCCTGAGATGCTAGTTTGCAAGCAGTGTTCTTCATTCTACCCAATGGAGCATTTTTCTCTTCTAGAAATCTGTGACAGAAATGTTGCTGAGAAAACAATGATCAAGGAGTAAGTTGCCTTACATCTCCTTCTCCATGTCAGCTTTGTAACAACAAAGAAATTTATGACAGGAAGAAGCCCAAACTCTCTCCAGTGACAGCAGTGCCACTTGTCTGTGTCTGGGCCCCATCATAAGAGATGTGCAGAGCACGGCTGAGCAAAAACGACTCCAGGTCACAGCTCTGGCCAGAAAAGACTGAGGCAATGCTGTCCTGTTGGGTGATGCAACCAAAGGCTACAGGGAGGACTGTATTTCTTACTGGGAGCAAACGCCTGTCACTTGGCATTAGAACTTGCAGCTGGGGGCTGCTGGTAGGTGCTCATGTCATGGTGATGATGACTGTGATGGGATTTTTCCACCTCTAAGCAGAAGGCAATGCTGACGTTTGGTTTGCCTGCCACTGTGAAGCCCTTGAGTTCTCTGCTTGAGTGCAGACAGCAAGGATGAACTCAGTGTAAGGCTGTATTTCAGCCTCACTGAAATAAGTCCTGAATAAGTCCTGTCTAGACTGTGCAATTCTCTGGCTTGCTACTGAGCTGAGCAGGGCTACCTGCAGGCAACACCCTGCAAGCCCCATGGTGCTTCCGAAAGCCACGTGAGCCCTGGGGCTTGCTGGAGGTGCACAGTGAAATGCGTGCCTAAGGCACAGCAGCAGCTGAAGAAGGCTGTGTGATGCTGCTACACCACACTATAACTCAGAGATGATCCATGTCAGAATGGCTGCAATGCATTTGGTGGGTTTAGATGTTTCCCTTTGGATTGGCAGAGGTCTGGATCTGGAATTAGAGGAAAGGAATTGTTTAAGTAGAGAATACGTAAGTGAGGAATATCCAAAAGAGACTAGCTCATTTCAAGAAAGGATTAGGTACTAAAATAAAATTACTTAAATATACTCTTTATAAAAACATGTAAAGTATGGACAATTGCAAACTGAAGTAGAAGCACTAATACAAAGTATTTCTCTCTTTCTTTGAACTACTACACCTAAGATTCCCTTCTTCCAGTGATAAAAAGAAGGAAAACCAGAAGCCTTGCATTATATACTGCAATCCAGTGAATTTAAGGCCTTTTTCAGATACAGAGGAGAGCAGTCTGCTAAGAGCCCAGTACCACCAGTTTCCACACTTTCAGAACAGTTAAACGGATGTTTTAACTTCACCAAAGCATGCACCAGTCTCTTCTAGGGCAGAGTATTGCAGTGTCCTGCAGAGGCCATAGCACCAGCAAGAACTCGTTCCACTTCCAGACACTTTTGTCAGCAGAGAAGGACTTGAGCGCCTTCCACCATCACCCCTCCCATCCATAAGTGATGGAGCTGGGTGCATTCCCTGCCACTAGCTTCAGCCCTGAGGCAGTTCCAGCTCCAGCAAGAGCCCTGGCCCACTGGCTTGGCACTGGTGGCCAGGGCTGGCCAAGAGTCTGGGCCACCACAACAGCCTGAAGGGACAGGGGCCAGGACCAGTGCCACAGCCAGGCCCGAGCTCAGGCAGGGACCAGGGGTGTCCAAGGACCTGGTGAGGGATGCTGATATAGCTGGAACTGCTTTGCCAGCACCTGCCGAAGTACAGCAAAGCCCATTACAGGCAAGGTGACAATGGGCATTAGCAGCGTTTTTAAGGCCATGTCAATTTCGTGCTGGGATGTAGATGGGTTGTTTATGCAAGCCTGTGCATGACACACGCACACCAAAGCCCATTTTCAGGCTTTTTGGTAGGTAAGCACCTACCTGAAGGGTGACCTGGAGGATGAGGGGATTGCACTTGTCCAAGCCAGCTTCCTGTCCCATCATGCCCTTGCAGGGGCCCAGCACAGCCCATGCACATCCTAGGGCTTTCTGCCACCCCCCCCACTCCTTTGCTATTTGCTTTGTTCTCATTGCCAAAGCTTGGAGATTAAAAAAAAAAAAAAAAAAAAAGAGGTGCCTGGGATGTGAAGACGAAAACTAATGTGATTACGGCTGGATTTGGGCACTGCCGGCGCGTTCCCGTGGTCGGCGGGTGCTAGCAGTAACAGCTGCTGCGCTTCCCATTAGAGGAGAAAGTGAAGACCTTCCCTGACGGGATGCATTGCTGGCAGGCTGGGGACGCGGCGGCAGCAGGCAGGAGGTAAGTGTGTGGGGCCAGCGCTGACATGGGCCCAAACCCGCACCCACTCCCAAACGTGGGTGGCTGCAGCCCCGGGGGTGACATTCCCACTGCCTGTGAGTGCGTGGGGAAGGGCGTGGGAGGCAGTGTGGGCAGGATGGGAAGGGGGAAACTGTAGCCTGGGAACCTCAGGAGGAGCAGAGCTGCTGCTCGGAGGTACTTGTGTGAGCTGCCACGAGAAACCTCATCCAGCAAAGATTTGGATGTCTCTGCAGCTGGCTCCAAGAGCACGAGGGCGTCCCACCACTAGAACAGAGGCAGGGGGTCTGGCCAAGGCTCCTGTGACCCCCAGAACATCTCTGGCACACAGCTGATGGGAGCGTGATGGTGCCCTACTGCAGAAGGTTGAACTGCATCCTTCTGCTCCTGGCTTCAGGCTCGGCACAAGCTGTTCCATGTGAGGGGTTTTAATCTGCTGGCAAGTTTGAAAGTGATGTAAACGGAGATGTACACTGGACCTCCTCAGCCTCTGATTCTCTTTCATGTCTTTACGTCTATTTATTGACTGAACATAACAAAATGTAAGGAATTGCTGCATGTTGAAAAGATTAGAAAGAGCTACACTGAAAGCAGGACATTACGCAATAAATACGGTGCGCTCACTCTTCATCCTCATTTTCAAAAGGGCCTGGGAAACTGGAATAAGAAAATACCCTGTCTAATCTGGAGATGTGCATTTTGCCAGCCACCCAGTCTGGGTGATAACCAACAGCACAGAGTGCCAAGCATAGAACTTGTGGAGTTCAGCAGGGGTAGAGGGAGCTGAGCTGAGTCATTAGCATGCCCACGCAGAGCCTTATCCTCCTGCTAAATATGACCCAAATCTCTGGAGCAAATCTCTCCCAGCCATTCACCCTGTGGATGACTTCACTAGAAATGTGTCCTCTGGCGGGGTCTTTTCCTTCGCAACATCAACAATTAACATCCAAATGTGGAATTGTGTGGATTCCCAAAGAGGATCCACGCGCCACGGGGATCATTTATTCCTCTTCATTTAGGGGCTGTGGGGAAAGGCCGCTCAGCTAACTGGAAGGTGACGGACGTGCACAGCCTGCTGCTGCCATCACTCCGGAGTGGGTGCGCCGGCCACGTGCCCGCACGGCATGGAGGAGAGGCAGAAGGCCTGCCTGGCGGTGGCTGCCTGTGCGTGCACCGTGCTCTGCCTGGTCTCTTCCACATCCGCCTTCTCGCATGGCGCCAGCCCCTCTGCCTGTGCTGACATGATGCCCAAGCACCTGCGGGCTCAGCTGCACAGCCCCACAAACAACTACGTTACCATCCACACCAACGTGTCCTTCTATGTCCCGGGTGACAAGATCCCAGGTGAGAACAGCTGCTGGCTCTGTCTCAGCCCAGTCCCACAGTTCAGCTTCAGTCCCTGAAGCAGTTATTAGTCTTCGCTGGTGGCAGTTTCGCAGACAGTCTTTCAAATTATATTCATTTGTGACTCAAAACCCAGTGCACTGAGCAGAGCAGCTTTCTGCTCCATGCTCTTGACTCAGGAGCAATTATTTAAGAAACACTTACGAATCTGAAAAATCCACGCTATCTAATCGTGAGTGATGACATTAATCTTAGAGAGGGATGGGAAGAGGGACACCATCCTCACAGCACAGCTCCAGGTGCGTTATGCCACATCTCATCACCAGAAAATGAATGTATTTACAGAGAGATCCTGTCTGCAGTGCTTTGCCTAAAGCTTTCTCATGTGGTGCCTGGCCCCAGATCCCCACTGTGCTGCACATCAGAGACAGCTGGTAGGTTTGGGTGCTTTGGGTGGGGTTTATCTCAGCCGCCTCTCACCCATACAGAACCCACCACACAATGGCACATGAGAGGCGCCTGTGGAGGGTGAGCCACCCCTCTGCCTCTCACACTTACATGAAGCACCCCGTAAGGGATGGGCTCTCCTCAGGGCATGAGGGTTGATTGCCCAGGCTGCAGATGGAGCTGAGAGGCACAGTTCTCCAGCCCAGCCAATTTCCCTTTCCATCCCCATCCAAAATAACTCTCCTTCAAGGGCAGCGTGCAATCTTCTGTGTATGCACAGTGTGGTATCCAAATCTCTCCTTAAGGGTGGCTGCATACCGCCCAATGCAATATGGTTAGCATTACAATCAAGGGGGAAGAAGACTCAAGCCAACTGCCTGTGCAGTTTCGTACTACAAAGCTACAGTCTGGCACCCTGTATCCAGCACATCCAACACAGATTGTAAGGGCAAAAGTTGTAGGATACTGTGGTTTTTTTTGACAAGGTTTTCTTTTGATTTCACAGGTGCCAATGGAAATTTCGTCACAAAAAATTCACCTGAGAACTGCAACACAAATCCCTTCGTGTCCCATGTTTTGTCTTGCAGTGACAGTGAGGAGCAGCCGGGATTTCATGGGCTTTTTGCTTCAAGCTCGCAAAGTGTCTAACGATGAAACTGCTGGCACATTTGTCTTCATTCCTCCTGGCTCCAAGCTGCTGTCTTGCTTTGAAGATGGTGATACTGTCACCCACTCGGACAAGTCCCTGAAGAGAAACCTGTCCTTTGTATGGAAAGCGCCAGACCAACCCATTGGAGACATCAAATTTTTGTGAGAACACATCAGTTCCTAAGTAGTGGTAGTGTCCTCGCAGTTTCAGTCTTTCTCATCTTTCAGCTTTCACAAATTTGGTTGCATTTCTCCATTGTACTTTTCTAGCACGGTAGTTTGATGTCTCTTGAATCCTGTAGAGCTAAACACTTATGAAATCCTGCAACAGCGTCCCAGTTTGTATTTTAATCCCCACTTGTTTCTGCTGGCTACTGCTTTTTTTTACTTACGTGGTCACTGTTTTCTCAGAATAAATGTACTGGGAGATGACAGCCTAAGCAGTCAGGAAACAGAAACATTAAGGCTTAAGGAGAGAACTGTGCTCTGCCTGCTTTTCTAAGCAACACACCCCATAGGACTTCCCTGCCTACCGGACAATGTCATTGCTGTGCTGAATTGTTTTTTTAGTTTACTGTTTGCTTTTTTCATGTTAAATGTAAACAGTTACTCCCAGGAGGACTAGGTGGGGAGCACTGGGTCAAAACCTTACGTCACTGTTTGCACCACACATTCAAAGTATTTTGGTTCTGAACTGGAATAAAAATAAAATAAAATAAAAAAATCTAACTGGCTGCCTTAGAGGGAGCACGGGGATTTTTTCATTTTGGAATAGATTAAATTGTTTTGACTTTACAAAATTGCTTAGAAGCTCCCTGGCCGGATCCCTGGCTGCTCCCCAAAATGCAGGCCTCCTGGTGAGTGCCATGGCTTGCACATCTCATCGTGATTCAACACAAAGTAATTGAAACAAAAATATTTCTGCTCAGCATTTCCATTTTGCCCACTGTTACAGATTGGGAAATACTATTAAAAACATGTGAAAAGCAAACAGATAAAAATAGCCCAAATGCTGCCGTGCCCGTTCCTAGCCAACCACTCTGACTCCCCCTGCGCCCTGCAGCTGCTGCCCTCCAAGCCAGCCCCACAGCCCTTCCCTTCTCTTCCCAAGGCCGTGCCGTGCCACCAGCCACGTCTCCAGAAAAACTCCGACTGCTCCCTCCTCCCTGCTCTCTCCCCATCTCCCACTTCTGCTGCTGCTTCTGCTCTCAGATCCCCCCCCCCAAATTACTTATAGATCAGAAACTTTGGGCAGATTTAACGCAGAAAGCAAACGGCACGTGCTGTAAAGGTGATCCCCAGCCACATTGTAAATCCATGTTTCATAACTTGTGTTACAACATCTGAGAAAGCTCCTTGTTCCATTTAAAAGTGTCTCACAAGAACCATTCAGCACAGCAAAGGCAAGGTCATTCCCCCTTTATCTCATCTTCGCAGGCAACTGAGCGATCTGAGCTGAAATCCTCCCCCAGGATGAAGCTTCCCCACGCTCTGGGGATGTGGCTGAAGGTTGGCACCTGATGAAAAGCAGAGCATGAGGCAGGTGCAAATATTGAAGGGCTCGGAAGAGAGAGCCTGTGGCTTTTTCTACCTATTCCGCTGTTTGTACAAGTTACACTGACCTGTTTTAATTAGTAAATACCTCTGTTGTCTCCCTGCCTACGGAAGATTTTACGCAGAGCTATTCAAAGTTTTCCAAATGTACTTCTACCAACACAGCGAGTATAATAGCTTTTTTTACTTCTTTTCAGTTCCCACACATTTTTGACTGATTGTAATTGTGAGTGATCCTACACTCACTATCTTTCATATGGGACCCGGTATCTTTTATTTGTAATATAAAATGTGTGACGGGCTAATCTTTTAAAATATTTTCATGCTGCCTTTAGATTAAAGCACTCCTCCTGATTAGCTGAGCATTCTGATCTTTTATTAATAACACTGAGAGAGTAAATTCCTGCATAATTATCTTTTAACAGCATCTCTGTAGTCCAGTCATACTTTGTTTACTGGGCAAGGATCGAATCGGCCACCGTGGCTCAGCGAGGGCACGACGACACATCTGCTGGTGGCGGCAGGAAGGCCAGCCCTGCAGCACCTGCACCCACGCAGGAACCTGCTGGCCCCCACGTAGCTGGCACAGCAAGCAAAGGTACGTGGTTTGTTGCTGACAGTTTCCAGCAGGGTGTTTTTACAGCTTATTCCTTGCAACCATTGAAGACAGAAGAGATAAACAAGCTAAAGAGGCCCATTTAACTTTTTCAGCTGCTGGCAAGATCAGTGATGGCCATGAAGAACTCCCTGAAGAGAACGCACAAATGGGCATCCTAGGTAACAGTCAGTCCCAAGGAGGGTACCAACAGGATAAACACTGCCAGATCCTATGATTTGAATGAAAACCCTAAAACACTGCTGAAAAACCCTAAATGTATTTCACCTAAAATCCTAGGTCCTAAAGACAAGCAAGTGCAGTTAGCAAAGCACCCCACATAGTGGAATACATTTGTCTCTAAATGTGACTACTACCCTTTAGGCATGTAGCTATTTGTATTTACGCAGCCTCTGGTTGGTAAAAGGCTCTAAGAATTTACTTACATTTCAATCAGATCTGTTTCTCAGCCTTTTTGGCATAGCATCAAGTCTGAGCTTTAATTATTTTACTTGAATGCCTGTTAGGCAGCAGGCTTTGCTTCTTTACTCCCTGTCTGGGTTCCTATTTAAAACCAAGTGCCTTAAAAATAAAATCGCTGCTGTGATCCTTACTAGTAAATGCTAGCACCAAGTGTGATTTGAAAGAAACAAAGCAAAGAAAGTCGACTTCTGCTCCTCTCTTGCTTTTTGCTGTCTCTGTCTTGCTAGGCTCTGGCTCTTCCACTGCCATCCCCAGCTCTCTCCCGTACACCAGCCCAGCTCCGGTCAGCCTGGCCAGCATCACACCAACAGCAGCACTGGGGTCAGGCATTGGTGTCCACTCAGATATGCAGCCCACCGCCGAGCCAACGCAGCTGTCCCAAAGCTTGTGGGGTGCCTCCAGCAGGAGTGGAGGGAGCAGCCCCACGAGCAGCTCAGGGCTGGAGCCATCGCTTGCCTTCCAAGAGCCAGGCATGGCCGATGCTCTGCAAAGTTTCCTCTTCCGGGACCATGCCTCCAGGCAGAGCCTCTCTGACAGGTACTGCACCATGTGATGGCCAGGTAGTGGGAACAGCTGCTTCTTCAGCAGTCCTGGGGAAGGAAATCAATGCTGGTTTCACTGCGGGTAAATGAGGGTGTTCGTAAGGTGTGTGTGGCTGTGGGGGCAGGTGGGAGGATGCTTGCTTGCTGAATTTTCAAAAAATAATCCTTCAGAGATTGCTTGTGACACACGGTGGCAGTGAGACAGTCAGAGTGCAGGCCTTGTGCTGATCAGCCCAGCAGAGCTGCCTAGCCAGGTGACTGAAAAATGTGATAAAAGCTACTGACCAGAATTGATTGCTGCAATATTTTTCTAAAAGCGTGTGCAAATATCCAAAGAAATGGTGAACTTATCAGAGCTATTTCTCCACCTGCAGGGAAAAGGAAGAAAGGATTTAAAGCAATTATGAAATGTTGCCTTGAGAAGGTCTGCTCAGAAGTCTGAAAGGCCACACAACCTTTAATGCAATGTGATACACCGCGGGTGTAAATGATGGGGCTATGACTAAATGATCAGACATTACGGAACACGTGGCCTACATGGTCTGTGTTGACTGTGTGTACCACGAGGCTGCTCCAGCAAGTGGCACTCTTCACAAGTTGTGCATACTGTAGAGCTCAGGGGTTCTACTTCTGCGTTCTGAAGTGGCGGGTATCACATATTAACTCTGCCTTTTCTGTTTCAGAGCACAAAGTACTGCCAGCAGTACCGACCCACACCTGTGTGTGACATGTAAAGAAGACGGGCAGGTAAGTGCTGAGGATGGGGAGGATTCATTTGTGTTTTCTCCAAAGACAGAAACTGCTAGAAGCTGGTGAAAGTTCTTAGAGAAGATGAGGATAAAACCTCTCTGCTGCTTCACAACACCAAGAAGCGTGTATGTGTCTCATGAGTGACTAAAACTACTTTGAGGTTGTTGAGTTGTTTGTTTTTGTTTGTTTGTTTTAACCTTAAATGGGAATTGGTTTTTATCTCTCCCTTCTCTTTTCTTCTTTCCTGATGTGTGGGTTGCTAAGAGTTCCACTGCAAAAACAACCCAAAGTCATTTTTTCTGTATGTAGCCATGACCAGAGCTTCACGCCGCTGGATGTTACTGGGCTGGAAATACGCATTTTATTCCAGTGGAAGGCTGAGACGCTCCTTTGTAGATGTGCCTGATAGGTACTGCTCATTACATTCACCAGAGGTGAAACACCTTATCCATTCTGGTGAAGGCCAAGGACGCCGTGTGCTTTTGGAGGGCAGATCCACACCACTCTGTGGACACAATAATACCATATTCTCCTCAGCATCTTAGGAGTGGGGGGAAATTGAAAGCCTGTTTCTTTGTTTTTTTTAGAGAGCTGAGCTTTATTTCCTAATAACATACTACTTCTTGGAGCGGCATCCAAAATTACTCCATTTCCCCATCAGTAGGTAGCATTCCTCTCTGCCCAAAGCTCCTTGAAGTTGTCACCTCCTTGTGGTGTCGCTGAAGGCCTGCTCTGTATATAAAGCATAAACATACAGAGCTTCTATGGCACTTTCCTATTTCTCTGAGCACTGAAATGCATACAAAGAAAACAAGCTCCTTCATGTGCTCACACAAGCACGCATCAGGAAGAGAGGTGAAAACAAAAGAGGAAGGGCCCATTCAACAGATAATGAGACAGATATTTAGAAAGGACACAGAGCAAATTAAGGACAGACATGTAATGTGAGCATCTGGCATAGCAGTGGGGAGAAGGGAGGAAATGGCTGAAGATGGGAACTAATGGAAAGGAAGACTGATTGTGCAAGGCAAGACCAGAAGAGCATAATGAAATAAAAATACTGAAAAATTATGCAAGAAAGGACAGAAGCAGTACAAAGAGAGGAGAAAAAAGGTGAGACAGAGCAAGGACTTTTTCTACAGCAAAGCCCCACATCCTGCAATATATCCCTACATATGATTACACTGAGGTCTAGTGAGCCATATGCACGCAGTGTTAACTTTGCCAGTCAGCTACAGTTTGCAGTTCAGCTCCTGAATTGTTCTTACCTACTACCTATATTTTACTAGCATCTTTTTTTCTTTGGAAATTGTCTCCTCTGCAAAGGATGCTCTGTGACTCCCCCTTACTTTTGTTCACAGCTTGCCAGGGTTCCTACCTCAGCTTTGTGGTCCTGTCACACTGTCTTCCCAGCAAGCTTTCAAATTCACTAGCGGAGGCAGAGGGTGAGATTTTCTCTGGTGTAATTAACGGATGTGTGAAAGAGCCTGCTGGGCTGGACAGGCTGGAGAGTAGCCAGCTACTAAGGGTCAGATCCAAATCTCAGGGAAGCCAAAGAAAAGACTCCAGTACGTTTCTCAGGTTTTGGATTGGGCCTCAGGTGCACAGTGGGAATAGAAAAATTCTGTGGGGGCCTCCTAAATTCTAAGATTGTTTCACAGTTAGTCTTGGATGGCACCTGCAGAAAAACCTGGACTGCAGACCTGGCTGTCATTTTGTGACTGATAAAATAAGGTGCCTGGCACCAAGCAGAGCCCCTAGAAAAGCACAGGAGCAAGCAAGAACAGTAATGTGAGCTATCACGTGTGGCTAAGCAACACTGAGAGGCAGCAGATTTCAAATAGGCTGTGCAGACTGAGAAGACAAGATGGACTTCGGGGAGAAATTGTGGGTTTTATGTGACTGGCCCAAAAATGCTGATGCTGAAATGGCCTTCTGGGTCCTTCAGCTCCACAGTTTGATCCATGGCCTTTGAAGGGCTACGCTGAATTTCAGTGGACCCAGTGTTAACTTAAACACAAATCATGGCTGGGAAGATCAGATCTGTCCTTTCAGAACTACTCTGGCATCACTAAAGGCAGGAACTGTTCATAAAGTGATTCTTCTGTTATAACAATGACTGTGCAAAATACCACAGCGACAGTGGGAGTTGCAGACTTGTGCAAAGCAGTGAGTGACCCTTCTCTCTGCCTGTGACCTTCCTCTCTGCTCCTTAACACGCTCCACCTTGCCGCATGGCACCAACTGCCACTGCCTCATCTGCCCCTACGACTGTGATGCAGACAGAGCAGTGCTGAATCTAGCTCATATCCTAAATGCTACTGAGTAACCAGAAGATGAAATAGGGTTTTTCTAAGGCTGAGGGACACTTCAATCAGAAACACAGAGCTGAATGATACAGTGAAGTCAGTAGTGGGTGACAGTCTAATCAGCCTCCTTTCTGTTCCCTCACTGGATTTCTTGTCATGTTTTTGTTTTCAAAGGCAAGTACTGAGAACAGGGCCACCCTGGAAACCTCCCTGCCGGCAGCAGCCTCTTGGTCTGCCCTACACATACGCACTCACCTGAGTGAAGCCGCTGTGACAACAGCCTGGTTTAGCAATGAGGACACCGTCAGCAATTTGTCATTGGCTTGGAGGCAAATGGCAGAAAGCAAACCACCCCGGCGGTCAGAGGAGGGTGAGGAAGAGGAGGAAGTCATTAAGGAGGTGGGTGGGCACACGCTGCCGTGGGCGACCAGAGCAGGTCCCAAACCTGCTGTCCCAGGGGTGGGGGACGACTCTCGCAGAGGGACACGTCTGATAGCAGCCCAACTTGGCATCCTCCTTGTCTGCACGGCGGTGCTGGGGCTGGCCGCGGCAGCTGGCCTGCGCTACATCTGTGCCCGGTACTGCCACAAGAGGACAGAAGTGTCCTTCAGCGAGCCAGGCAACAACGTCATCGCCGTCAAAGACAACGGGGAGATGATGCACTTCCGCAAGATCCGCGAGAACAGCTTCGTGCTGGTTCAAGCTGAGTACAACTGGATCAGCCCATCAAGCAGCGGGAAAAGGAGAATAATGTAAACATTGGCAGCACTTACGGTAGTGCCGCACAGATGGGCCAGCCGCCCCTGTAGGTGAAGAAGGCTGAGATACATGTAATACAGACTCTAGAAGGCAGTAGTGTCCTTGCTGCCTATAGGCAGACATACAGGCATACAAACTTGATGCAGCTAGCTCAGCTAGATGTGTTAGTGAAAGCATCCAAGCTACCACTAAGAGAATAAAAGTAACTATTGTTCTGTGTTACACATACCGCAATTAATATTGTATATCTGCTCATTAACTGTCATTGCAACCACTACTCTTCCTCTGTTGCCTTAAGGCTGTAGCAAAAGAAAATAATTGAAATTCTTCCTCTGCACTGTACTGTTGTCTCCTATTTAATCTCAGCAAAAGCTTCTAGTGTTACATTTCCCTTTCCTTTCCAGGAACTAGAAACCCTTGGTTTAAACCACCATTCTCATTTAGAAGCTCACAGGTTCAGGTCTGTGCACTTGCTGTGTTTCAGATGACAAAATACTTGCCAGTAGATTTAAACTTTCAATGGGAAAATAAAAAGCAGTAACTCACTAGCACAGAACATTGATCCACAGAATGCTGAATTGATCTAAGGGAAAGAAACACAAGGAGGTAGAAACCAGTTTTTGGGGGAGAAACATGCCTCCTCATCAGGTGCAAATGAAATAAAATCTTTCCAATCCATTTGCACCTGATGAAGAAGCTTGTTTAAGCCTGAAAGCCAGCATTTACTTTGTTTTTTACTTCGAGTCAGACCAGTTAACACACAGTGCGGAAACACACACTGAGAAATACCCTTCCCAGGTCACTATGTAGGTCCCCAGCAAAGGCTGCCTGGTAAGTTAACGGCATCCCTGTGCTCTGAGTTTGTGCAAACCCTCCTCCGACTGCATGGTTTTCAGCAGGAGGCCACAAAAACAGCCCTTGGAAAACACGAAGACCCTTGATGCATTCCAAGAAGGGACGGTGATGAAAGCAAGGGCGAAGGTTTGTTTTACCAAAGCTTTGAAAGAGCAAGAAATAGTCCTGACAATGATCCTCCTGAGATGTAAACTTAAGAGCCTTGCAGAAAGCAGTGATCCCCCTCTCTGGTATCCTTTCCTATGGCGAAGGGGCTCATGTTGTCTTCTGAGCAGCTGAATGCAGAACAGACTTAAACTTCGGTGCTGCAACTTACTTCACAGAGTGCAATACTCCCGTCCCGCCAAGCTAAGCAGACACCTGCACGTGAAGCAGGATCCCACTTCCTTCCTGGTGATGGGGACACCAGGCAACTCCCTGCCCTGGCAGCAGGGCTCTGCAGTTATCTCCAGCTAGCTGGCCATCTCCACGCTTCATAATCATCTCCTCCCTTACATTGCCATGACTTCAGTGGATACACGAGATGCTATTCTCCTGTTCAGATTCCTGCAGTGTGAGTAACGTAGCATGTCCTTTGCTAACAGAGTCTTCCACACGCAGAGTTTATTTCTGGCCATGCTACTGTACAGCGACTGGTGACACGAAACCTTGCAGTCCACACATAGCCAGTTTTCCGTCAAGTAATAACAAAATAAACAAGTAAAAAAAATAAGTGTACTCACAAATGCAGACTTCAGAGTTGAGGCAGTTTTAACCATTGCATTTGCTGAGAAGGGCAGCTGCACCTGGGCCCTTCCACTGCAGGGTGGCCAGGGTTAGGGGTGCTGTAACTGAAAATCTGCTTCAGGACCCAAAGGACTTTAGGTTTTCCTAGTCAGAAAGTTGAGCTGAAACATTACCTACTAGGAAGTCAACAGGTTTTTAAGCACAAGTCAAACACACACAACGGAGCTCCCCTCCTACGTCCTTTTTAGAAAGAAAGAATTTTTCTCTAACTCGGCGTAGCTGAACCTTCTAGTGACTAAAGTAGACTGCATTCAATTCATTGTTAATGCAGCCCCCAAATTCCTAATTAACTGAGAAAATAGGTCAACAAACTCTTGAATATTTAAAGAACTATCACATATTATTTCAAAAAACTTCTCTTGATGGCATAGTTGTTTATGAATAAATTACAAATACCTATGTCCTTTTCCACTCTCTCTCCAGATTTAATGTTATCAGACTGGCACAGCTTGAAAAATGCCCCTTTCCTCTCCCCAGCGCTCTCCCCATTGCCCAGCACTGTTCTTGCCAGGCTGGCTGCGGAAAACAAAGGCTTCGGTCTGAAAGAAGATGCCTGATTAGGAGAGCGGCACTTCAATGGTACTCCTGCCTTCTGCCAAACTCTACCTTCTGTTAAATTCATGCAGCTCTGGTATTATTAGTAGTAAAAACAGTAATGGTGAGCTCCAAGGGACATTCTCCTCTGAATTAGTCATGAGTTCTGCTACTTTGTGGACTTGGCTGAGACCGAAAGTTTTTGTGTTTTTCTCTTGTCTTCTGCATGACGCTTCGTTTATTGCAGTTGCCATGACAAGAAGGATCGGGGTTTTATCTCTTCTTAATGCTGTTAAAAACCCAAGCACTGATTAATTCATTAAAAGGCAAATCATTCAAACGCCCCACATTCTTAAGTGACCTGCCTTTTATTGAAATTAATCTGTGCTCACGTTTGCAGCAGATTTAGAAGACAAAATGACAGGGCACGGAAAGGAAAGACACAAACCATTCTAATACAAATTAGAGTGAGAAGTGAAAGAACTTCCCTTGCTGGGTGGATGACTGTGTTGGTCAAAAATGTAGACAGTGGGGGGATCTTAGTTCCTCCATGCAGGTCAGCCTGAAGCAGTCTGCACCCATGTGAGGCTGCCATCCCTCAGCCAAGTGCTTGGTGCCTGAACTGCTGGCAGAAGGTACCAAAAGGAGCTCCCATCTATCCTTAATTCACACCCATCTAAGTCTGTCTCCCACCATTCAAATAGGTGTCAGGCACAGCTCTGGCAGTGAAAACTCCCATGGCTGCAATTCTTTGGTGACACTATGATGCTTGAACTGTCCTAACTTAAAAAAACCCATAATTTAGAAACAACTAACTACTGTATGGAAATGCTCATTTATCACTCCTTTACCTGCATGCTCATTTTCCCATCTCACGTCACTGTGATTGCTGCTTTTCCTCCTCTTCATATAGAGAAAAACCCACTGCCCCTAAATCATCAATCGTGGGTGCTAAGTGTCTAATTCCATCACTGATTCTATCTGCTTTTCCACAGTATCAACATCAGTTTGGTTCTGCCCATCATCAAGCCCTTCATAAGTGTGCTCCCGTCTGACCGGGAGCTGATGCTTCCTCATACTGTGCTGCAGATGCACTATTAAAAGATTCCCAACCCAACTCCAGTTAACAGAGGATGGCAGCTCTCCAATACATCAGTGGCATTAAATGTAAGGCAGACGGGCTGCATTAAGCAAAGCATTTGGCCCAAAGCTAAGTTAAATCATCGTGGACATTTCCCGCATTAGCTGAATTGTCACTGTCAAGCAAATGTCAAACACACACTAATTTTGCCTGCTTCAAAATGGGTGACAAGACTCACAGGAGAAGTCCAAAACTGGAAGCTTTCACTGTTGAGGTCATGAGGAGCATTTCCATCCACCATTTCTGAAGGCCAGGATCACATCCCTGCCCCAAGTGTGTAACCTAACGCCAGCTGTAGCGGTTGCCCAGGATGTGCAGAGTGGGGCAAAGCCCTGCCAGCTTTGTTCTCGGCCAAGGCAGCACTCCCCACAGAGCAGAGCTGGGTGAGATCCTGGGCAGTACAGGGATCTGTCACAATGGCTTGGCCAGCTCTTTGGCATAGTTTCTGCAGCTACTGGAGACCACACAAACCAAGGGAAGCAAAGCAGCTGTGCCAGAAACACAGAGACTGCAACAAACTGAGCACTGGAGAGGCCGTGTGGGCCGCCCTGCTGAGGGGTGAGGTTTGGTCCTCTCCCTCGCCCCTGCTGACCCACCTGCGCCTCAGCCAGCTCCTTGCTCTGCAGATGTACGCATTTGTTTAGTAAACTAGCAATGAAAAATGCCTGTGAAAAGAGGAGGAGGTGCTGAAATGATTCCTGCAGTGTTCAGCTGCAAAAAGACAACTTGGCTTACCAGCCAAAACCAACAACAAAGTAATGACCTGACCCGCTCAGCAGGTGAACAGCAGAGCAGCCCTTTCATTCCTCCTGATAAGCCAGAGCCTCTCCACTGCCTCTGCCACAGTCTCAAGGCTCAGACTGAAAGCCAGCAGGTCTAGGCAGCTCTGCAGTGCTCCCTTCCTACCTTTTCCCTCCCCTTTCCCCGCTGTTTCCTCCAAGGCACTACACTGTGTACAGCAGGGAAGAGAAGCACCTTCCCATCAGCTACATGGCAGGAGCTGGGGGTCACAACCACCCAGGGACCGTGCACTTATCTGGAGCCTCTCCTTAGCCTCCCTCTCACCACAGAACCATTTTCCCTCTTCCTGTCTCATTGCAGGAGCACTCTTTTCTCATTAGCATGTGTGTGACTCTCCCAGTAAGGCATTTTGTTACATGATGTATGAAGGATCATGTCTCGCACCACATTTTACTGTATATTTAAGTGCATGTTTTGCTGATTTACTGCTGTTGTAGAGAACGTCTCCTTCTCTTAGCAGGGCAGGTCCACAACGGATGTATCAGCTCTGACTAATGATTATTAGCACATCCCAAGGTTATGTACTACAATCAAATAATGTGCAGGAGGGAAAAGAGACTCCAGCTTACTGGGCTAAGGACAAAGATCACAGCTAGTCTCTGAATCTTCAGATTGCAATATCCATTACATATTGCCACCTTCTAATGTCAAATAATAATTTGTTGTTCAGAAAATGTGTTGCTATTTCAAAGGCAAGTCAAAGATCAGACTCGCTGTATATCAGTGTGCTGATGTACATTAGGAAGTGATGTCCAGGTACCAAGGACATTATGCTGTTGGTATAGAGGGAAAGGCAGAAGACACGACTTGCTGATCTACATTATGCAAACACATGGCCAAAGTGGAAAAATACTTAACCCAGTCAAGTAAAATGTCACCAGTAATTCCCAGTGCTTAATGTAGCACAAACACTACATGTCAGATAAGTTAAGTGTGGTCCTCTGTGCTAGTAACAGACATGAAGTAGATCAACCCTCCATGCTGGAACTTGCTGAGAAGGGTTAAAGCTTCAGCAACCATGACTAAGAGAAACTCCCCTGTGGGAAAGCAGAGCACATTTCTCTCACACCCCTGGCCAGGTAGGTGGGCAGTGCTGCATGTGGGAACTCTGCCACAACTCTGTAGCTACTGGCCAAGCGAGGAGCAGGTTTTTTCTTACAGCCTTTACCTAGATGCAATTGGCACTTGCACCTGCTGCAAGTCACAGGTGTCCAGAGCACTAGAGGAACAGAAGACACTCACAAGCTAATTTCTAGCTCTTTAAAAAGTGTTTTATGAAAGCTTCTTGTGCATGCCTTTTCAAATTAGAAAGAAACTAAAATAAAATGGTGATTGCCACCTTAAATGTTTCCTATTTATTTCTGAGAGATGTAAAAGTGACCTAGGCCAGTGCTTTTGCAGGCTTTCACAGTGATACCATTTTTCCACCTCTAGCACCTCACCCAGCAGTCCCCTGGTCTCACCCTAACTCCTAATGATACCATAACAAACATAGCAGAGGCCTATTTGACTCTTGCTACATGTGGACATTGGATCCACTCTGGATAAAGGCCAGCTGCAGCTCTTCTGTCACCTGACACAAACCTGATACTAGGCTCGTATCTGAATTAGGGATGAAACCTAACAAACAGAAAGAATTATAGAATAATAGAATCATAAAGGTTGGAAAAGACCTCTAAGATTATGAAGTCCAGCCATCAACCCATCCCCACCATGCCCACTAACCATGTCCTTCAGTGCCACATTCACACGCTTCTTGAGCACCTGCAGGGAGGGTGACTCCACCACCTCCCTGGGCAGCCTGTGCCAGTGCTTGACCACTTTTTCTGAGAAGAAATGTTTCCTAATATCCAACCTGAACCTCTGAATGGCAGCTTAAGGCCATTTCCTCTCATCCAATCACTGTTATGTGGGAGAAGAGGCTGAGCCCCACCTCAGCACGCCGCCCCTCAAGTCACTGTCGAGGGCAATAAGGTCTCCCCTGACCCTCCTCTTCTCCTGACTGAACAACCCCAGCTCCCTGAGCCGCTCCTCATCAGACTTGTGCTCCATACCCCTCACAGCCCTGTTGCCCTTCTCTGGACATGCTCCAGGACCTCAATGTCTCTCACGTTGAGGGGCCCAAAACTGGACACAGTACTCAAGATGCAGCCTCACCAGAGCTGAGCACAGGGCCGATCACCTCCCTGCTGCTGCTGCAAGTCAGGATGCCACCGGCCTTGCAGGCCACCTGGGCACACTGCTGGCTCGTGTCCAGCTGAGTGCTGCCCCAAACCCCCAGACCCTTTTCCACACAGAAAAGCACACGCAGGGTGTACCTTATCCAGCCGCATGCCCTCTTTCTGCCGATATTTAGAGACAGCTGCTTATCACAGTACAGAGCGGGAAACCTTATGCCAGCCCACCCGCGGCGGCCGGCGCCTGAGGGGCACGCGGGTGCCCGCTCAGGGCCCGATGCGCGGTCCCGCTCCCGCCCCGCCGCAGGGCCCGGCCTGCACGGCCCCGCGGCGCCGCCAGAGGGCAGCGTTGCTCCTGCAGCTCCGCAGCCCGGTGGGACGCTGCAGTGAGAGGCGCTGCGCGCGCGCTGCGGGACTGGGGCAGTGCAAAGCAAAGCGGAGACACGGGAACCGCAGCCGCTCAGCAATGCCGGGCTCTGCTGGCTGCTCCCAACACCGAGCTTCGGTCTGTAATACGGTGTCGGGAAAGGGCTGATCTGTTGGCTAGCATTCATCAGCTCCTTCCAGTCTGCACGCGAGGTTCAGCTGCAGAATCCCCATTAAAATAAAGAATGCAGACAGAACAAGGAGTTGAAGGAAGAAATTAATTCCTAGAAACCGAGAGTCCACGCTGACATTCCCTCCGTAATTTCCTGTTCTGCAGCCACAGGACGACCCTCAGTCCCCATCCGTCAGCTCAGCGTCCCCATTCGACTTCTGATGGCACACCTCTCGTAATTCCTAAGCAACACTACGCAGAAGGGATGAACAGAACGGCACACGTGGTGATCTGCATGATTTATCCGGCAAAGCCCATTAGTTCTTTCTAGAAGCAAATTAATAATAATTCCCATCTCTTTTGTCAGTGTGGATTTAATGTAGGCCAAAAAGTCATGGGAAGTTTTCTTCAGAGGGAAGTCCATTCAAAACGGAACAAAAAAGATGACTGAGAAAAAAGCTTAATAAAGTCTTTTTTAAATGAAAACCACTCAAGGCTTGACTGTTAATCAAAAGAACATTACTTACCTTACTCAGCATAGCTGGAACCAGGAGCTGGCAGCAGGTCTTAAAAAGGAACTCTTTTGTCTTTCTTTGGTCATAACTTATAAAAGACTCCAGCTGAACTATTGGCTATAAATACTCTTTTCCCTCTGCTAACGTATTGCGCTTCTGGGATTTTGTTCAGAGCAAACATTTTGTTACTAAGACAATATACTCTGAAATTTGGGCTTCTGAAAAAGCTGCAAGCACACTCCAAGCAGCAGCTCTTCCAACAATACTGTTATGCTGTCTTAACAAACCACATTGTTGGGATTGTTTTCACTCATATTGGAAAATGAATTGAAATGAATTGAAATTTCTCACCAAATTTAATTTTTAAACATAGAAAGCTACTGCTTGCTGTACAGCGGAACACATTCATGTATAAACCAAAGCTAAAAATGCAAACTGGGTGAATTAGCAGGGAGACTGCTGCAGAAAATAAATAGACAAACAAGCAAAGCAACCTATTAAATACATGTAAGATCTTAAACCACAGAACACAGAAGATAATTCAATGCAAACACTGTTACACAAGGAGAGCATTTTTTCTAAGTGTAGTATGCACCTTACTTAAACAAACAAACAAACAAACAACAAAACACCTACCTAAAAATCTGCCCCCCAAACAGTAAGATTTTACTGCTTTTAAACAATGCCCTGAGAGACACTTTAAATGAGATTATTTGGGCACATGTTTATGTGATTGCATGTAGCATTATACAGCTCCTTATATCCTTTACAATTAGAGAGGCCCTGTGTTAGCCGTGTGTTACCAGAGGAAGTCACAGACCCCACAGGCTGTAGCACTTTTACTCTGTTCCCGACTCACAGAACCTCACAGCTTCACAACCCAGCAATCCTTTTTTCATTTGGAGGGACCAGAAAGAGAGGAATTTGTAAACAGCAGCGGCACAAATACAGGCGCACTGGGGAGGTCCTGCTCTTGAGCTCCGTTAATGGGCTGTGGGATTTGAGTTGGATGAGGAGAGCTGTGCTTGCTGCTCGCAGCAGGCTGAGCTGGAAAAACGGGGCTTCCCACATTAACACTCCGTGAGCTGCATCAAACAGAGTTATCGTATTAGCTGCCTGAAACTGTGTCACAGCCTTATTTTTAGTACACTTTTATGCCTCTGGGATGTATTTTATTTACCAAGGAATTGGACCTAAACAGAGATGTTAACACCACTGCACTAAAGGGCACTTCAGACAACTCTCTGTGAGGGCTGTATGTGCGTTTGGGGAAGGGAAGGCAGAGTGAATGGACGAGCCAAATGCTGTGCATGCATCTTCCTGAGCCACTCGTTGGAATCACAGTTTGTTTTTCAGTCGCTCTGAAACAGAACTATAATAAAATATTTCATTGAAATAAAAGATGATGTAATTTTTATAAAGAAAAACATTCAGAATATGAAAGAACCTAATTTAAAGCAATGCTATGAAATAGAGCAGGCAAGAACTTGCTGAAGATCTTGGCAAAAGATATCACACAATTATTACTACAGATGTTTCACAGGCGGCCACTGGCACCAAGTGGGTGCAGGCACTGGATTTGGGCTACTGATCCAGACTCAAATGCTGCTCCTTGTGCAGCAGTGCTGCTTTCCACTGGATGGCAAAGGACAGTTAGACTCTGCTCTTTCAAAGGTGTTATCCTGACTCCAGATTTATTTCCTAGAGAATCCTCTGATCCTCAACTGACAGCCACAACAGTGAGCTATGGGCCCACGTGGGAGCTGGCAGTGCACACAGGGAGGCTCGAGTCCCAATGAAGAACGTGTCAGGTTGAAGATAGGGGGGGGAAAAAAAAAAAAGACATTTTATTGCAGATTTCATCAAACATTCCTGGTGAAAACTGGCAGAACTGCACAGAGAAGACACCGGGAAATGGGATACAATTTTCTAACTTCTCAAGTATGGCTGTGCAAAGACAAAGGACACTGATCGGGAAGGACTGCTGTTCTGATGCTAAGAAATAGAGCACAGAATTGTAAAAAGCTTTCGTCAATAGAATTTCATACCCAATTATTGTCACGGGACTCTCAAATTTTATTTTCCGCAATTCCTCTGGCAAAAGGCCAGATCTCACATGACCTCCACATAATTTTATTAATCGCATCAATGAAATCATCTTTCCTTCAAGGCAACCCTTTTTTTTTTTTTTTTTTTTTTCTGTTAAGAGACCTGATTTCTCTTAGAATTTGGAACCATTTCATAACTGACCATACATAGTAATTTTTCTCCTATAGAGAGGAACATGTGCAAACCTTTGATTTTGTTAGTCATACTCAATGGCACCCACCCACACAGGATGCTGTCCAGAAAGGGTTTTTTCTTGTTCACTTGATGAAAAATGCTTTTGCCAAGTGGCAACTCTGAACACAGGTAAGGAGTGGGCAATACACACCCGCACAGGATCATCAGGAGACAGATGGCCTCTTCTGCATGCTGCAGAGCTGAAGGATTGGTTGCCTTGCTGAGCAGGGATCGCAGCCGGTTCCTAGTCTCATGCCTGCTTTCAGTCTGGGTGAGCAACACAGAGCCAGAGCTGGTCTGGACCTACCAGGTACACTAAGAATTAACATGTTATTCTAGGAGCTATGTAGTTCTTCATTATATCCCTTTTTCAGTAAGAGCTTACGCTGATCTTCTTTGTATTTTTTTCTCCTTTGGTGATCTAAGCCCCAGCTTCAGGAAGAATACTGAAATCTAAGAAAAGTGCTTAACTTAGCAAAGGCCGGTAATGGGATCATCTCAGCGGAGTTCTCTTCTGCAAGACTTTGGCCTAACTGCCCTCCCTGTCCAAACTGTGCTCAGTAGGGTAGGTGGCAGAGAGCTCTGTAATTCAAGAGCAGCTATTGCTCATTTCTTTGTCACTCTATAGGTCACTGGCTAGCAGAAATCTCTGCAGAAATGCATCTAAAGATATTTTGAAAACTTGGCCTCCACTGATGAGAAAATTAAGTGGTGACTCACGCTCCCATCAGCTCCAGGCGTGATTACTGCAATTTGATGGACTGAGAAGCTGATATTCCACTGAGACGGCAATCTGCTTAGGGGAGCAGCTGAGAGGCCTCATTGGCACCAATTGCTTCCAACACATCTCTCTTGTCCTTTTAATCACTAGCAAATTTAATTTCACTTCTCACTGAAGATCTCACTCTCCGCTCTTCTGGCAAGAGAACAATTCAGAGGCTGATTTTGTAACCTCTGCTACAGCTCTAGATTCCAGCATGAAGCAAACTTGCTTGTACCAATATCTCAGAACTGTATTTCCTGGCATTTCATTTTCTAGTCCCTCCAATCTAAAGCCCCACTACTCACAATTAGTTACCATCCTGTTGGGTATTCTCTGTTGAACGAGAATGGTAGAGGAACTTCAAAGCTTCAAATAACTGAATTCAAAATGCCTCCTTGCAAGAGCTCTCAGTCTAACAATCACAGGTGATATGTGGTTCACAAAGGTAAACTGCAAAGAGACAATTTCCTTCAGACATTGCTCCAAACAGGTGCTGTAATTCTGGTCCGAGAGACTAGGGCTACCAGTGGAAATAGGGGCAAAAGAAATTTGGTTTATACATGCCAGAAAGGGCAGGCCATCCGATACGAAGTACAGAATACTCTTCATTTGCTCTCTTCAGATGCTACATTATCATGGAGTGCTGTTAGAACAACGGCAGGGCTTTTCAAACAGATTCCGCTGGGAGACTGCTCCACAGCTTAACAGCCCTTTCACTGGAGATACGCAAGTGTAGCCCAGGGCAGAATCTAGTCTCCCATCTATTTAACGTTGAAAAGGACAGTATGCATTTCTGGCACTTCATAATAGTAACAGTAATATAAATGTATTTGGATTATAACAAAATGAGAAACCATGATTTAGCCTCTTACTGTGTTGTAATTCCCAAATGCATCAACATCTATTTAAGTGCAAAATAATCTACAGTTTACAAATACAATGCTGCAATTGTCTGCTGTAAAGGTTCTGCATAAGATTACGACTCAATACAAAACACAATTCAGTGACTGAAATTTCATTTTTAATGTCAGAATAACATAAAAAAGTAGCTCTTTCTCATATAAAGACCTGCAAAAAATGCATACCAAAGACTTGGTCCTTCCTAGCATTTCTACATGTGTACCTGCTCATATCTTCTGCACATACGCACTTACACATAGATAAATGTGCTTGCAGACACACAATATTTCATCTTAACTTCTAACCTGCTGTCAAGGTATTTTCACAGAAAACCATACACAAAACTAAAAGCTCCTCTTTCCCTGACTGCCAGAATAATTGAGAGGACTACAGCAAAACCAAATCGTCTGATTACTCTCTTTGGTCTGTGAACAAGCACAACTGCCCTGCTTCTGCTGAGATTGTGGTCTTTCTGTTGTATAACCTATTCACACTAGCTAGAAGTTACACAAGAAAAAAATGCAACCACAAAACAAAGATCTGTATTTTTAAATACATAAAAAATTATTTCTCTTGGACCTTACTGGCGCCATCATAAGCTTCTCAAGTACTGCAAAAAAGGAGAGAGAAGATTTTTGAGAGACTCAACACAACTTACAAAGATTCCCTACGAACTCTGAAGTACCACTTTATTGTCTTGGTGGGTTTTTTCCCTTTGATAGAATTAAATGAGATTATAGATATGCGGAAGCTAAGAAGCATCAATGATTAAGAAAATCCTTATGTTTTATATACAAAGTTCTCACTTTCCGTCAGTTTTGCCTGATTACATTCATCACCAACTTTCTATTTTACTTTCTATTTTCTATTTTTCAACTATTTTAACCCTCTACTGAAACACTGTTGTATTCAATGAATTAACTTCCATTTGATTATAATTTGCAGCATTCCTTATTTCTCCAAGTTTAGTTCATTAAATATTTTTAAACAGCTCACAGATTTATTTTTTTTAACAGGACAAGCAAACAATTTAAAAAGCTTGCAAAAGAACAAAAAGTAGGTAATGGGTAAAAAGTTGACCCAAAGGATAAGTGATTTTATCTTGTTTTCCTGTTAGCCAAATGAAATTCAAAACCATCCTGTTTATTAAGGGCATTAAGCATAACAAGAAATCATAAAACAAACAACAGTCTTTAAACAAAACAGAATTGATATGCATAATTAAGTTTCATGAAGTATGGTTTTAAAATATGCATTGCAGTTTTGCTTCATATTCCCTTTAGATGAACACCTCCTGTTCAGCTGATATCTGTGCTGATAACACAATATTATGCTGCCCCAAGCAATCAATGGTGACTCGGTAAAGGCTTTAACAGAACTCCACCTTTAAACAATTTGAAATATTCCTAAATGCAGAAAATACTGAAAGAAAAAAAAAGGATGTTTTCAGTGGAATCTAAGCAAGTTGTGGGTTGTACTGAAGACAGGAGATTCAGTACACAGAGGTAGCTCAGTAAGGGTAGCTGCAGTGTTCTGACTATTTAGCATCCACACAACTACACTCAGTTATCGTATGCTTGAACTTTTCCTGCAGATTAAAACAACAACAACACAACAAAAAGACTATCACTTTCTGGGAATGATGTTTTGCCATTCAAAACTAACCAAAAGAGACACTGATTTCAATGGGAGATTAAGTCCTTACATATTCTGGAAGTTTGGGTTTATAGAAATAGAATAAAAAGAAGCTATCCTGAGTCTGGACTCTGCTGCAAGCACAGACAAAGGAATTTTAATGCTCAAGGAGCCAGTTTCTGATTAGTATGTTTGAGAAACAGCCCGAGAACATGCATGTTACTCTCTCCAGTTAACCACTCAGGTTGGCCCATTGGTGGATCATCAAGAGATACAATGATCAAAACTGTGAGGTTGCTGCTCACTGCCCTTTGTATCTCTGGCTATGGAGAAGAGAGAACAGCCCTGGAGGATGCTGGGAGTGGACAGTGGGCAGAGTTTGATTCCTCTCCAGGGAATGAAAAGAATTCGGCTTGTGACCACATCACATAGCTTTGTTATGTGGTTTCTTTACTGTTGACAACAATTTTGAATAAAGGTGACACTGTCGGCTCCTAACAGTTTCTCAGGCAAATGGTAACAGAACAGTCTTGCACTAACTGACCATCAGGTAAAGCACCCAGGATGGGTGTCAGATTGCTTTCCTGTTGTTCACAGGAATGACAGGCTAGAAAAAACAGAGTAGGTATATCAAACACTTCTTTTTTTTCACTAAGGAAAAAAGATATGTATTTAATGTACCTATCCTAATAAAAAAAGACCTTTAGCTTGTGTAAATGTCTACAGCCTTATCAGAGCTACATCTGCTAAAGATCTGCTCAGTTGCACCATTAACTGCGATGTTAACCATGACACACGTGACACTTCTGTACTCACATTGATCCCTGTTTGACCTATTTCTTTCATTCCTTTCAACGTTGTAATGTACAATTGCCAGCACAGTTTTTGCAGATGGGTACCCCTCAGAGCACAGTGTAGATCCTCTTCTGAATTCTTAATCTCCTAGACAAGATGCAGAGCTGGATAGGTGCTTACAAATATATGCCTATGTTCCTTTCTCTTCAATTCTCCTCTTAGAAGTGATATTTTGTATGTGTTTTATATAGCTTTTTTTTAATAAAGTAACATTTTATTCTTAAAAAAGTTGTGATGGATTGTCAAATTAGCTATGATAGAGTTCCTGTTACTGTAAGGATCCTTCTAATTAGAAAAAAAAATAATAATTGTCAACTCTTGTCCTCACAAGCTATTGTTCATTACCAGTGCAGCAATGTAGAAAACAAAGCTCGGCTTACTACAATAGAGACTTTGCTTCAATATTAGCATCCTAAATTCTGTCACTGCAGATCTCTGTGCATTGCACCAAGGGAAGGGAAAAAAAAAGAAAAACAAAAATTGGTGTTCTTTAGGGGTAAATTATAAAAAATCTCCTAGCTGCAAACACAAATACTTCACTCATAACCCAAGCACCAGATCAGTTCTTTGAAGAAGCTTATGAGGCATTTAAGATATACAATGGCACAATATCATACAATGGAATTGAAAGAATTTTCTTGAGAAACCATTAACTTTGAAGGAATGTCTAGACAACTGTGTCAACAAATGCAAATAATTCATGCTTCTCAGCTTCTACCCAATGGATGGCCCCATGCTGAGTATACACAAACTCAGAAGAAAAAGGCATGTCACAGTCATATGACTAGGGAGTGTAACAGAATCACACAGAAATTCAAGTCAGTCTCGAAAAAAACCCTTCAGAAAGCTCTTCTCCAGGGTAAGCCAGCAGTGGGATAGGCTACAGTCATTTTGGCTACTTACAGCTGGTGCACCCTGGCTTCAAAGGAGGGGCAATGGAAGAAACACAGCTGTTATTCATGACCTCTTCATTTCATTCTGTTAGAAAAATAAAAACTAAAGAACTTCAAAATACTGTACAAACCCTTTGCAGTAGCCAACAAAGTGGCTTCCGGAAACAACGCTTTTACCAAAAATGCATCTGTAAGGCACTTAAGGGGTATCTTTTTTATATATATGTATATATAAAAATAAAATATGCACTGAAGCAACATTCACAAATACCCAGTTGTCTCAATCATCTGTGTGTACAGTATAGTACATATATACATTCACTGTGACACCGGCCATCTCCAGCATTACACCTTCACGGGTACTTTGGGTTGCCTGGTTAACTTCAGTGCCTGTGAACATAAAAAATAAAAGCAGTCACTGTCTTTTATATTCTTAAAAGAAGGCTGACAGCACAAGACAAACTTTTTATTAAGGGGTGACAAAATTCTCCGGGTACTTCTGGGATGCTGAGTGAGGTATCAGCATGCAGCTGACAGGCCACTCTGGCTTTTGTGATATCTTGACATCTCTGGTAGCCCATCACAGCAGACAACCTTCAGAAAGGAACAATAAGGAATACGGCCAGACTAACAGCAAAGGAAGCTGGAATGGATTTCAGACGTCTTTTAGAAAGCAATTATTGGGGTCTCACTGAAGAAACCACCTGTGGCTCAGATAAAAAAGCTTCTGAGTTACTCAGGGAAAGACAGTGAAGAAAACTTCCGCAGACACCTTTGTATTCTCAGGCCTTCTTCCACATGGCTCAAAGCACACCCATAGCGTAGTCACTGCTGCAGTGATGATGTCACGCACTTTGGATGTTACCTTCATGTATGAGGACAGGTAACAACACGCCATGCCCATCCATCCAGAGATGACCTTATCCCAAGTGATACCTGACATTTTTGTTTACAATGGCTGCAGCTTTAGTCTGCCTTTACCAAATGTTTTTACAAGGAGAGAATCTCCATGGAGAAACCTTTAAGTGTAGAAGGGTCAGTCAGTTATGGTAGCTAAACTATGCAGTGTGAGGTTCAACTCAAATGACAGGTGGTCATCCTTCCACTTGGGCAGGATGCACCCTCACTAACTTAGAAGGTAAGTGTGACAGGCTTAAAAGACATGAGGTTTTCAGCTGCTCCTGTATACACATGGGCACTGTGAAGGATATGCCTTCTATTGGTGTGCTGTGCTTTCTTGTGGCCTGAGCAAGAAGGAAGTTCATGAAATTTGGAACTGGTGTATACCATGTCCTGGAGGAAGTGTCCTGACAGACTGGCATTTGCTTGATGCGTGAGAGACTTATCATTTCTGGAGAGCTGGCTAAACAAGCAAAATTCAGTCTGAGAGATAAGTGTGATGAGTCTTCCTATTGTAGATATTAACCTTTAATATTGTACATTTAAAGCTTGTAATGCACTGCTTGAAAAACATTCTAGCACAAATGTAAACCCTTCAAAAAAATCCAATCCTTTAGAAATAAATAGGCTTTATTCCCCTCAGAAACACCAGCTTTCAGAACACCAGCATTTAACTATTGTTAAATCTAGCCATTTGAGATTAGTCTTTTGGATATTATTCATCAAGGGACTCGGGAGAGATATCAGTTCACATTTTGTTTGGGAAAACAATTTTTTAACTTTGTAGTTTGGCAGATTCTGCTGCCATATTTACAAACTAGAAATACCTTAGTGTAGCTGAACCTCTAAATATTTAAATTCAATTTCATACAACCAGATCACATGTACTATCATAATTAAGTAAGAATGTCACTGCAGTTGAGTACAGTGACTGGATAACCACCTCCCCCTGCAAGAGATGCCAAAATGAAGCCAAGGTGTTTATAGAAAATAAACATCAAGGGTGATGATGACATGTTTATTTTCAAAGCGGAAGACCATTATCCAGTCACAACATTCACTTCTATTACACTTATTGCAACCGTACCAGACCCAACCTCATTGATTTTTCTTATGAGAGTAATTAAAATAACATTTTTGAATAATAGAGAAGGCTAACTGAAGAAACTGCTTCAACAGAACAATTCCCCAAAGTGGTCCTATGGTAGCATTACAGTCTGATTAGCACAGAAGGTTTATTTGAAGCTTAATGAATAAGAAACTAGTGCTGGTGAACTGTAAATCTCGGCAGTACTGGTTGACTTTTCTGATGCCCTGTTTAAAGGCTGTGTTAACTTGCAGCAACTGACAGCAGCCCCTAAAGGCCCTCACCACCCCTGAGCATCAGGGAGGCCTGGATGAACTCCAGCCAACTGCTGGTCTTGGCAGCAGGGAGCAGTCAGACGATGAAGAGAAACCTGCATTGCAGGGATTGTTTCTGTCACTGGCACTGACTTCAGGCTATCGTTCTTTAGGTGAAGCACATTATTTTTTTTATGCAATCTGACCCCCAATTATTTCTGATAATTAAAAACAAATATCATTGCTTCAGACTGCTGGGATTTCTGAAATTATATATGATTTGCAAATTTCCATTTTTGGATGCTAAGATAAATACAGCTTAATGAGACCTGATTTCTGGACTCGCTGCTGTAAAAGTGGGAGCTTTCCTGCTTTTTATAATTCAGATAATCATAAATGGAGCAACACGAGGTGACTACGTTAGGAATTAGCATTCAAATTAGCAAGGTAATTTTGCTGAAGTGAAGTAGTAAAATGCTGGTCTGTTGCATTTTGCTGAAGACTGGAAACACGGAAGATAAAAAGAATAATTCTTCACCAACAAGTGAAGAATGAGGAGTACTGGTGGAGCTGGGCCTTCTACAGTATGACTCAATCTTCACCTAACATGACTGTCTAAAACTACTTCAGTTGTCACAGCTTCTTGATCCGTATCATCTCAAAACATTAAAGACAATTATAATCAGTGGCAAAGAATAGCCAGCTGTGAGGTGGTTATTACTGTTCTGAGAACATGACTGAAACCACTGCAATTATTTCATGTACGTCACAGAATGGCTCTCATATGTGAATAGCTTCAATCAGCACTGAAATAAATGCAACTTGAATCAGCGATGCCAATGCAGAAACCTCTAGGTTAGTCTATAATCTTCTAGGCTATTCCACATTTTTGACATGAAATGTGATGCACCAAATTTCTGTAGACTTCTGGCTACTGTAAAGGGTGACCTAAGTAAAAACTATACAAACAAAACAAAAAAACCTCCCCCCCCCCAAAAAAAAAAAAAAAAACCCACAAAAAAACACAGAACATTTTCATCTTGTTTCAGAATAGTTCCCAAAGGGCCCTCATTTTATCTGATTCCTGAAGCTCTCATGCCAGTAGAGTTCACATCCTTCACATCTTCATGAGAGACCCCATGACATCTCCACAAGAGAGATGCAAAGCAGTGATTACTATCCAAAGACTAAACCATTTTTACCGGGTAAAATTTGAATTCATAATTTGAATATTTACTGCAGTGAAATGTACAAGCTGTAGAGGTCTAACTTCTGCATTCGAACTTTCATGAAGGAGCATAAAGTTCAACCTTTTTAACATGTCACTAATGTGACTATCACTGTCTAAGTAAAGAAACAGAAAAATCCCTACCATGGGATCTACAAGAAGGAACCTGAGGAGTTTAAGATTTGTGTTTAGGTATTTTTTCCTCATAGTAGACTTTCCATTATACATTAAAAAAAAAAAAAGCAATTCTTACCTTTTGCCTAGAAACCATCCAAGATTTTATTGTTGGTACCAAAAGACTGCCAAGAAGAATCTGAGCGGGATGATAGATGAGTAAGGGGACAGAAATTAAGGATAAGTGCTCGTAACCTGCAAATACTATCTTCAGCATTGGAATCCCTGCAAGCAGAAAAACAGGAGATGGACTCTTAAAGACAGTCAAAAAGAAAAGCAAAGCATTTTATGTTGCACTGAAATTTAAAAAAACCCAACAAAAAAAAAAAAAAAAGAAAAAAACACAAAAGAACCCCAAAACCAAAATGAAGTTTTACATAAAAAATAAAAAAAACCCAAACCATGCAAACAAACCTGGAAGAAAATGAACAACAACAACAACAAAACATATATGGCTGGGTAAGTTCTGTGCCAGAAAGGAAGTATGGGAATGCCACAAAATATTTTCTCTAATGATGCAGATAGTTGCAAACTCCTGCTGATGTAAAATACATTTGTGTCACAGTATGAATGTTCAGTTGCTGAGTATAGGTCTGTACTATTTACTCCTTTCCCTTGCAATGCTGTTTTACATTTTTGTGATCGCCCTCCATCCAGAGGATTGCCCAGCTCCTGCTTCTTCACTCCATTCACTACCAAAAGAGCGTTTCCTGGCACAGTCCTTGCCAATAAGTACTCGAATTACAGAGTTCCCTGCTTAAACTGATTCACGCTAAGTGGAGAGTCAAGAACTGTGCAGGTAAGTGATCATGCATTAGAGAACAAAACTCTGCTCTAAGTGTATGTTTCAGAAAAGAGAGCATGAGAAAGAAAAGATTTGGTGAACTGAATGAGCAATACGAAGTAGTCATACCTATGACGAATCAGGGAGCAGGTGGAGTACAGAAGTTGTTAGTTGCTGGAAGAGGTGAGTTTTAAGAGCTAGACACAGGCCATTTTCCCAAAGAGCTTGAATTTGTACTCAGCAGTGCTAATTGTATTAGACATCTCCATATGTAACCCTCCCACTTGATGAAGTAATATGTAAGATTAAATTTGATTTAGTTTTGCAGTAATGAAACTGATTATGCTGACTTTGAACATGCTATTATTGAAAATGATCCCTTGAAATCTTGCTGGTTTGTTACCATGCTCCAGAAAGCATGGGTGCAGGCAGTACTTGCAACCATCTCCTCTCGTTTGACCAGACATTCGGATAGATGCAGACAAGATTCGGTGCTATTCCTTGGGAACCCCCTGAGAAAATACCTTACTTTCTCCCTGGTTAAAAATGTCATTCTAGGAATCTTCCACCAGCATCAACTTTGCAGCAAACAAGACTAGGCAAGAGTTTTCACAGAGCTCACCTAAGTCTTCTTTCTTAGCAGCAACAATAAGCTGAGCATTGTGGCACATGCCCCTCCATTCCCCCATTAGTAGATGACTTTGACCAACCACAGTTGCCATATTTACATAAATCCTATCTATCTTGGATAAATTCTTGTTCTCAAGACCCTTCCAGACTTCCCTCAATAAAAGCAGCCTTCTTTCTATATGAGGAAACATAGCTCGTTGATAGTGGGCCACCAGTGGCCCATTACTGTTCACACATATCTAGGCTTGCTGAAACCTGTACGTTGTTTCCACAGCACAATTTCTTGTAATTATTTTAACTAGTTTCATCACATTAAACTATTAACAATTTCATCCCCATACTAGTAGACTTTCCTAGGGCGCTATTTCCAGTGAAAGACTAAATCAAATAAAGGCTTGCATGCTTAATTCAATATTAATAAATTATTTCCCTTAAAACAATACCATGGCCCTATCACCAACACAATAGAACTGCTTAGTATTAACACTAATATCTAGCACTTGGGATTAGACAGTATTTGGACAGAAACTAAATGGGCATTTGCATTATATTAAAGAGTGTAATTTGCTTCAAATGCCCATCATAGTGTTTTTGTAAACCGGTAATGACTTTATTACCTGTTTCCAAGTCTCAACTACAGTCTTGTGGGTCTTTTTCTGTTCTCTAACCACAGAAAAAAATAAACTATATTGCTACTTTTATGTTCATATGACAGCACCTGGTGTTTTGGTAGTGCAGTTTCATCCACAGATCCCAAAACACTTTAGTAAGCTGAACAGGACTCCTGCAGAGAATCAGAGAGCACGAAGATGACTAACCTGGGACTGCACAGAAAACTAACAGTGGAGACATGAACAGAAATGGGTCCAAAGTGACTGAGACATTCTTTAAATTACTGTACGTTTTCCGAATGGAAAATAAGAGAAATTCTAGACCAAAAGGTAAATTCTCTAGAGGAAAGCTATTTCAGTAAAGTAGGAAAAGAAAATTGAAGCAGTCAAATATAGATACAAGATACTCTAGTTAGTGTGACAATGTAATTAGATTGCAGGGTGGAAAGAGATTCTTAATTCACAGCTCATTTAAATACATGTCAAAACAATAGGTTCATGCAAGCCACTAATGTGCAATTAAAGTTCCTGCTATTTACTAGGAAAAACTAACAGGTGAGAAGAGAAAGCAATCAATTTTGCACATACACACTTGCTTAAAGGAAAGAAAAAGCCCTGTTGCCTTTTTTACAAACTTCCCAGCTTTTGCAATTCCAACATTGCCAGGCTCTTCCAACAAAGAGAGTAGGCAACTCTCTCAGAAAACGTTTCATGACAGAGATCCATAGACTACAGTCACAAATGCTTATGTCAGGAGCAGTACCACAAAGCTAAACAAAACAGAATGGGACTTTATTTGTTTTAAAAAATGTTCTTTAAACTTTTTTTTATCCCACTGCATAGTAACTGCAAGCATCAGTACGACAGCTAATGTTTTCCAAATGCATAAAACTGATACAAGTTCCTACTTAGGAAAAATATGTTTTACTAGCTATTAGTCCCTCTCTTAAGAACAGAAGAAATTGGGTGTGGGTGTTTTTTTCTAAAATAAGCCATTTGCCCCCTAGAACAAAAGGAACAACAAAATGACAAGCAAATCTCAGCCAAAGGAAGAAAAGTGACATTGCAATAACTGGGCTGATGCTGTATGCTAAATCTTGGCACAGAACGTATTTTCAAAATGAGGTTATGAACTAGCGTTAAGAGAAGCCATAACAGAAACACTGAAACAGTAGTGACATGAACAGATGCTGCTATAACAAAACTAATAAAGTAAGATGAGTTTAAATCTTTCAGATAAATAGCAAGAAATAAAGCTGCTAAGCAAAATAAAACTTATCATCTTTATTTTGGGTTGTCCACTCTTCTTTTCCTCATCATTTACAGCCTATTGTTCCCAGTGTTAATGGAGTATGATGGCTATGCTTCGTATAACATAAGTAAAATTTTGCACAGGATCAAATCACTTATAGTAACCAAGCCACTAGCATAGCTGTAATTCTCTTCAGTTTCCTCAAAGAACACGGCAGCTGCACCCTGTGACCCCCTAACATTACTGGGGCATTTATTTACAGAATTGAGTGCTAAGGCTGCATACACTTGCGTAAAGAACAATATCTGAAAGGATTTGTTGTTCTGTTTTCACAGAGCCATTAGAATCACGCTTATCTGCATTTCAAGGTTGTTGTGCCGACTTGCTTGGATCCAAGTGCAAGGTCTTCCACCTGGGTCGTGGCAATCCCTGCTATCAGAATAAACTGGGGGATGTAAGGATAGAGCACAGTCCTGCTGAAAAGGATATGGGGGTAATGGTGGATTGCAAGCTGGACATGAGCCAGCAATGTGCCCTTGCAGCCCAGAAAATCAACTGTATCTTGGGCTGCATCAAAAGCAGGGTGGCCAGCAGGTCAAGGGGAGGTGATCCTTCCCCTCTACATTGTGCTGGTGAGGCCTGGAGTACTGCATCCAGATGTGGAGTCCTCAGTACAGAAGAGACGTGGACCTGTTCAAGCATGTCCAAAGGAGGACCACAAAAGGTGGTCCAAGGGATGGAACACCTTCCCTATGAAGACAGACTGAGAGAGTTGGGGCTGCTCAGTCTGGAGAACAGAAGGCTTTGGAGAGACCTGAGAGAGGCCTGTTAATATCTAAAGAGGGGCTACAAGAAGGAAAGGTACAAACTCTTTAGCAGGGTCTGTTGTGACAGGACAAGGGGAAATGGTTTCAAAGCAAAAGAGGGTAGATATACACTGGTCATAAGATTTTTTCTTTACAGTAAGGGTGATGAAGCACTGAAACAGGTTTTCCAGAGAGGTGGTGAAAGCCCTGTCCTTAGGGACATTCAAGGTGAGGCTGGATGGGGCTCTAAGCAACTTGGTCTAGATGCAAATGTCCTGTTCATTGCAGGGGAGCTGGACTAAATGGCTTTCAACAGTCTCTTCCAACTCAAGAGTCTGTGATTCATCCTGACTGACAATGAGGGAGGAACATGGGAATTAACAAAAAGACTGCATACAAACTGAGAAGTTTTAAAATTGCTGTGGTGGTCTGAAGGTTCATGCCACAGACATCAACTCATGTTGCTGCAGTTTATGATGTTTCAGGCTTCAAGCAGCTGGGTTCAGTTCCTCTGCCAAAGACCCTTACTCACTACGTATGACGTGAGGAAAGAGTAGAAATGTGGTACTCAGCCGAGTGAGAAAACAGTACTTCACCTGACCAGGAGCACAAAGAGGAACAGTGGAAGTGAGAATGCACTGAGATCACTCCATAGATATCCCTTACAAGCATGATGAAAAATATTCTTAGCATTTTATTCTGAATTTGCCTCTTCTCCTTTGTTCAGCTTTGTTCTCCTATCACTCACTGTTCACCCATCTTCCTCCTTGCTCTTGGGTTCCAGTACTCAAAGGATACATTTTTCCTTTTCTGTTCATTTTCTTTCCTTCCTTCTTCTTACTCCTCCACTTCCACACTTCTAGGCATTTTTTTGTTTGCTTCCCAATACCTTCAATATTGCTCTCACTTGCAGCAGCATACAACGTGGGTACATCCACTAATATCAGTAAACTGCAAACAGGACCACAGCAACAAAGAGAAGGAAGTTTGCCTGTGATACAGAGTGCTGTTCATTTTTCTTCCTGTTTGCATCCTCATCCAGCCCATTTCATGCAAGAACTTAACATGAACCTGAAGAACTGCTAACAAAGAGAAGCCGTTGATCTTTCATCTACAACCTTCCACAGCAGCAAGGAGTGAGAAAACTACTCTCATCTTCTGGTATGGGAAAGCTCTGGTTGCTCTCCATTGCTCTAGGGTATTCCGCTCTTGCTCCAAGGCTGTGGCTTATCAGCCCCGGCTTAAGGCCCCTATTTCTCTAGTAGCCTACACAGCTGAAAGCTATTTAGCCTTCCTCCAGCTTTGTACCCAACATAACCTCCCACATGCTCCCCTCTCCCACTTTCAAAGCTGGTCACCACCTTCATAAGAGGTCCATGAAAATGGTTTGCTGCACCTCTCTGTGTTCAGTTAACTGTAAAATAATAATAATAAAAATCCTAAAACATTTGAAAATATTTTTAAGAGAATTTAAATATAGGACTCTTTTCATTTAGCTATCACAGCAGTAATATAAATGAAGCAAATTAATTTTAATGCTCCAAGGTACTGATTCTGTGTCACTGTCACTGATGGGATCCAGCCAGACTTTATGAGATGGCATTTGACTTTATGGAAGTGAGCACTATGCACGCATTTACAATTTTACAGGGACTTTAAGCTGTCATGCTGAAAAATGTTTATAAAACATTAATCAAAAAATGCCTCTTTAATACAATGCATTGTCTGAAAGATGTTAGGAGGCACATATTGTAAATGGATTCTTTTTCTGACTAAAGTAATTTCTACCAAAAGCCTTTCCCCACTGCTATACAAGTACACAGTGTGGAAAGATAAAGAGCACTTTCTCAGCACATTAC
The DNA here is from genome assembly GCA_016647715.1 of Pavo muticus. Lineage (NCBI taxonomy): Eukaryota > Metazoa > Chordata > Aves > Galliformes > Phasianidae > Pavo > Pavo muticus. The sequence continues at coordinate 1,345,142 of JACDJE010000194.1, read as the reverse complement.
TACCTGATTCAAACACTTGGGAAATCACTAATGTACAGCATGCCATATTTCCATGTCACACATGACACATTTGTCTAAAATTACCCAACAGAGTTTGACATTGCAGCATATTCCATAGCAGAGCTTTCAACTGACATCTGCCAAGTAAGAACTTCAAGTAAGAGCTTTCTTCTTCTAACAAGCAAGCAAGAGTTTTCTTTTATCCTATACCCATGATGGAAGTGATAAAACAATAAGTACTGGAAATCAGTTTTTTTTCTATTTTAATATGTTTATTTTATGCTCACTGAATGTGTAAGCTCCCCTCAAAGCAGTGTTTCATCATTTGTTGTTTTCTATCACATTGCAATGGGTTCAGAGAACTTAATAGAACATTTTTATTACCACCGAAACATAGGCCATTATCTCTCACACCCAGAGCAGAATTATTGCTAGATGCTCTACTTACATACTTTACTGTATAGATTTTTCCTCTTAAATGTCCTCACAACAAACAATTTATCCTAAAACTTTATTGCTTACATTACTGAAACGCATTCCAAATCACAAAATGCTCCAGCATTTCTTCTTAGGAAAAGAGGTTTGATACAAAACAAAGAGGTCACCGCTAAGGCTATGGAAGCACAAGGAATCAGAGCATCAAACAACTGTTAGAGAGAGACAGTAGAAGTACTTAGAAGAAAATCCTTTATCTTTAGATTTACAATTCTCTTTTCCACTCATCTATTCATTTCAGATTTCTCAACTGCCATAACGTTCAACTGCAATACACAAAATGAAGCAGTTGTATAATAGCAGCTTCTCTGACACTCTCTGTGCTATGATGTCTTTCTGAAGAACCTTTTCAGGAGTTGATATGAAGGGAACATCTCTAAGCCAAGCAATATTCCTTTTTTTAAACTGAGAAAAAGCCCTCAAAGAGAAACATATACTGCATTAAAGCCCTCCTGAAGTGCCAAAGCAGGGATTTTCTGAGCTTAGTCTAGCAAAGACAGTGACAAATGAGCAACTGAAATTTTAGCACAGAGTTTCAGAATAGCATCACATGCGGCCCAGTGACTGTGTGGTGGGGATAGGTGGTGAGATCCAGGAGCAGGATTAGAAAGAGGCTGTCCATGCACACAGCTACCAAAACATAACCAGCACACAGATACCAGAATCGCAATATACCATTAATCTCTTGTTGGCAAACTTTCTTATGGATTTCCCTTCTCTTTTTCAGGCAAATCACATTGTAACGGTTAGTTTTGAGGAGACAGAGGTTTATACACCTGTGCCTGTCCTCAGTGAAGACTAGACAGGAGTAAAGTTCACTGTCCTTGCTGAGATTCTGCTATCACATACTGGTATCACAATAGGAGAAGATGCTTCTGACAAAATAACCAATTAGGGATTATATTTACTTAATCACATCTTTTCCACAATATGCACTGAACTCAAGCTAAATGCTCTTCCCCCAGGACAAGCTTCTTTCAGGTATGGAAATAGCTGAATGACATCTGAATACCAATAACCATACAAATACTTGCTCACTCTCAAGTGTAGCCATTTTAGCTGAAGAAAGCACCAATGTAATAGAAAATCATATTAAGCTGGAGGGAGAATAGATTAATGGAAGCTGAGCCTAAAACAGGTGGCCAAACTTCCACAGGTGAAGACTTCCTTAGAGTAGAGTCTGGTCACTGTTTTCCACAACTCCACCTGCAACTCTAGGATTGCTTTTTCACTCTTAGCCCTCACCAAGAGGTTGCAGACCTTAGGAGTCATTCTGTACTCTGCAGAGGGATCAAACTTGAGAGAAATGATACATGACCTTCACTACTCTCTTATCCAGAAGGAAATGACCATAGCAAGGTGAGACTCCAATCTGCTATGGTTAGGCAGGCCTGCACAATGGTTTGCAGCGCTTTTGGTTCAATTACACTTCGATGACCAAACCTAACGCTATCACAGAAAACTAACTTGTGCTGGTAGGGATAAGGAGTCCATCCTTCAGCACAACCACAACTGCCAGCAGATGATATGATGCTCAGTGTCTGACTAGGAAGAACCTGCACTGGAAGTAGCATTTGAGACTATATTCCCCTTGCCTTTCTACCCACAACTACATGTGCTCTACAGAGAATTGTGCTTAAAATATTATCAGGGGAAAAAAAGAGTTACTTTATCTGCACATTTTCATATTTCAGCTCAGTGAGAAGTACAATGGGGAGCAAAAAACCCCAAACAACAGCCAGACTCATGAAGAGGTAAAAACAAACATCTGTCTAGGAGTTTTTACAAGGGACTGGTGAGAGATTAAAGGAGTCTGGAATGGCTGCAAAGGAAAATTGCAATATGAATGGACATAGTTCAGTTGGAGGTGTGCACAGACCCTAATCTTCAAATACTTTCACCTTTATCCTCCTCCTTGCGAAAGAACTGTATTACCAGAATATTCAACAGGCCTCCACATTACACTAGGTGATTTGCCTCTTCTGGAGGACTTGAATTATTGTGAAGGCTTCTGCACTGAATCAGGGTGCTGTGACTACACTGGATGGATGTAATCCATACAGTTACGCTAGGATGCAAGAATTTCACTGACAACCACGCTAGGTTGTAAGAGACGAAGCTGGTCTAACACTTAGGTAAAGAAGGGGAAAAAATTTGGAATAAGGTATTTCTTTTGTCATAACTAGCAAAGATTAAAAAAAAAAAAAAAGAAGAAGAAAATCTGGCATGCTTTGAATGCTCTTAATGATTATTATTCTTCAGTTAAGTGGATCACTACACTCATCATACATAGCAATTTAAGTTAAATGTAAGTACAGTTACTAGGGAACAGCACATCTTGATTCTATCAAACTTAAGTAAATAAACGTAAAGGATAGAAGAGAAAGAAAGCACAGTTTGTTTATTTCTGGGGTTTCAACATGTGTTCAGATTGGAAGTGATGTTTAATGAACAAGATAGGCAATCTTACCAGCTGCTAACAATGAAACATTTAACACCAACAACAGAAGACTAGATCCTCAGGCTCCAGAACATCTCCACCCACCTGCCAACATGGTAGTAATCATTAGTTAGCAAGGAACATGAGAAGGAATTGAACCATCACAAGTCATACTTTAGATGTGTCTTATCCTTAATTTGGGACCACAGTGAAGGCACTTCAATGCTGTAAGCTGATCCTTGCTCTTCAGTGCTTTTCGTTACTTCAATTTCAGTTCACTCTTCATATATACATACACACACATACACGGCACAGAGTAAAATCTTCCTTGTAATTCACTATAAGTATCTAAGGTATGAAGTTTAAATAAGAGTTTAAGCAGTTCCTTCCTTTCTCTACAATTCTTGTAAGCTTTTGAAGCTTAACATGTTAGACCCACTAATGAAACAATTTCTGGACAGAGAGTTTGACAGCTGAGGCTAACATCTCTCCAAGCGCTGAAGCTTCGATTACGTGGATTTTGTTTACATATTTAAAAAAAACCTATCATATCCACTGCTACAATTCCATAAAGACCTATAAAATATTCTTAATTACTCTCAGTTTACCCTTTCAAGTGAGTGGTGTTTAATTGCCACTGCTATTATTTTTGTAAACATAAGACGGAAAGGATTACACTCCAAACTATCTTCTAACTAGATTTTTTTTTTTTTGAAGTCTTTTTCACCAGCAGCCTTGATGCAAAGAAAAATGTGATACCACAAATTCATTATGAACTGTAAAAGAAAGCACTTCTTTCAATAAAGAGAAAAATATTTCTTAGGAATACTAGCATGATTTTTCCTTCAATTTTCTCTTTACTTGATTTCTGTAGCCAAAAAGAGATGCTGTGACATGAGACCAGAAAAGCTTTGATGTTCCAGACACTGCAGAAGACTTTTGGAGAAAACAGCAGAGTACCTAGAAATAGAGGGATACTATTTCGCATCCTAAAATTGCAGGAGTTAGGGTTGTGTGCCTGCCGTGGTCACAGCAGTTTTCAGAGGATGATCCCTCTTCTAGATTCCCAAGACTGTACCATACTAGGACTGCAAAATTCCTAAGTTTTGCTGCTGTTGTTGTGATTATTATTATTTTTTTACATCTTCGCACCCACTCATTCCAAAGTGTCTCGAGTCAGCAGCTCAGACTGGCTGCCAGGTGCACAGAGAGCAGCAAATGTAGATGCAAGTCTCTCAGGGAGACTCAACATCATCTTCAATACTCGGCAGTTTTAGTATGGGTGACACTTGTAGCCTCTGCCAGCTTGAGGTAAAAAAAAAAAAAAGAATCTTGAGTCATGTCCAAACGTGGATCTCCCCAGGGGTAACCTGTCAGCTGTCTGCTGAGTATAATGTAGTTTTTAAAAGTAGATAAATTAACTTTCACTGTTTTTGGTGGGGAGGGAGGGTTGAGAGGGCTCTAGTGTCATTATCATTTTACAGATGGATATGCTCGTTTATTTTTTTTTTTATTATTATTATAAAGAGGTATGAGCTTGCTGTCATTAAAAAACTGCAATCTGGTTTTTAGTGTCTGATCCAATTATGTGTACATCTGGGAAGACACACAACCAAATAAATAATTGGAGAGGTGCAACTCCGAAATGACAATTGTTATTCATCGATCTTTTTCTGTAAGTCGAGATTGAGAGATGTAAACTTCAAGTGAATGAGATCTCCTGGGTGAGATTCTGCAGTTCAAACACAGTAAACAACTGTTGTCCTCTGATGCACATTTTAGTACTGCTGGAGGCAAACTTTCTAAATATTAATAAAAATCCTACTACTGGCAGAGTATACAGATGAAAAGGAAGCCTGGGAGCCAGTGCAGAATTTCTAGCCACATTCAAAGTCTAATCAAAGAAACATACATTTCAGGTCAGAACAGAAAGGAGATTCCCTAATTTTCTCCAGTATTTCCCCTTCTGAAATCACAGAGAGATAAAAATTGAGTAAACTGCAATATATTAAACATGCCATATCGCAAGTCCGGTGAAAAAAAAGCAACAGAGAATCAGTTACTCTGTATCTAAAAGCCACTAGAAGTCATCGGACTAAACCATTTCTGACATTAACGTCGGCCTGCTAGGGCATTCTCTTCCTGAAAGTACAGCTTTGGGATGCCCTGGTATGAAGGAGACAAGCCGCGCATACTTGCCCAGCCGTGCATACAAGCAGCAAGGGAACACAAAAGAGATGCTCATACAGACTATCCGAGACACCACAGGCTGCTCAGAACTGTCAGTTTGTCTTCTCACGGAGAGACTCTTCAAGTGAGTGGTGGGCTTTGTATTAGAGAAACGCACATGCAAAATGACATTCCACCTTGGGTGGATTAGGCAACGTGTGCTGGTAGAAAACATTTATACTGTTCAGATAACATAAATCTCAGAGATGAGAACAACTTTTCAGTTTGGCCCAAAGAGTCGCCGTATCAAAAACTGTGGAAGGTTCTAGCAACCACCAAATTCCTTGAGATCTCAGAGGTAGGTTTGGGATCAACAGGGCCCTCCTGTTTCTAACCCTTTGGCAAAAGTGAAGGGTACGTACTGGCCCAGATATGGCCTCTGCAAGGCACTCACTCTTTCCACCATATTTCCCCCATAGTCTTCCCTTCATCTCCAGGGGTCAGTATCCCACCAATTACAGGCAGAGCAGTAGGCAGACCATTTTTGTTTACATCACTCTATCAGATACCTGAGTAAAAAATCTGGAACAGGTAAGCAAATATGCCCTAACAACACAAAGAAGTATGATAGGATACCAGAAGAAATGCCTCTTGTTCAACACTCAAACGAAAATATTAAAAAGTCAAAAAGACAGTATCCCAAATCTTGTTCTTGAAAACTTGGTGAGAGCACTTAACCAGGAATATTCTATAGATCTTTCTGGAATTATTCATATATTTAAAGGTAGTCACAGTTAGTACCCTGCATGAATAGAGGACAATTCTCTGCCAGGAGCAGAGAAAAGCCACTCCATTTCAAGAATATCACAGAGTTTGGTTTGAATATTCACGTAAGGCAATGCATCTGATTTTATCATCTCACTTTTCTATTACAGAATGCCTGTAACCTTCGTTGAATTTCACGCTGTTAGTAATTGGCTGGTGTTGCTTATAGACAATTGAACTGTCTGTGAATCAACTTGTGCATTACACAGTGCTATTAAGAGCTGTTCAAGGATAGACTATCAATGCTGCACTCATGGAGAAATAAGCTGAGTATTTCAAAAACAAATATGATTGAAATTAAAACACTACAAAGGAAAGTCAGGGCTTTGCCTTTTATTTCCAAAATTAATTCTATTTTTTCCTGGAAGTGTTATGTAGTCTAGAAACTTTGATTGCATTACTTTAAGAATCCCATGACAAAAGAACTGGTACATTGTAAAATACAGATGAGGGAAAAATGCTCTATGTATCACAACCAATACCCTAATTTCATTATAAGGGCTACTTAAAAACAAACAAAAAAAACCAATCTGTTGTTCATCACACATACCATACTGACATTTACATTTGTGGTCACCTGAAAATGTAGCAGTATTACATTTTCTGTTCATAAAATAATTTTACAGAGTAAACGAAAGTATTAAATAAAAATATTTATTGACAATTCCAGTTCTTAATTTCGGAGTTGAAACTTCAGTCTAGCGCCTAATTGTGCAAAAAAACAATGTTCTGTACTCAGTTGCAACTTTTGTGTAAGTCCAAGCAACAACTGCAGTATTTTTTAGATGAGCCTCGCTGATAGCTTTTCACTTCCTTGAGGCCTCTTCTCTTCTTACTGAATGAACTCCAGGGAATGGCATTATGTCGGGCTCTCCAGATGGATTATGTGAAGCCATAGCTCAATGTCATTTTCAATAGCAAGGCTCATAATTAAAGGTCAAATAGTCACTTCATCTGCAATCAATCAATAGAAGAAGTACTAATACTAAGTACTAATCAATCAATGGCAAATGCACTAATAAAAGCCATGCATCAAATGTCTGCGTATGTGTGCGCTCACATGTACTGTGCATATATGTGAGTAGGGAGGAGAGAAAGGAGAACAAAGTGTGGGTGAATGTGCCAGAGGGCATTGTGAGTACTCTGTTTATCTTCACTGCTTTTAAGTTTATGTCTTGTTTCACTCACTACATGAAATCTTTTTTCTCTGCACGCGATGCACTATATTAAAAAAACAACCGGCAAAGCACCCACCTCTATTCACAAATATGAGCTTGTGCTTCTAACTAAAAAACACAAAGGCACCTACCCTGTGTAATTTGTCCTTACACAAACATGCCCTGCACTCTGATGCTTGAGACAAGAAGTGTGTCAACTGTTCCGTCTACAAAATAAAACCCAGCATATGGGAACAGCACTCATCTCCGTGCAAAGCGAGCACTTATTCATGGATTCAACAGTGGAAGTGGCAGTTGGCCTCATGAGCATGCACTGCATGGGAATTAGTTGGTTTCATAATATGGTGTGGGAGAAAGTGACTTTTACAAAAGTCTTCTCATGCCTTTCCTATTACCACTTCTAAAGCTTTAAAGCTGTCAGCTCTTCTCCCACTTTTGCTGGTACCACTGGAAGCTCCCCAGGGAAGGGACCAGACGTACCTATCTGGAACTTCACCTGCCAAGCTGAAAGAAATCACTTTCAAAGCGAAAGAACAATTGCTGGGGGGTCATTTATACGCTACCACTGGAATCTTGAAGACAAACAAAGCAGAGTTCCACAGTGGATGCAAAACCAGATCCTGAGATGTAGTTGTACCTTCAGACACTGTAATGAAAGGATGAGGGAAAAACTCTTCCTGCTACAGGAGAACAGAAGGTTTCTCATTGAATGGTCTATAGCAAACACCTCTGGACATTGAGAATGTGACAGAAGAACAAAAGAATAAGGGGCAAAACAGCTATGTCTGTTCTTGTTTCTGCTAAGATCAGGGTGGACAAGACCGTGCTGCAGATAGATTTTACTGTCACTCAGAAACTGCTGATCCTTAAGAACAAATTATATCCTCTCTGCTGTCACCTTCAGTGAAGGAATAAATGCTAGTTGCTCTGGTTAACAAATCTGGATTACAGCATTAGCACAGAACCATACCTCATCTTATTACAGCTTTACAAAACCTTTTTATTCACACAGAAGTGCGTATTTAAGCAGCTCTGTCTTATCAGGACCTGATACTAGTAAACGAAGTAGAACACCAATGGCCTCAAAGCCAGTCGGCTTGAAACTGCTGCACAGTATGTCATGTGAACACTGTGCAAAAGTACACAGGAGAGCGATGGGGCCTTTGGCCTTACCAGAGATGGGCTCCCAGAGACTGCCAGGGCTCATGCTCAATTCAGTACATAAATACTAAAAAAAAAAAAGATTTGCAGTTATTCTCTTAGAGCCATGGCAAGGGGCAGCAGTATTGACAGAATGCATATAAAATTGATATCACTGGGAAGAAAAGGAGGGAATTACACGTTTGTGCTATCAAATACAAACAACTTCTCCTGCGGAATACCACAGTTGCGTCTTAAGTTCCTATGCATCTCCATATAACAGCAAGTACAGCAGGGCATTATGACTTCGGTGTGGGGTTGCTTTCTCTAAATACAATTGTAACTGTCCTCCCAATTACAATCTCATTTGCTAGTTGAAGCTTCAGTTTCACAGAACATTTGGCTGGAAAGAACCTCAAATGTCATTTATCTTCTGCTTTAAGTCAGAATCAGCTGCGGTTTATTTAATTCCCAACTGAGGCTTGCCTACAATGATAAGGGATTCCAAGACATCAATAGGCAATATAACACTCGGCTAAAGAGTTTACATTAGAGTGGTTTCCTTGACTGTTACCTTAATTCTTCTTCATTGTAACAAAGCTTTTTTCCCTTTTCAAAGTCCACTGTGAAAGAGGCACTCTTTCCTACTTTGCATCAACAATTTACACATTTCAAGACCACTACTTTTTTTCTGTTGTCATCTCTGAAGAATTTCAGTTATTTCGACCTTCCTGAAGGATCGTGTTTATGAGACCTAGGATCATTTATGGTATGCTCCTCCGATCTCTTTTCAGTTGGTTCACATCATTTTTGAACCCTAAAGACCATGCCACAGTGTCAGAAGCCATAATATTCTCAACCCACGCGACTTTTTCTACCTCTCTGCAATCCATAGGACCATGCGTGAAAGGAAATTGATTTAGTTTGATCGTACACACTTGACAAATCTATGGGGTTGCTACTCATTTTCTAGTTTCCTCCTACACTGTTAGAATTATTCAAACATTTCAGTAACTTTCTATGAAGTTTAACTCACTGACCTGTAAGTCCTCAGCCCCTCCCCATTTCCATTTTGAAAGGAGGCATTACATTTGCATTTCTCTTGTCTTCTAGGAACCCATTCACCTCCCACAGTCTGCCAAGGACCCTTGCCAACCACTCTGCAGCATAAGTCTGGCTGAAGCAAAGAATCCAGAGATTACTTTTGCCACATCAAACTGACCTGAAAAGACCTCAGCTCTGTAAGTCCTAACTTGTTCTTCCCCTATTTCAGGATTAGCTCCTAACTTTCTTATTAACATCAGCTGCATTTATCTTTGAAAGACAGAATCCTGAAAAGACTTAGTCACACACACTTCATCAAATATGTTTTTGAAAATATAAAAACAGTACAAAAATATTCAAGAACTAGTCATTTCACTAGCTGAATGTAATGGATGGAGCAGTATCAGGTAGCCCTAAGTGGGACTCCAATTTAGCAGTATTTCGTGATTTACATCGGAACATCTTATCACTAAAGGATTTTAAATGACAAATATCTCAATAGTCTTTCGATTAATTAATTCTAATAAATAAAACGATGCCACATAAAAAAAATCTGCGGACTTAAATCCCTTACTTAAATGTTTTGCTCATGTTAAACAAGACAGTATCGGCTACTTGTGATTTCTGAATGTACTCCAGGCTTTGATTTTTCACTTATGCATCCTATTTTTGAAGTATATGATCTTTACTGTAAGACTGGGAAGATAGACCTTAGAATGTTCTCTGTAACCAAGTTGAAATGTTATCAATACTGGCAACAGAACAGCAGTACAAGAGAAGTCCAGCTTTCTGGAAGTGAGAAGGTCTTACTGAACAACCACTGAAATCTCAGAAAACTCTGCTTCCTGCCCTGTGATAAGCATGTATCTTATCTATGCAAAAATATTATCCTACAATTAATATTGTACAGGCAGTATTACTTTTCACACTAAAAACAAAACCTTTAAGCAGAAAAGCCAGCAATCAACAACTTTTTTTTTCCTTTAAGAAAGAAAGGTATGGATGTTACTGCTGTTACGCTTAGAAGCTTATCTTCTGACTTACCCAGGGTGAGAGATTTGTGTGTGGAACAGAAAATAATAGCCACTGTATCTGCTGGTGTGAAACCAGAGTAATTCCTAGAAAAAAAAGTTTTAATAACCTCTATTAGAAAAAAAACCTCTTAAAACATCATTGATCAAATACATTACTTTGAGGATCCATATGCATATTCACATCCCTTTGATCAGTACTAGTGACAGAAATAATTCACAAATGAATGGTAGCGTTTATTTTTAAGCAGACTTGATTCTCAGTTGTGGCAAACTCTCTAATGAATATACTCTCTTGTGAAGGGGAAGAGTTCTAAACACGCAGTATATAGGACACAATTCCAGCAGGGGCTACTTTTGAAACGTGCTATACCACAGCAGTGGCCAGCTCTGTAAAACAAGAGAATTACCTATGATTTCTTTTCCTAGTCTGTAATGACAATAAAACACTCAATTTAGATAGTTTATCGACTCCACGCTATAAGCATTGCTTAGAATATGTAGTTTTCTTCCACTTCAGAGAAAAACCTGTATCTAAGGGTTTAGGCATTGGAAGTAACGTCAGGAAGGGCAAAAAAAATGACACACAAAGGTATATGACTGGATCACACCCTTTGGTCCAAATTTGGAATCATTTTCTGAGATTCTAGATATTTATCATAGCGTCCAAGACAGTTACAATTTAAAACAGTTTAGATTTTACAGCTGGGACAGATTTTCCCCCCAGCTCAGATACAGCCATTCAAAAGTTATTTAAAATTGCCTTCCAAGGTCAGAGTATGACTTTGTCACAGAAAAATTTTCTCGTGGCACTAAAAAAAGTATAAGTAGCTGTAAGACATGGCACCTTTCTTTATGATTCTCCCTTACAGATGTTGTATAATTTATATAAAGCATAAGTCTGTTGTCTGCTGTATTATGGCCCTTTGCATTCAGCAGAGTGCTGCTAAGGAAAATGCTCCAGAAATCACCAATCAGAGGACAATGGTGGACATTCTAACTAGCTCAAGCAATGCCTTTGGATCACTAAGTCTCTGTAACACCGTTCTGACTGCTCTATTTTTTGAGAAGTGAATGTACAACTTTTCTTCCTAGTCGATATTTAAAAAGAAAAGAAATACACCTCTACCAAACGTTAGTTCAGGACAACTGTCTGTTAAGAACCACCATATAAATGTAACACATTTGACAAGTACAAAGAAGATGGGACTGCCAGCCCAGCAAATGTGTCTTGAGATGTAAAAAGTCAAACTGAGTTCTCTCTCTCATATGTCATCAGCATGTCTGCAGGGCAAATTATACCTTCAGTGACATCTGTGCAAATCCATTTTTTTTCAGTGGATGAGGTATAGCAGTGATTGATTGAGATTTAACAACTCTGTAATTAACACACAAGAAAGGACAGAATTCAGGTCCTGTTCTCTTAGCTTACAAAATCCTAACAGAGAAAACGCAGTAAGGACAATATGAGATACCAAAATGAGGTCACCCCTATTCAGAAACCTGTTCTTTAGACATTTTTGAATCACTCAAAACAAGAGCATCACACACAAATATTCAAGTGCCCTGTTTCAGGACACTCAATTACCTTGTAGAGAAGAGGAAAGTCAAAAACATGAAGCTCATCTGAACAGAAAATACTGAAAGAGAAACAAGTTAAAATTAGACCTACATCACAGCAGTAATGTCCCTTAAATCTCTGTGAGTGCTGTGTACCTGCTTTTTGTACCTACACAAGAGATCAGAAGCTAGGCTGGACCAAGTCAATCCAGAGAAACCCAATGACAGACAAGCCTTAAAGCTGGTGATTAGGACAATCGTGTCTGGAAGAACACCACGCATCACCACATCTGAGAAACCTAGCACTAGTATTCTGGCTACACAGGTTCTTCCTGAGGTAACTTCCGAATCAAGTATTTACTGAAACAATAAATGACAGAAGTTCACTGTTGCATGCTCCTCATCTGTTTTCACTAGTTTTGCTTATTGAGTCAACAATCTAACATTTCTTGGATGTGCCCTGGTTGCCAAGCATTTAAATGTAGCCCTGTTCTATTTAACAGAAGAAAGTACAATGTGTAAGCACGATTGCAATAAAATATTCTCATACACCGGATATATTACTCATTCCTGATGAATGATAATAATTAACAGAAGATAATTATACACATTTAATTCCCTGCGAGACAAAGGCTAATTCCTGAACTGGGCAGTGTACATCAGACAAAGCAGCTGTTCATTCAAGCTCAGTCAACTTTGCAAGCGTGGCTGTGTCTTGCACATACTGAGGGGAGATCTCCTCTCTGCCAGCTCACATGATACCTGCAGGGGTTCTGGGCCATGCAGAGCCCACACTCTATCTGTGGTGATGACGGGAATGAGCTCAGGGAAGCAGGCGGCTCCCCAGCTGTGCCGTGAGTAGCTGCTGGGGCTGCAGAGACCAGCTCTGTGCCGGAGGGCAGGAACTCCCTGCAGAGCTGGAGGAGAAGCCCTATGACCTACGCAGACCTTTTCAGGGCCTGTGTGCACTATGGAGGGAGGGCTTTTACTTTCAGCAGAATCTAGGGTGAGTTCTCTCCCTTTTCCTTGCAAAACTTGTGAGTGCAATAAGGCTAATGTGCCCGAGGGTACTGCAAGCCAAGACAATGCATCTGATTGTGACCTGAGTTTATAACTGAGCAACGTGGCAGGGATATTAGCTATTATCAGTGACATTTTCCATTCTCTTACGTACATTTCCTAGGATACATAAATGTCACCTCAGCATGCACTTAATACTTCCTTCATGAACTACAGAATCAATCTGTTGTTCCTAAACTACAGCTTTTCTGCAACTAAGTACATTAATTTAATATGCACAGAAAAAAAGCCCTTAATACATAATTCTGTAAAGCAATATGCAAGTGCTGCTACCAATTATCCCTCGTGCATGTTTTGCTGTGGCTAGAATATTAACATAAAAACTACAGGAAAACACTGATCAGCAAAATAATAAATGTGGTTTCATCTCAAAATCTTTGTGCTAATTTCCCACTGTGGTATAACACAATGCTGACATCCAGCCAACACACCCAATGAAGGTACAGAAACTTTTGCCTGGAATACAACATACATATATTCATCTCCACAATTCCTTATTGTTCAGTTCTATAAATATTTTAGGAAAAAACAGACATCTAGTATCTTCTCAGCAGTTTCAAGGCTTATGTTAATATTTGTATGAAGAAACTCCAATTATGCACACTGGAAATTGAAAGTATGTATGACAGTTTTTTACACATTGCATTACAGGTCATGTACGTAATTACACACGGCACAAATGCCAAGCACTCTCTGCAAAAAGAAATTGTAAGATAGGCAATGAAAGCAACCACTTTACAACAACTGTTCAAGAAAGAACATGCCTTCTTATCTGAAAGGCAACTTTTTTCTAAGTGGTCATTGCAGTAACTAAATTACTTAATTCTCAGTTTCTCTGTATGTTAAGGCAGAGATGGAGATCTCTACATCCTTCTTTTTCCCTTGACAACTCTGCTCTTATTTAAGCTTGTGGTCCTTCTCAGGTGCCTGTGCAAATAATTATTTACTCCGTTCTGAAAAAGCTCATTAGAATGGCTTCCTTCATTGGTTTCAGAATAAAGCGTTCACACAGTACCAGTTACAGTTTCGTGTGATATTTTACACATACTGTTTCACAACCCCCCAAAAACTGCCACAATTAGAACATGTAAGACAGAATAAAAACTGGCCCACAAAGGACGGAGCAAATTTCCCAATAATTTCAGTGACAGCTGAATTTATACAGGATACATTATTTTTCTTAGATAGAAACGTGCACATACATTTGAGGAAGGTAATGCACTGATTTCTTAAAATTTAACATTTTTAAGGAATTTCAGATTTGACTTATACTGCAATATGCTGCAGTTACTTTGCCTCTAAGCAAACTGAAACTGCCTCTGCACAGTCTGAAATGAGACAGGAATTACCTACTGGGAGAAGAGACAGTGCCTGTATACCACTGCCCTTCCCTGGGAGGTAGTGATCTGCAAGTGTATTTTTAACTGATGGCAAAGATACCAGCAGTCTATTCTCATGTGTGCATTACTTAAGGCTGAATGAATAGAGTGCTTCTGAAACAAACTCTGTACCAAATGTGTTCATCCACAGGAATGTATTAACACCTTCAAACTCACAACTAGTTTTTAGGTTTGTACAACAGTAAGGAACTATTTAAAACATTCCTGAGTAACAGCTCAAATGCAATTATTTCCTTTTTGTTCGGAATACTTCTATGCAAACATAGCTGTTTAATAACCAAGCAGCCAAAATCTGAACAGTCACAAGCACTTGGAAAGTGAAATAACCCCCCTTTAGAAAGGATCACCAAGCAATCTCAGGGAACACCTAAATAGCAGGGTTCACCTCTCAAAATGCTTACTCAATCTCCTAAAAGCATCCAGTGCCTGAGAAGTCAAGTAATCTATTTAGTTTACCGGATACATTGAAAGTACAAGCTCTAAACCCATGCCATAATTCCCTCAGCCCCGCTCCTTCCAGTACGTATGAGTTCATTGCACACAAGAATTGCTGATGAATTAGATGTTTTAAGATTATACTTACTTATAAACACTATTATAATCAAGCTAAACTTATCGAGATCAATATTTGGATTGGCAAAAGTATCACAGAATGTAGTGTAGATGATCATCAGGAGCACACAGCTGCTGATAGTGCCAAATGGAGGCTTCTTCCTTTCGAGCCAGTCCTTGATGTATCTTCGGACAATCTGAAACACAGAAATCAACAGGTTGCCTCTTTTCAAAGATGCAGGGAGCCAACTTGGGCATCACAAAGTGAATCTGACAGCAGAAAGACACAAAGAGAAGAGAGTAATTTGGATGACGGCCACAGTGGATTTCAAAGCTTCCCTGCCACACAACTCTTCTTCTGGGGAATTTAACATTTGTACTGCAACTTCCACTGGGCGTCCATAATGAGAGTATATTTTCAAGTACATTCAAATCCATCCTTAATCATGCCAAATGTTCTTTGCTAGCTGTCACTGAGACATGCCCATTAAGCCTCCCCAAAGTTTATCTCCTCTGCTGATACTAATGGATGTATGTAATTATCACAGTCCCCTTTGCATCAACAGACAATTCCAAGTGCAACTTTGGGAATCTTAAAAATCTGACATCTTCAGGAATTTTAGGACAGTAGATAATCGAAAGTGATCCATGGAACATTTTAATATTTAAATAGCCAGCGATGCACCAGAAGTTTTTAATTAAATTATAACTCAAGCTTGAAAAGCAAAAGTGCATGTGTTGTGGGAGTTTAAATAATTCAAACTCTGAATATGTAGAGTTTTTGTAAATCCAAAGACAAATGCCATTTGCACGCTTTCAGAATACCAGAATTAACACATGAAAACAAGCAAACCTACTGTACTTTGCCTAACTTTTGCACTTTCAGGAAATTGAATCTGAAGTTGTTTCTTAAGGTATTTTTTTTCCTCTTTTACAGACTTCTATAAATTTTAAAGTAAATTCTACTTTCAAATTGTGCCAAATGCTACAGAACAATGCATCACCAGATAAAATACATCTATTTCAGCCTTGCCCAGGGAGTTGCTTTTACTTTTTCTCTTCATTTTATATGGTTTGAAAAATCTTTTTCAAGCTTTTCTCATACAGCTGTGATTTGTGTTAATTTTTAAGTGATCACATTTTCTTGCCTAATTTTTCCTAAGGCTCTTGATATTCTCTGTTACCTTATTCTTTCCGAAATAGTAGCACAAGACCCAAAAACAATTATACCAGAATACTCCAAAGGAGTCTCATTACCTTCCCATAGTAATACCATTAATAAATATCACCATTATCAGTTAATAAAACAGAATATTTTAGAGCTATTTGAGATTTCATCACCAATGCTACCATAGGTTATTTTCATACACCAACTGCCAAAGCCACTGGATTGACCTCATAGCTGTTGGCTTCCTCACTGCCATCCCTGCCTGTTTGCAGATGTCTCAAGAGGGAAGTCCTCTAAGTAGCTACCCCCAGTAACCAAATAAAACAGACCTGATAAACCACATAGCAGATCATCTGCTAACAACTCTGCATGTGGAGTTAGAGGGCATCTGAGGAGCGGCTGAGGTCCCTTGGTTTGTTCAGCCCTGAGCAGACAAGGCTGAAGAAAGGCCTGAGGGCAGCTTACAGCTCCTCACAGGGAGCAGAGGAGCAGCGTTGAGCTCTGCTCTCTGGTGACAGCAACAGGGACTGAGGGAACGGCATGGAACTGTGTAAGGGGAGGGTTGGGGTGGGTATTAGGAAAAGGTTCTCCAGGGTGGTCAGCACTGAAACAGCCTCCCCAGAGTAGTGGTCACAGCCCCAAACTGACAGAGTTCAAGTAGCATTTGGACAATACTGTTTGAATCTTGGGTGGTTCCTTGTGGATCCAGGAGTTGGACTCAATGATCTATGTGGGTCCCTTCCAACTGAGGATGTTCTATCATTCCACGGGATTCACAAAAATCTAAGCAGGCTGAAGACCAGCGCTCACCTCACAGTACTTCTAAGCTTCCTGCTGCTGAAGAAAAACAGATTTACAGGAAACCATAAAAGGAAATGTTGAATGTTTCCACTGGAGCTCCAAACTTTAAACTTCCACACTTGCCAGATGTTAAAGAGAGAATGCAACTCAGTAATACAGTCTGTAGCACCACAGAAAGCATAGCAATGACAACAGAGTAGCAAAGTCCTAAGCTGCAGCAAGTCAGGAGTTGCTCAAATGCAACTGCCACGGGCACAAAAACAAAGGAAAGAAACTGCTTACTTTCAGAAGGCCTCAGGTACACAGGAATCTCCAGAGGGATACCCTTACCTCCACTGCCAACCCTTAAATGAGGTCTGGGAAGGGGTGGATCCTGGCTCTACCCCTTCTGTCACTCAGGTACATTGCACGCATCTGAGCTCCCCTGGGTTGGCCCTGCCTTCCCACCAGGTGCTCAATCACTGCTTCAGGCTGTGACTCAGCATTTCTTCTACACAGCCAAACTTCTAAAAGAATGTTCAGTAGAGCTCAGTGAGGCACCGCCTGCATGCCAGCAGGTAGGAACACACTGCCATGCTGACAGAGAGGGCCAAGGCAGCTGCAAGCAGGAGTTTAGTGCGCAGTATGACAGAGATCAAATGGGAAGCCAGGTTAGCTTAAACTGAGCAGATCTGGGACTTTGTAAGCAAAAAGCAAAGATCTTCAGCAGTAGAGTAACTGCTTTCTAAGGAAGTTAAAAAAAATACCCTAATATCCCCTAAATTGAGGCTACACTGGGGAAAAGGAAAAGCTACTGACAAAGAGAAGACCACTCATTCACAGCCCTTTTACAAGGCTCATACTAAAAGTAATGTGATGCTGAAAAAGGAAAGTTACAGTTAATTATGCCACAGTGCAATTTAAACTGCGTGTCTGTAGAAGGTATAATTATAACATGCACAACAATACTGACTTCATACATGTATTCAACACACACTGATGCATAAGGGAAAACATTTTAAAGCTGAAAGAAGTATTTAATTGAAATCTTCAATCAGCTGATACCTTCTTTAGCTACCCATCTCTACTGAATCTGCAATTATTATGAATAAGCATGCATAAATGTCAGCACAGCTTTCTACTGCACTCAATATTATAAAAGGAGAAATAACAGAAGATGTAATCAGACCATGTAGAACTAAACTGCGGCTTGAGAAATTCATCAGCTCAACTCTCTGTCACACAACATATATACTGTAAAACGACAGACGGGTACGTCCTCTGTAACACAGAATCTGATACATTTTGATCTTCTCACAATGTTCAAAAACGTAAAATTTCAGAGGTCAATTCAGCATATAATCACTGATTCCAAGTAATCCAAGTTCTTAAATAATTTCAGAGAGGAAAAAAATAACCCAACAGGTATTCATAAGATTTTTCACAAGGAAGATCACATCAGCTGATTCATTTTGACTGACAAACAATCTATTTGTTACTTATTCATGCCATGCAGAGTTGTTTCAGGACTAGGATGCTTTGAGAGCCTTTTAATTCTTAACCCAGTGTTTAAAAAAGAAAAACAAACAACAACAACAAGAAAACCCACAAAACCACAGCTTGCCAAGTTCTGTAGTGAAATAATGATAAATCCCACAAATACAATAGGGTCAACACATACAAGAGGTACAGAATTAGGCAGGGAACCTGCTGGTTCTGTGGTGATGGCAGACTCTGACAGCAAGCCTAATAGAGGTTGAAAAGCCACAAGCAGCACAGACTGAAATGATTAAATAAAGAATCCACTAGGTAAAATCAGAGCCTGAAGAGGGACATTAAGCTTCATTTGTCTGCAAATACAGAGAGCTAACACAATGATTTTTGTGTGTTATGCGCTGAACCAAAGATGCCAGACTCAAGCAGAGCACTGATGTGCTGTTTCTTTGTCGATGAAGTCCAGTCTGGTATTTTGAAGTACACACCACGACGAGGGGGCACAAGCACCAGAGAGACAAGCAGTTGCAAAAACGTCCAAATTGATATTTCTGTGAACAGATGAACTCACAGCCTGGAGCAGAAATGTGAAGAACTGACATCCAAAATAGATGCACTGGACTGGCACATTGATGAAAAAGAGCAAAAAGGACTATGCTCTTTAGATGCAATAATTCCACAGACCCCAGTGAAAGGCAATTCCTAACATTAAAAAAATACAATTAGAAACAACACTGTTAAATTAGGGGAAAAAAGACAGAGATGTAAAAAAAATCAGTGTGAAACTTAAAAGCAGTTAAAAACATACTTTACATGAGGAAATGTTGCAGGATGCTTCCTCATCACAGGGAAACCACGCACAATTTTTTAAGGCACAAAGGCCTTGCAACCCCTAACCCTGCCGAGACTCCTGCAGAATTACATCTACAAGGAGAGCTTGTGGCCCCTAGGCCTATGGCAGCGATCCCATTAAGCACAAAGAACTGCAAGGATTTTCATGCAGATTCAAATGCCAGCCTCGAAGTACAGGGAATTCCTGATGGCTGACCTAGAGGTTGCACATAAAAGAACAAGGCTCAAACTGGCTTAGTAGAGAAAAGCAAGGAAGAGAAGTAAAAATTTGTATAAGATGATATTTTATAACTAAACTGCGTGATGAGAGATGGTGAATAAAAGGAAGAAAAGTTAGATGGTAACCAAACAAAAACGTGTCCATCAGGCAACTACCACCAAATGCCAAGGACCTGGCAATCTCCAAAGGCATCAGCTCAAATTCGCTTCAAAAAACAGTTCCAGGCTCAAACTTCCCTCTAGGCCAGAATTTAACTTTTAGCAACAACGGAATGTAATTACACATCAATTAACAGTATTGAGCCCATCTCAAATTAGTACTTCTACCAGAATAGTTATATTCCACGTACTTTTCCTCCAGACTGCTCAGCATCCTGCTGTAACCTTCTCGTTGACACAACAGTCTTCCTAAGCAAATGGGCTGTTTATCTTCTTAATTCATTTAGCATGCCCTGTGCAAAGAAACACGACCTGCTCTTCCAGGAAAGCAGGTAAATACTGCTCATCTGTTATAAGATCATACATGAAAATAGCAGGAGATGCATTATAGAAAAACAATTATCTTATTATGCCTTCATAACAGTCAAACTGTATACCCAGAGAAATCCATCAGTAAAATACAGTTAGACTGTTTCCACCTGCCTGCCCAAGTGCTGGACATGCAAGATAAAAAAAAAATGCAATAAACAATGTAATTCATTAATGGTCATTATTAATTGATCTAAATAGGACAAGGAGCTTTTTTTCCCCCTTGTGTACATGGAACGGAGCCATCTCTGACATATGTAATACACTATACATTTTAAAAATTACCTCATTTTTTAACTGATCTTATTTTAAGCTCTTGAAGTTAAAAACAGGAGGAAATGGTTGTGAAGCCACTTTTTCTCTCTCCACAAGAATATCTCCTGGTATTTGCATCGTTATGCAAAGTAGATTTTTTCCTATATCTATCAAAGTTTTGAGAGTGATGTAACCTTTAAAAAGAATTTACGTTTTTACTGCACTTTTGCTCCTGTTGTTTTTTAGCTGTTGTTATGGACTTCAAAATAGCCAGACAAAACACCTGAGCTTTAACATTTCAACAAAGA
Source organism: Pavo muticus (assembly GCA_016647715.1). Lineage (NCBI taxonomy): Eukaryota > Metazoa > Chordata > Aves > Galliformes > Phasianidae > Pavo > Pavo muticus. The sequence goes on along the minus strand of JACDJE010000194.1, from coordinate 1,324,624 downwards.
AACACAAGCTACTTTTTCCTTGCATTCAAACACATGAAGCAAGCTGAAACAAGGCCGGATTTACCATTATCCCTAAACGCAGTAATTATCTTATTCACACTGTATCTTAAGGTAGGATTCCTAGCTAATTCTTTACTACTATTTTCACTACTATAACTTTACAATGCAAAATTTTCCTTTGAAAAGCTATCGGCCAGGCTAGAAAGATATTTGGAATAGTTCAATGACTTCTCAATATCCCTTCCTATATAGTGACAGCAAGCCAAGAAGGAAGTCTGCATGGAATATCAACAACAATATCAGTGAAGCTTGGAAAATATGAAAGGGGAGAATATACTAAAAAAAAAAATTAGTAAAGAAAGTGAAGAAAATCACTAGAAAGAATCAGATATCAGGACAGAAGGGAGACTATCAGTTGCAGTTTTTAACGTATGATGTAGATAAGATGCAACTTCCTTCACAGATCTATGTAACTTCATAACCCTCCACACAACCAGGGGCCATACTGCAGTTCAGATGCACCGACTTTTCCAGAGAGGAGCTCCTACCACTGCATCAGACCCTGCCCTGATCACTTGACAGGGACAGCACCCATTCTTACTCACTCCTGGATGCTGTCATACAGGCTCAGCCTTGGCATTGGCTCAGACACCTTTCCATAGCTTCTAGGACATCAACATACGTCAAATCTGTCCTTATTCTAGAATGTGCAGTCTAATTAAATAGTTCTGAAGGTGGGATTGGGGAGGAAAAAAAAAAACAACTGTTTTTGAAATCTGGGAAAGAAAAATATTTACAAGCCTCTTGTTTTCTTACCTCAGTTTACCAAATTCCTCTAAAAGCTGCTTTATTTCATTCTCCCTACCAATTCACTCCTAGGAGATAGCTCCTGACACACACATGCCTTCAAACCAAACTTAATAAAGCCCACGTAAGGCCCTTTTGAAAACTAATTTCCACATCTTGGAGCAATTTACAACTGTTGCTTTAAACCACAAGCAGGTGCAACACGGCAAAGAACATCAAGTGACTCTGTAGCAGCAGTACATACATTTTCTACGTATTTTGTATTTCTGTGGGGACAAGGTTTTGTTTCCTGTTGAGTCAAGTGTCAGGAGGGAGTGAACTGTGGTCCAAATGCTGTTTATCTGACATCTCAGTTTTCTGCAACAAGGTTCTAGAAGCACTTGTTTCTTGGGATAGCACTCTTCCTGCTCCCTGCAGCTCTCTGAAGCCTGAAGAGCTAGGACTGCTTCTGCACGGGTTTAAGTTACGAGACGGAAAGCATTTGACATCGCTCCCTTTTTATAGCAGTTGCTTTGAACATTGTTCCCAACCCCCTCCCCACAATAAATGAACATTACGTTAAGGCAAACCTTTCCTTCTGCTCACTAGCAACTGCCACGTACGTTTCCCTTTCGATTTCTTATTCTTTAAAAATAAAGACATCGCTAAGCCTTTTAGCTTCAGTTTCACTGACAACTCGTACTCCAATGTAGCACTCTTTTTAAGTTGTGTTTATAAACACACCTCCAAAATGCTGATAGGGTTCCTCTGGAACATTTTGGGCAATGGTGCAGAAGGCACTTAAAATCCTTTACTTGTAGAACACTGAGATTTTTTGTGAGACTAGGTTCTGTTCAACTGCCTTCATTTTATAGATTAGGGAAGAACCACTAGAATGATAACATTAATTTTAGCTTTAGTTAAGGTCTGTTTAATATGAAGTGCCCACTTTACACTGGCAGACAAATTACCAATGGGGCAACTAGAGAATGCATGAATGATAATGTACAGACAAGCTTTTTATTATTTATTCATAGAAAACAGTGGGTTTTGGTGTGCTGCTTTGAAAAATGTTCAAACTAGTAGAATATAATGAAAGCACAGTGAAAATTCTATTTCATTAACATTTAATCATAAATTGCTCTTTAATATAAAACATAAAATAAAAGTCTGTCATAAGCACTTAGGTGCAGAGAATAGAGAAAGTCTTCAAAACGGGAAAGGAAATATTGCAGTGGCTTTCACTATTCCCATTATCTGCCACTTCAGAAGAAAAAAAATAAGTACAGAAACAACAGTCTTCAGCCAAATTCTCAAGAGCTGGTCAGAAGAAACTATTTAGACACTTCTAACATTTAGACATTGCTAACGCCTACAAACCAAGAAACAAAATGACAACAGCTCAGGAACAGCAATCTTCATCAGACTTTATAGAACTCTGCCACCCAGTAAAAAAGCAATCAGTACTTCAAGATGCCAGAACAAAAGCAAAATATTTCCTACGACACATCTGTTACCATGTTTATTGTGTAACAACTATTTTCAAATTCCCCTTAGAGGTGTACAAGAGTGATGTACAAATAAGTTGTTACATTCTACAGAGGCTTATAGAACACCAGATCTTTATAAAATACTATAGATTCTACCTCTCCAAGACCTCTTCTCAGAGAAACGTTAACTTTTACTCTGCAAATACAAATAACAATATCATAGTATTCACATTAATTTGAATGATATCATGCTATCGATTAGCAAAATGCATCTACAGACATGGAGGATGCAGGCCACTGCAGACAGCCAAAACATCTGTGACAAAGAACAGAGTAATTATCCTTATTGAAGGTCATCCATCAGCAACTGCTATCTGTAAGCCTCAGTGGCTTCCAGATAACAGAATGTCTTTCCTCCTCCTTTACCAGTTATTTCTTTAACAACTGGCAGCCACCACCTGAGCAGAGGACATACACACAGCCCCTTTGACTTTTCATTGTTCATGACTAAAAAACTATATATTCCTGTCAACGGCAGTCTAGGCACACGCTAGAAAATTCTTTAGGAAAGAACAGAAAATAAGTATCGTGATGCTATTGTAAAGTCTTTCTACCAGCTACCATTAAAAAAAAACAAAACTCCAGCAAGTCAACCAATCAACTCAAACTCAATACACTGCCATAAAGCAAGAAACAACGCAAAACAGAAAATGTTATCTGCTTTGCTCATTTTCCCAAAGGCTGCTGAAGCAGCGAGCTTTGCAGCCTGCTCAGGAAACCGGCATCTAGGCAGCAAAGGTTTTCCCAGGGGTGAGATTTTTTTTTTTTTTCAAAGGAATGCTTCCTTTAAGCAGCCTCCTCTGTTTTACACTGATGAGGACCAAACTTAAAACCTGTGTTGATCACAGCTGAATTAAGAAGATCAGCAATCCTCCAAGCAAGCAGTTTCCAAGCTCAGTTTTTCCCAATCAAGCTTTTTGCTAGTAGGGAACCTTAACAGGCGTTCTTGCACTGACTGTGCGTGGTAAGGAATTGACATTGCAGGCATGAAGTGATAAATTAGAAGTAATTGCTGAGGCTGTCATTCATGAATTGTGGGCCATTATCTCCTAATGCATCTGGAATCCCAGAGTGAGCAGTTCGCGATTCACAAAGCACTGCTACGTTGCTGTGCTGCATGTTGGGCAACGGTCCAGTAATGAGTCAGTAGTGGTCCACAAATGAAACGCACAGCTTTCCATTTAATTCAAAGATAATCCAAGCTACCTCTGGCTGAGGCACAATAAGACGTATCACTGCATCTCCTGATGTCACTGCTTTTCTTGCTTATGGTTTTTCCCTGAGTTACTTGCATGTTACGTTTGGACATCCGCCTTCAAAAAATGGCTTTTATTCCTTTCCAAGCAGGTTGGTTTACCTTGGTACAGTTCTACCTAATCACAACAATGAATGTAAATCATCCTTGGGATTTGTGATCTGAAGCTATCCTTAGCATTTCCTCTCTTCCATAACCTCTGAATAGATAGTAGAGTATCTCTAGAAATAAAGCCTTTATGCTTAGAGGAAACGAGAGCTATTCCTTTTGGTCATTCACTTCCAGTCATCACTTTAAACATTTCTAAAGGAGAGAATCATCCTTCTGTTTCTTGCTAAAATGTATTCATGAAAAACAAACTCTTACATAAATTCGTGATTGAGTTACACAAACTTTAAGATTCTCTATTGACTTTTCCTTCAGCTCCTAAATCACATCTATTGTCAGTTAAATCTCATCACATTTCTCATTTGAACTTATTCAGAGCACTTATTATGTATGCTTACTGCTCAGTCTCCATTAATTAGCTTTGCTACTTGTTGTAGTCAATAAAAAGCCACAGCCACTCACCACACACAGCAATTTCTTATAACAACTTTCCAAGGCAGATGAAAGTCCTCTTGAAATTCTGTACAGATCTGCTATCATCAGACCAACCACAATGCAGTACATATTGCTGCTACTCCACCTATCACTGTAAGTTGCTTTATTTCTAGATCTGCTGCCACACTATTTATTTCCTAGAAATTTGCAAATGAGGCAAGAACTTCAATTTTTGGGACCTCCCAGGACTAGAGGACTCAAGAAACTTCGCTTGTTAGTCTCTGATTCCAGAGACAGAAACATTTCTCCTCTGAAATGAGGGGGAAACCCCCCGATATTCCCGCAATGCATTATTTATGCTTGAGAAAAACTAATGCTAAGTAGTACAAAAGAATTGGGCTCCACGTGTTTTGGTGTACAAAACAAAGCAATAATAGTGGACATTGTGAAGCAGAAGGAAAAAAATAATATTTGTGAAAAACAGATACCAGAGAGACAAGTGTCAGAGAAAATCTTACATTACAATTACCATCTTTGCATTCAGTGAAGTATTTCAATCATACTCTGCGAAAAATAAGGCCTTGTGTTTCAGTGTGAACAATGAGTATAAGATGAAATAAGGAGCAACTGCTTATTCGATGAATCCCTCCCATCCAGTGTTACAAATGATGGAGGAGTCACGTAGAAAAAGAGTAAGAACTGTAACTGCATGATTGCAAAGTGTATGCAAAATTGATCGAGCAGTCTTAATTTTACTATTTCTTAACTTGTGAGTGCTTAGCCCTTACATATCTTTCAAGACAGAGAATTTTTTAATTCTGTAGTTAGTAGCAGATACTACACAAGGAGAACTTCCTTCATCATCTGGGCAAAGAACACGTGACAAAAGGACTATATCATATTCTCAAAGCTCATTTGTATGGAGCTGCAATTTCTCACTGGCTGGGCTGCCATTTTTCCCACTTCATGCTCACAAACTCCCTTCTCGATATGCAGTAGCATACGTTTGCGGTAGTGAGGGACAGATGCTCAATCTCAACAAAGATCAATGTGGCTCCAGGGAGTACTGTAGCATCTTTTCTCTGATATTAGACTTCACTATCCTGAGGCTGTTTCCTATGTGGTAGCTTACCGTGTTGCTGGTCTGTCTTTAAGATAGCTCTCTTTATCTTATTTTTTGAAATGAGGATGTATATTTAAAAGACATACCTGTCCAATAATAAGGGGGACTACAACAGTCATAAACAGCTGCGAGAATATAGATGTAAAAGGCACAGAGGAGGATGATCCAAGCTACAAAATAAAAATATACCATTAATATTCAACTTTTTCTTAGTATCTGCAAATATATAGTTATTGCACATTCATATACTTTTATTATATGTGTAAAAACTTGGAAGCATGTGCATGCACATTTAATTATTAAGTCCTAATACGGCATTTGGTATTCCACAGTAACAAAAGTAAAACAATCCCTGGTTGATTATGTGGCAACGTAAAGGAATAGTTCCATCAATATTCATTTTATTGAAACCCTACTACGTGCATCTGCAAAGTAAATTGTACTAGCATTTGTATGATGACAGTCTAAAAAGACAGGGAGTGAACATCTTTCGAACTAAGCTGTTAGCTCAGCAAACCTTACTATTTATACACGCAGCAAGCAACAAAAAGATAGCGGTTGTTTTCAGAATAAAAATAATAGTAATGAAAAATAAAAGTGAAGATATTTAGCTTTTACTTCAATAACATTGCAAAAGAGATATCTACTGAAAGCATATAGCTATTCTTTCACCATGATAGTCAGACAATGATGGGCTTCGTTTTCAAATAGGTGATCTCTCCATTACTGTTTTAAATACTAGAAGTATTTTACTCTTTAAGATGCAAGAAGAAAAGGCGAACCAAACAAAGTTAAAGGAATTTCTGCAACTACAGAATGCTTAGGAAAATACTCACTCCTTTTTCTCTTATTTTATACTAGGCCATTTAAAAGTTTCAAGCAACTTAATTTAACATTCTTTTAATAGCAACGGAATATACATTAAGAAATACATAATAAGACAACTGAAAATAGCATTGTCAGAGCTTCCACAGGCAACTGTTTGCTTCAGGAGTAGAGCAAATGACATTAAACAGCGGATTTCGGACTCACATTATTCTGTATTTTGCACATCACTTGAACAAATGTCAAAATGATGACAGAATTCAGATTTCTTTCTATATGATGTTGATTTCCTAAAACATTCTCACATACATTACTCCTATAAACTACATTCTGACTGCGTTACACTTTTGACACATCCACCATTGAAAGCTACGTGCAGGCATAACATAGACAAGGTGATCATAGAGTGGGACCAGATGAAGTCTGTTATAAACATACTCCATCACTTTCTTTTGTACGTCCCTTTCTGAATATACTTCAGGCAGAGAACTTTGGACAAAGCATAGGGGATACAGCTACATGTTTCCTATGTCTTACTTTAACCGGCAATATCAGGTGAGATTCAGTCTGGCCATTTAATAAATTAGAGCATCTCACCCACTTTGCATGCAATCCCATCATCTCCAATTCTAACAACATGGGCACAGCAGACAGCCGGAGTAGAGCAGGAGATGACATCCTCACTGAGATGTTAGGTCTGCAAGTAGGGTGGCAAGTGAAAGCACTAAGATTAAAGAGTCTGAATTTCTCATGGAGGCAAGAGGGAGAAGTGAGTGCCTACAAGGGATAAGCCACACGAGTACCTAAATCTAGACAACACGGTTATCCCATCCCCAAAGGAAATGGGGGGCTTTCTGCATGATCCCTTGCAGAGAGCAGAGCTTCAAAACACCATCACACCACACTTATGGTCGTCTCCTTGGTTTAATTTTTGTAAGGAGCTTCTGAAATTTTAAAAGGTTCATCGTTTTTCAAACTGTAGACTTTTTTTTTTTTTTTTTGCTATGCACGGAGGAATTAAAAGCATTACTTACTGTGTATTCAAAGAAGCCTTCTGAAGTGAAAGTGAAGATTTTTAAACTTTAAAATCTGCCTGAGTCACAGAGGAGAGAATCTATCTAAGCTGTCCACATGCCAGGCCTGTCTGCACAGCTTCATGAAACCGTGACGCTTTGACAGTGGCTCTTGTGTATTTTTATAAAAACACAGATTGCACTTCTCTGACTGTTTTAAAGTTTTATGCTTAGTGGGTGTGTAGTCAAGAAAGAAAAGCTGTTTAACGATATAACACAGCTGAAAAGGGCAACTAGTCAAACTTCAATGGTCTTGCCTTTTTTTTTTTTTTTTTTTTAATATTACTTCAAATATAGCATCTTCAAGCCACTGTGGATTCATAACCACTATATACATATATATATATATATGGATTTATTTATTTTTTATACAACTAGAAATTGAATTACAGATACTGAGGTGGGATGCTAAAGGAAATCACTCACATCATAGATCAATTTTTCTAGGAGAAATACAATTATTCAAAGAAACAATCTTCTACATCAAGGTGTGATTCACCACCTTCTCAATTTCAGCCCACCAACTCGGGCTCACCTGGCCGTCACCTGGACGAGCAAAAGACTACCACAGATATTTCAGGTAGCTGTCATGCCCTGACTACATTTTAAATAATGCAAATATTCACCAATCAGTCCATAATGTCAAAGCAAATAAATAATTCATTAACTGTTGTTCCTCCCAGAGGAAGTGAGTTCCTCAGGCACACCTGGTTGTAGGAACAACTCTCCTCCTGAAGAAAAAGTCAAATTTTGCTGCTTCTAACGGGACTCCTTCCTCTTCTGGATGATCCTACGACCACACTATTCTTGATCCTGCTTCAGCCAAATAGTTGAGAATAGCATTACTCCATGTCTCCAGCACCTTCATTAGTTTCTATAGAATTGAACGGAGCTACCTTCTTCCTTGGGTCCTTTAGAGGTTCTGATACTCTGCTACACTACAGGCAGGCACAGAGATTTGGAGTAGTGCATTTGCTCATCTCATTGCCCCTTTCCTGCGCTGCTCCAGTATTACAGTTCCCTGTTCCACTCATAATACCAACATTATCTCTTCCTCAAACAGATTTCTGAACTCCATTTCCTTCCCGCATACTATGACAATGGCTTCAGAGAGCTGCTTGGTTTCTAAGGAAAATCTGTTAGAGAGCAAGTCTATAAACTTCGGCATCATCTTAACCTTAAATCTATGCCCAGAGAAAGACATGGAAGATAAGGTAAAAGTTGAAGAAAAGAGAAGGCAAGAACTTCTCAATCACACAGAAGAAAAAGACTTCACCATTCAGACTCTGGGCAAACAGGGGCTAACCACAAGGAATCACACATGCATAGGGATCTGACTTGGATGTCCTCCTTCTTATAATAACATTCATGTCTAAATATAAAATTGTCTTTATAGGGAAAAAAAATACAAAAGTCCCATAGGAACAGGTGTTGAAACATCACAGATTCAAGCTGCTGATTTATAGCTCTATAGAGAAGATACTGCTTGCAATCTCTCATGGAAATAAAACGTATCATTTTATCAAAAAGTGATCAAAAATTTTCATGCCAGCACATTGTAAAAAGTGCTTCTCTATGTTTATTTCAAAAACATTTTTGAAGTTTGATTTTGTAAATCGTCATGTGCTATACTGCATAGCAGCATGTCAGTGAAAGATTTATTAGTGAATGAGGACTGTTTGAATAGAGTAAATACTCAAAAAATAAAAGACCCTGAAAATTCCTTCTTATGGAAAGGAACAGGCACTTTTCCCTCAAATAATCTCCATGATTTCAGAAGGATAACTCACATGAGCAGGGGCTGCACCTTCTGCAAGCGTTTGCTGGACATGGCTGTAATAAGAGACTTCCAGGCATATCTTTCCAAACAATTCTGCCACCATGCAGCACTTCAAACCTGACCTGCAGCATTCTCACTAATTCAGTCCTAGACCTTTCTTCTCAAGAGACTGTCTGTTTTAAAAAAAACAAATTATTTAGTGGATTTAGTGGATTTGTGGAGTTTGTGGTAGAAACACTGGCTTATCCTTAATTGATAGGATGCACTTCACTGGTTGTGGTAAAAACAAAACAACCAAAACAAACAAACAAAAACCTTGGTTGCATAACACTAAGACAATTAATTCCACTTTCAGGCCTAGCCTGCTCCACAAGCCAGATGCTCCCTCCAATCATCCTTCTGGCTGACTGGGGAGATATCACAGTGGGTGTTCCCATGCCTACAACTGCCACTGATTCAGAAGACACACACCTCCTACCAGTCATACCAAATTATAATCCGGTGTCGCATGTGTTGCACATATTGAGTCCACTTCAGAGGTGGCTGTCCTTTGGGGCCTTACTTTTCCAGTGTTCTCCTCTAATTGGCATGTTTCCTCAGGATGTGTCATCATATTCTAATGCACCACCAGCCAACTTCAGCCTTGCCATTTGTTAAGCACAGACAAGGGAGGGAGGTGGGGTGAAAACAGGAAAGAACCGAGGGGGAGGGTCAAGGGCTGCTCTCTTACATGAGATGTTTAATTTAAGCTTTTCTTTTCCACCTTCAGTTCAGGCTATTCTGATGCCTGTCTTTTTAAATTGTCTTCAGCGCTGTGATGCCACTGCTTCTAGACACTCTCATCCAGGCCAGACCCAGCTGCCCCCGAGTCCTGCTAGGACTACCACGCTCCAATCCCTCCATGTCCTGCTGCTGAAAGGAAGTGTTACGTGATGTGTTTTTAGAAAAGACTTGGATGGGATACTCTTCAGTAATGAAGAACAGCAAACAGGAGTGACCAATTGAATGTCTGAAGATGCTTCAGCAAGGCAAACTATTTATGCTAACCAACTTCCAAACAAACAAAAGCAGTAGGTAATCTTTTTACCCTCCTGTGAATATAAGCTTGTCCAGCTGCCAGTCTTCAATTTATTCAATTCATAGGAATTGCAAGAGGTCAAAAGAGATGAAATGGTCATTCCTGCCTAACACTTCACAGTAGTCTAGACAGAGCTGCCTGGTCACTAGGATGTTCTTCTTACTCTGCTGCTTTAAGGGCATTCCCATGCACTGGTTAAATCACAGAATCCTTAAAGTTGAAAGGGACTTCTGAAGGCCACCTAGTCCAACTCCTCTGCAATGAACAGGGACGTCCACAGCCAGATCAGGCTGCCCAGGGCCTGATCCAGCCTTGCCCTGAAAGTCTCCAGGGATGGGGCATCAACAACATCACTGGGAAATCTGTTCCAGTGCCTCAACCACCCTCACTGTAAAACATTTTTTCCTTACATCTAACCTAAATCCACCTTCCTTGAGGTTGAAACCATTTCCCCTTGTTCTATCACCACAGATCCTGCTAAAGAGTCTGTCTCCTTTCCTGTAGCTCCCCTTTAGATACTGAAAGGCCACAATCAGGTCACCTTACAGCCTCATCTCCCAGCCTGTCCTCATAGGAGAGGTGTTCCATTCCATGGATCATTTTTGTGACCCTCCTCTGGCCGCGCTCCAACAGGCTGACGTCTCTCCTGTACTGAGGACTCCATTTCTGGATGTAGTACTCCAGGTGAGGTCTCAGCGGCGCAGAGCAGAGGGGCAGGATCACCCCCCTTGACCTGCTGACCATGCTTCTTTTGATGCAGCCCAGGATACGGTTGGCTTTCTGGGCTGCAAGGGCACATTCCTGGCTCATTTCCAGCTTCTCATCCACTAGTACCCCCAGGTCTTTTTTGGCAGTGCTGCACTCAATCCTTTCATCCCCCAGCTTGTACTGGTAATGTGGGTTGCCCCAACCCAGGTACAAGATCTTGCATTTGAATCTGATGAACCTCATAAGGTTCACCTGGGCCCACTGCTCAAGCCTGTCGAGGTCCCTCTGGAGACCTAGATATCTCTAAGTGGGGTAGAGCAGCTGTGTGAGGGACACCAGCTCCCAGAGACTGAACAAATGCCACTGGTACTGAACCAGTCTGCTTCCAGCAGGTGCTAACAGTAGGAGAGGTTTGCCACTGAGGATGGAGCTTCTAAATCAAGAAAAGAAACAAGATTTGACATTAAAAAGCAAATAAATTTCAGTTTCCTAGCACTCGTAGAATAAGAAGTATCAGAAAAAACATATTTAAATTTTAAAATAAAGCTTTTAATTCTGCCTATCAAACCCAGCAAACTGCCTCTTTCGTCAGAGAAAGGTACTAGATGTACAACAGAGCTCATGTTCAGTGGTTTGGCAATCACGTATTTTAACAAATAGATCCTTTATTGTTATTCTTAAAAATTAAATGCAGACATAGGTCTCTCTAGTTTTGCTAAGGAAAAGAAAAAATATGTTCTGGTCTCACGGTGCATTTTGCAAGTACTTCCGCATTCTAGATGCTTTTGTGACCATGGAAGTTGATTTGGCACAAGCAAGGAAAACCCAAAAAGCCTAGCTGTCTGCACATCTTCTCCTGTGCTGTTAAAAAAAAGTAATTCCTAATCCTATGCTGGGTTCCTCTATGACACATTAAATATCATACCAAGCCAAATACAGTTGTCAATTTCAAAGCCTTTTATAGAGCTGTAAAAACAACCATAGGTATTCTCAAACTGTGTCGGGGGTCTCCCACTTACAAACAGGACAATGATCTTCAGGACTAATGTAACAAAATGAGATCAAACGTATAAAGACACCTAAGCGAGAGTAAGATGGTTAATACCCTAACAGAGCTGTGACTTCAGGACTAGTATCCAACGATTTTGCTACAAGCATAAGGTGACTAACTGAAGTACTCAAGTAGATCAGTACAATTTAGAACCCTTAGTATTATGCTCCCATGGAAAAGGCACTGGTGACATACCGGAAGAAATAAATCATTGAAAATAGTTTGTACAAGGCTTGGATAAGCCCTTGTGAAGAACACCGTGCAACTGTGCACAATTGGTTTTACCTGAGTTGAAGAAAGAATTAAAACTGGAACAGGTGCAGAAAACATCTAAGAATGATGGGTCTACTTGATGAGCAACGTTAGAAATGTGTGGTTTGTTTAGCCTAGCTGAACGAAGTCTGGGAAAACGGATAGGATGCACACCCAGTTTGAGCCAGGAAGATAAATCTCACAGATGTACTATTCAACTGTATGTTAACTCTGACAACAAAGACAAACGGGTAAAAAACCTGTCACAAATTCCAACCTGAAATTAAAAGGCTTCTACTTATCAGCGAGTGAGTTTCTAGCATTTCAAGGATGGTGGAGAGAAAAAAAATCTTTACTTTCAATATGCTCCATTTTGAGAAATCGCACAGCGTGGAAAAGAAGAGGACTGGGTGTCCTGGGACTGGTTCCTCCCAGCCTCCTGGTTCTATGCATCCTATTGTGAAGTACGTTCGGTGTCTGCTGTGTGGAAGCAGGATGCATACATGAGACTTAGCACTGTATACATGTAAAAGCAAATAAGAGCATGAGAAAAAGCCCTCCGCAGAAGTGTCACACAGTTTAGAACCTTCTGCCTAGACAAATTCACAATAATTTGTATACATACGCAGAAGAGAAGGACCCTCAATTATTCTTTGGCTGTTATCTGTATGCAATTTTATATAATGAAGTCACAAAAGCTGAATTTTAAAAAGAAATGAAGTGTTTGTGCTAGTGTTTCACAACAGTCATAAAAAAAGTTCGTGTTAAATGTAATGGGTTTGGATCAGATCAGAGTATTTTGTCATGTCAATGATTAAAGAGATAGTAAATAGTGAGGTAAATAACCAGGTGGAAACGATGATGCACTTCAAATCTTTCACATGAACAACCTGATCTGTTAACAGCTAATGCACTGTGCTGCTTCTCCCTGACACGCTGTAATCAGCCTTTTGTCACATACCAGTGAAATCCATTATCCGCAACTTCCTTATCAGCTTCCAAGGCTTTCCAGCTATTAAATATTTGCATATTTAACAATTAATTTGACTGGCATCTATTCTCATTTAGCAAGTGCGTGAGAGAAAAAACAGCGTAGTGTTTAGAAATCCTGGGTTGGCTTTTTTGTTTTTGTTTTTTAAAGAAATGACAGCTACTTTTAATAAAAAGATTTATCTGAAATACCGTAGCACTTGGTGAAAACTCGAGAATTATCAACAACTTTCAAGACCGTGTTTTAATTTGAGGATGGTGAATATAGGGGAACACTTTAAAAACTGCAATATTTCAATCAACATCTAGTTTCACTGATGTCATTATTCACCAGTCATATTATTTCTGTTTTTAATCCAATACTTGGACAGAATTTTCTTCATTGACTACTCCTGAACTTCTAGTACTTATGGCTTCACCACTGCAATGCACCATAAAAATAACTACTATAAAATCCAGAAACTTGAGAAGTTACCAGAAAAGAAAACATCACTGAATAAATCCAGTAACGAAGCAAGATGATAAAGCCTTAGGAAGACTGCACCTTGACACAAGTGTCATGGTAACCCCCTCTGGTGAAACAGCAGACATGGGAGCAGTGTGTGACAATTACATGGAGGTTTTCGCCAAACGTATTTTTGAAAACACACATGAATTTTGCATTGGCTTTTTAACATTCCATGCTAACTGGTTTGCAGGCACACTTCTGAAGAATCTAAAATGCATAAATATCTAGAACATGTACTTATCTGTAATATTTTCTTTGATGGCTTTCAATAACGATTCATAGATTCACACACCTTGACTTCCGTTACTTTGATAGATATCTGACTGTGTTTCCAACAGCTGAAGAGATCACTTCCGTCAAGGCACCATGAAGTGATCTCAATAGCATCAGCAACATTAAGGCAACAGCAGAGCTGGGATACCATGCCATAAAATGCACAGCGTCACATTTGGCTCCAACACCTGTGCAGATTTTTATATATTTTGACAGTAAATACAAACAATGAAACCATAAGACTTGGTAGATTTGCAAGTCCATGTGCTCAACCATGTCTCAGGACAGAGAGTGTTACCCTGTTCCAGAACAACTGGAAAGAACTAGACCCATGCTCGGAAGAGAAATGTCACTACATCTACTACAGTATATATATTCACTCTCATTCCAGGGCAAATCCAACGAACATGGACCTTTGTGAGGCATTAGGGCTGCCCTCCATCTAGGTGAGTCAAAAACATGAAATCTCTGAATGAAAATAAATGTCCCTTCATACATATTTCTTCTTTTCATGTCTAAAGTTACCATCTAAGGACACGCACTGATGATTGCTAGAACTGCTGCAGGGTGCAGTGCTTCAAAATTCTCCTTTTCAAATGAGACATTACAACAAGGTGTTGACAGCTTGAGGTTATCAGAGAGATCACAGCAGTATTACCTCCACAGCCTGACAACACCTCTCATTTAACTGTTTTTTAGTAATGTAAACGTGCCCAAATGCAGTATACTTAAGTATTCAAATCATAAACGCTTGCAGGTGGATAGGAGTTAGTCTGTCTCAATCACACTTCAGTGTGGATTGGAGTTTCTTTCACCTATATTCATGTAGGGTTTAAGTCAGTAAGTCTGAAGAATCGCAGGGTTGAGAAGTGAAAGCTGGAGTGTCAAATTTAGGTGAGGTCCTCTTACCTCAACTTTCTGCTACTCTCTGGATAGTTTTTCACCTCCTAGAACAAATGCTGTGCTCAGCTCTCAACATTTGCACACAGATGTGTCAAACAGCCACCTGTCCTAAGCCACAGTCACATTAAGGTTCCAAGGCACTGGGTAAACTTTTTCTCTTGAGATTACATATGGAGGAGGAATGCTATTACAATCACAAAAGGAAAAGATAGAACATAGAGAACAAGTCATATACTAACTGAAGATGGACATTCCGGTTCATATCCAAATGATCATACTCCTCAGGAATTCCTTCATCGATTCACAAGCATCATTTATTGATTTAGTTATTTCCAAAAGCAAAATTTCTCCTGCATTACCATTCTAGTTTTTCAGGGGGGTTTGTTTGTCTGTCCGTCTGTCTCCAAAACACTTATTTCTGTGTTACCTCTGGTTTCAGCTAAAGATCTGAGCCAAAAAGAGGAAGACGGACCGCATCCTTCTGAGTGCTTTGTTATACAGACTCCTAACCATCATTAACGAAACACTGCAGAATGTTGCGAAGAAATGTGAACTGTGTAAACCTATGTTAACTTGAAACCGATGTATCTTACACTAGCTGGTTTCAGCACTTCTTCTCATCATATATGTGAACCTTAATCAATTATATATAGTTTATGGGACATTGCCCATTTATAACACCACTAATGAGAATATAACGTATTAATTGTTGGTAACAAGAGTTTAACGTGAAGATGATGATATTGCAGATTAATGCATCTCCATGTCGAGATTCAATAACTTCTTATTAGGTGAAATGTTAATCAGAGGTATCCATGGAGAAGGCCATGATTCTTTAAAGTCTAGCTAAGCATTCTCAAAAGGATACTGTCTGATAATTACATGCACAATACTTAAGGCTTCATTAAATCAATCATAATCTCTTAGAATGCTTTTGTTTGAGTAAGCTTTCTAACCAAAGTTTCATAGCAGAAGTACACTCTTCAGAAACGTAACTGACAATCTTACATTTAACGCTGTTCATTTAAGATAAGTTATTTGCATTTAATGCATTATTTATGATAAGCCCCACATGTCTTTATCAATGCTGTTTGGACAACTTACATTTTCACTACCAGGCAATTAGGAACTGAAACGGCAGTACAGATCAATATATTCTGTGGTGCACATGAGGCAAAATTTAAACCATAACCAGGACCGCAGCTTAAGCTACATAAATAACAACAAGCTAATGGACAACGATTTATTTTATTTCTGGCAGCACTGAGCATATTTTAGGCACTACATATGGGGAGCCTTATAAATAGGACCACTAATTCAATTATAGCATTCAGATTATCATAGTATGACTCCGTGGAAGGATTAATGCCAAATAGCACCACATTCATGAATTACAGCTCACTGAAGGCACTGAGTTCAAAGAACCATCAATGTTATTCATCAGAAGACCAACTCAGCGACTTCTGAGGTAAACAGGAGTTCTATTCTGAAATTTGAAAATTCCACTCTGTATTAACTAAGCACTAAAACTTAGCTGCATGACTAAACTAACAAACAGTACAGAAAGATAAACAGAAAATTACTAGTTGGTGTTTCTCATTGCACATGAGATGCAGTACTACATGAAATGATCAAGGCTAGAAGCAGGCTAGAAGCATACAAACTACGTGTGTGATGCCACTACACACTGAGATCAGATGTACCAATGAAATTCAAAGGAAAATTGGAGCAGTTCACAACAACTAAATGGCTCGACAGTCCAAACCACAGGGTGCCAAGGTACCCTTGTGAGGTGCCAAGGAAGAATATAGAATGGCATGCACATTTAGTTTGCTGTCCCCAGTACCTGCTGCTGGATGACCGAACAGCCACAGAGAACCTCATCTTGGCAAGGTGTGTACACGGTATGATCTGAATGGCTGCTCTTCATGTGTCAATTCCTCAGCAAAGATATCAAGGAGTTTTAAATGTTTACACACTCCAAAAGGAGTCCTTAAGTTTTGGGCTTTTTGACAAAAAGGCTGCAGCTTTTGCAGCTCACCCATTCCCAGGCTAGTTTACTACTCTGATGAAAAAGTTCACATATTTATCTTCCTCAAAAAGAACAGCTCCAAGTTCTGTTACAAACAGCAGAACAATTAATGTGCATTTTACAAACTTCTTATACAGTCATCTCCAGGGCTAGCAGGAAGAAAACAAGCATATGCTTTGCCTTCTGGTTCTTGAACACACTCAAGAGTTTTACTACCTCTACTGAGAAGTAACAGTGACACCTGCAATTTATGGGACAGAGCGTTTTGTTATCTGTCCATAAAGTCACAGAAGGAAAGATTTTATCTTGCTTGAAAAGTCAGGCAGATCACTCATTAACATTTCAATTTCTACAAAAAAAATAGCCCAAGGTTTGGCTACTTAGAGTACCATAACTCAGAGGGGTGTACCAGGGGGAAAGCTGTCAGGGAGCTAAAGTTAAAAAAAAAAAGCTGAAATTTCAGTCACTTAGAAACAAAGTCGTAGTTTCCAGGTTAGTGCTTGCCTGGCAATTACACGTTCCATTCAGGAGGGAAGATGAGAGGAAAACAGAGAGGTAGTTGGTCTGAAATCAATTTACTCGGAGCAAGAACAACAAAACACCTATTTTTCTTGAAACAATTATATTTCTCAATGTAAATTAAGTATATGGTTGCAAGCATAGGAGGAAAGCTCTGCTAGCATATATAGATATACATGATACAGTCAAAGCAGTTCTTGTATAAACACAGCTATGCCAGATAAATGACAATTTGCCATAGTAAAATAAACTACTGTAAAATAGAAATCTTCCTGTGCAGCTTTACTGAGGCAGTAGCTGATGTTGTTATAACCACTCGCACACTACTATTTATTCCAGTCCAGTAGTACACGCTGCTAGATAAGCATACAGTACATCTTCTGCTTAAGCATCCCTACTAAAAACAATATGCTGTTTACAAATTGGTTCAGACTAAGTCCACACTTACTCCTCTTTCCAGGGTGCTGGATTACATACTGTATCATTAGTAAGATAAACTGAAAAGACAAGTTATACTTCTGTAATCCTTGAAGTGCTTCAGGCTGTTTCCCTGTTCTTCACAAAGCCAAAACTACACCAAAACAGCAAGTCCTCCACAAGCACCAGGACTTACAGACATGGGAGTCACCAAAGAACCATCAGCTGCCTGTTAAAGATCCTTCGTTCTGTACTCACTAATATCCATTACCATTCTGAAGATAAAACTTCATCTTCACCCTTTTCTTCTGCCACGCACTGTGAAGAACCAAGGCCCTGACTGAAGACCACTAACAACTAAGACTATCTTAAACTAACAAGAATGAAGCGGCATCACCTTACTGATGTACAGAGACTCCAGTAATTTATCTTTCTGCTTTTGACATCATTAACATTTACCACAAAAATGCCCATGAGCTTAGTTGCCCAAGAGTACTGCTTTATCTCAACAGTTCTCTCTCCAATTGGCCTGTCATCCATTCTGTGTAATTTCAAGGTTTTCCAGCTTCTGCACGTGAAAGCTTTCCAAGCGATCTCCTAACTGGATGACTTACTTATGCAGAAAGCCTTTGCTTCAGACTCAGCTTGACTAGTAATGTATGATTTTGTGATGCTGCAACAACAACAGGTTTTGTTCCTTCCAGAATAAAGCGCGGCAAGTGCTTGCATTCATTGTGACACACTTCTACGGTCCTAATGGAAAGCAGATCATTTCAAATATCAACCAGAAAAATCTCCTGTTATTTAACTGTAATATCACTCAAATTTCTATCTTAAGTATATGGATTGCCCATTAAAACAACATCTTAAGATCAAAGTACTTACAAAAAGCAGAAGCAGAAGTGGAGTTATAACAATGCCCTGGAAGAAAAAGAATAGATTTGTTAGTCAGGGAAGCAGAATACTCATTTTACTTTGATACATGGAAATGCACAAATGTCATTCAGCATCATGAAAATTAAGTGACAGTAAGTTTAACTTCACTTTTCAGTGCACTTTTTTCTTCTCTACAAATAAAGTTACCTTTAAAAACATATTAAATCCCTCCCCTCATTGTGCTGTATCTTGACTCCAGTAAGCCACCCCTCCTTGGGATTGATTCCCATACTACCCAATTGCAAGTCTTCATCTGAGCAAAAGCCACATATCAACCGTGATGAGTTAGGTGTTGTGACTGCGTAATGTAAACTGATATTCCCCAAGGAAATGAGCTGAGATCTCAAAACTCACTTCACTTGATTAGACTTCATGTCTCACTGGTAAAAGACAAGTCTTTCATCTAATTTAATCACACAGGACCACCTCAGCTTTACACATCCCCCTGGCAGATGCAAGCAAAAGGATTTTTTGTCTTCACTGACAAGGAACAAGTTTAAAGCTGATGATTGGACAAAACAGAGGGTTTTGAGTTTCATGAGACCAATTCTTAAAATGAGTTGTTTGGGTTGGGAGTTAACATGACATGCTTCAGTTTCATAGCTGCAAAAAGCAATTCCCCATCGTCCTTCCATCTCACTTCAATATTTTATTATTGCTCAATAAAATTATTTTACCATTTAATGCATGCTAATTCACAGAGCTTGCTCATAACTTCTCTAAGACAAGAGTGTTCTTCATCCAAACATTTCTCAAGAATAATTCCTTCAGCTAGTCACAAACTTCACAGTTTAAAGTCGTCCAAAACTTTCTTATGTGCCCCTATAGGGATGCTTATTTTCTGTTTTGTTGTTTGCTTTTTCTTGCTCCACGTTAAAAATAATCAAACAAGAAGGCAGTTTTGCATTTGTAACACCCCCCTACTTAAATATTTTGGAAGCTAACGTAAAGAAAAACCTTATGCAATTAGCATTCTATTTGTTTTCTGGGTCCATGTCAAGACTCTGCTTCAACAAAACACAGAAAATAAACACCGCAAGGATAGAGCATGCAACAGATAGGCTGTGCAAGTTGAAAGCGTAGCAGAATTTTAGAGTATATTTTGATATAAATACTATATGCCATATCTGGCTGCCCCACAGCCCAGCTATCCATAATCATTTATCTTTTTGCAAATGTCACAACTGGGATAGATCACAAAAGACAAGATAGATGAAGAAAGACAAGAAGCAGTAAGAATTGCTTTAGGGAGTCACTTACTGCTTACAGGGAGACCTACACTAACATACAGATACAGTTATAAATAAATACAGGTGTTCAAGTACATCAGCTGTAAAGGAGGAAAAAAATGTTGAGAAAGGGGTGGAGGCAGTAAGAGCTGAATTTGTGAACAGCGGCATCTTCAATACTTAGATGGAAGAAATGACAGCAAAATCTGTATAAAGTGGATGCGGCAGTCACTTCATGGAATGAGCAGTTATTATGAAAAACTGCTCAGAATACCAGAGCCAGACCTCCCTCTTCTTCCCTTTTCCCCATAGGCAATTATATTGCACAGCTCAAAAAGTACCAAGTGCCTGAGTAGTCCCTCAGCACCCTGAAATTTTGGGATAGCAGAACACCATTACAACAGGTTTCCAAGTTCAGACCCTTCAGGGCATTAGCAAAGAAAAGCAAAAATCATAGAACATAGAATCACCAAGGTTGGAAAAGACTTCCAAGATCATCTAGTCCAACCATCCACCTATCACCAATATTTCCCCATGTCCCTCATTACAACATCCAAATGTTTTCTGAACACCTTCAGGGACAGTGACTCCACCACCTTCCTGGGCAGCCCATTCCAGTACCTGACCACTCTTTCAGAGAAAAAGTTATTCCTAACCTCCAACCTGAATCTCCCCTGGTGCAATTTCAGGCCATTCCCTCTAGTGCTATCACGAGTTACACAGGAGAAGATATCCACCTTGTCAAAAGCCTCCTTCAGGTAGTTGAAGAGAGCAATAAGGTCACCCCTGAGCCTCCTCTTCTCCAGACTAAATAATCCCAGCTCCCTCAGCCACTTCTCATAAGGCCTGTGCTCCAGAACCCTCACCAGTTTTGTTGCCCTTCTCTGAACATGCTCCAGGCCCTCAATGTCTTTATTGTAGTGAGGGGCCCAAAACTAAGCACAGTACTCAAGGTGTGGCCTCACCAGTGCAGAGTACAGAGGGATGATCACTTCCTTGCTCCTGCTGACAACACTGTTTCTGATACAAGCCAGGATGCCATTGGCCCTCTTGGCCATTCTGCTGGCTCATGTTCAGCTGAGTGCTGATGAACACTCTCAGGTCCGTTTCTTCCACACAGTCGTTCAGCCACTCTGCCCCAAGCCTATAGTGTTGTCTGGGCTTGTTGTGGTCAATGTGCATGACCCAACACTTGGTCTTGTTGAACTTCATCCCGCTGGCCTGAGTCCGGGTATCTAGCCCGTCCAGATCGAGCAGGAGGTGACACACAAGAAGCATGCTGTGCTCCAAATAAGCACTGAGCACACTGCCAGCAGGCAAGTACAGCCATTTTTCCCCTAAACCTGAAGGAACCTCACTGATTCAGCACAATCAGCCACTGCATGCTTCATGCCTCAGTGCATTGCAGAAAAATACAGAGGTAAAAACAAAACAAGAGCAAAAGAATCCTCCACTTTATCTAGCTGATGGACAAAGACAGCATCCTTTCTTCTTCAGATGGTATCTGTGACTTGGTATACACTTGCTTTGGGAGATTTGAGATATTAACACAATGGACAACAGCCATTGCAAGTTCAAAATTTGAAATGTCATAAACAAAACAGTACCTCTGTGATAGTACTGCTTCCTCACCATTCTGTAAGTGGAGAGGAAGAGAATTCCCATACATATTATAGATTCCTGACTGTGCTTGTTGAGAATCTAGCCTTCAAAAGGTCAGTTCTTGCAATCCTTCACAAAGTTTTGCTATTAAACCTGGAGATCTGAATAAGCAGAAGCAAGTTTCCTGTTGTCTCAGCACAGAAAGGATTTACAAGGTTGAACTTGTCCATTTGCAACACACAGACAATTCTCTGGGAAGATAAACAATTGCGTGGTAGAAGAGACACATTCTTACTAAAAAATAGATGCTGTTGTTGAATCAAATTAATTTGATGTTAATGTTTTATTTTGATATAGAGTGCTAGTTGGAAAAAACAAGGACTACATTAACACCAAGGATTTTTTCCAGTCAGTGACTGCAATGACTCTGATGGCTTCTGGGTACAAGGAAGGCAAGACTTGTTAGGAAAGTGAGGGCTATCAGACTGACCAGGAGATAGGAGAGAACAGACAAATTTTGTGTACGTAGAGCTCATTGAGGTGGGCTATGAAAACATTTGATGTGCTTTTATGTGCAAAAGCCAACCTCTTCAGGTTTCTATTCCAGATTTGAAGAAGTGTTTACATGACTAAGGCATATCTAACAGAAGATATTACCTTACCCTGCACACAATGCCTCACTCCAACTCATTGCCTTTCCATCAGAACTGTGCTCTTCTACATGCTCTTAAGCACCACGTGATGCAGCTCAGCCTCACACCTACTGAAGAATGGACAGAGTACATTCAACCAGTGGAAGTTAATAATGACTACTTTCATTTCTAAGGCAAAACCAAAGAGTAATTTGCTCTGAAGGAAAGGAGGATCACAGTTACCTGATCCCGTTCTGCTCGTGCGAGCAAACAAGGACAATGCGTTCTGTGGTGCATGCTGCAGTTACCTCTGAAGGCAAAGAAAAAAAAAAAAAGAGGCAAAAAGAAAACTAAAAAAGGAGAAATAAATCTATAGCTTTAAAATATTTTGACCGTTAACACCATCGCAGAAAAAAAGTATCTAAATTGGACTACTCCTTTCCCCGACTTGCTTTCCAGGCAAGTGCTGTCAGATAGTGTATAGAGATAAACAGATTAGAGATTAGCACTTCTAGCAGAAGCTGAGCATCTGCCCTTGGGAATGAAAGGTCATTACATGGTTTTAGCATCTTCAAAGTTCTGGTGGAGTGTTAAGCTTTCTGACTGCTGCCCACAATGGAGTCGAAGTTGTAAAGTGACTGCCATTTGCTATCAGCAGAAAACTTTCAAGAAATCCATTTACACCTCTGATGTGAAAGACTGACTGAATATATTTCAACGATTTCAATGGAAAAGGAAAAAAAAATCTCAACCTGACCTGAGACACTGATACAAAATAGGAGTCAGAATAGCCATAGTAGATACCTGTAAATACACTTTATAGCAAGTATCATGAAACATGTCTTGATGTTGAACTCTCTTAAGAGACTTTAAATACACACGTGTCTGTGTGCATGCATGTGCACGTGCCCTTTAACAGGAAAGAGGGACCCGGAGATGCGTTCAACCACTATTTCCCCTCTATAGATAAAATATGCTAAGAGGTTTCATTCAGTACAGCACTGATGCAGAACAGATACTAAAAAAGTGTTCTCTTCTCCCAGGGAATACGTAGAATCGATATATGTAATTGGCTGCCAAATTGGAAAGCAAAAGGAAATAGCATGATGGATTGGCATCTATGATGGCAAATCATTAAGAAAGAAATTATGCAAATAGTAAGAGCAAGGTGGGCACAGGTCCAAAGGGACACATGGCAGAAGACGAGTAAGGATTATTGTAATGAGGCATGAAATACACGTGAACTTTCCTTCCTCTCCTTTACTCACACACTTCCATGCAATTTTTCTTCATTCTCCCAGGTCAGCAGTGTGACACACATGTGGCAATTAGGAAGTCAGAAAACAAACAAAAAAGCAACCTTTAACCAAAGCAGCCTCTGGCTTGTCTTAAGAAAGACAACTAGAAAGCACAGAAATGTATATTTTCAGAAATCTATTACCATATGCTAAAAGGTACCTCAGAGCAGGGTACAAAAGGAGCAGAAGTGTAAGCAGCATTAAGTTATACACTGAATAAAGGTTAGTGAAACCTGGCTGCACAGCACTTTGATTACTACTGATGAAGTAACGTGAGAAAATTGGCTATGAACTCTGAAAATTTCTTCGTAGAACAGGAATAAATGACAACCGAAACTACCTATATCTGTGTACAACAGTTTCTTGTTTGTTCCAGCCCTGCCCTGAGTCAGCGGCACTCTTTGGAAAAGAAAGATCAGGTCCCCACATAACCTACTGCCCAACGAAAGACAACCTTTGTAGCTTTTCTGTTCACAGAATGAGAAATGGGCTTTACCTTGAAACATTACTTACGTTACTTCCGTTTCTTGTTGTGCCATTTGATCTCTTGGTTCTGTGCTTGGAAGTGGCAATTTAAGCCAATTTCATCTATCTGAACAAAGGAGTGCAAGCCTTCCCCTACCCTCACTGCTTACTGAAGGCACAGCTCCACAATCCCACATTGCGACCCCAAGCCCGTATAAGACACTGCTCATTGGACAGGATGTTATGTTATGTGCCCTCTTCACTCAACTGATTTAAAACGTAGCTGATCTATTCTGCACTCATCGCAGTTTCAGACGTTATATAAATGTTGACTCCTACTGCTGAAGCAGGACTTTCATATGCCTGGATAAACAGCCAAAAGTTTCCTTTACCCTTCTTCCACACACTACCACTTACATGGAATGACATAGAGCCTCTAGACATACACCACAGAAAAAGTTAAAAACCTTCCTGCTATATAAACTCCTTCGGTTGCAAATCAGAAGAGCAAAAACAACTAGAAGTCAGGTTGGGATGGCCTGTACAAGCCCTTGTGAAACGACCATTTCATGTTGAATGGAGTTGTAACAGAAAGATGCTGCACAGGCAACTGCATATTTTGCACATCAATTCCTGAGTATTAAACCATTTTAATATGATTTCAAGCCCGTAACTGAAATAATTTGGAAAACATTTCAGCACATTATATGAACCAAGTGACTGCAACAGCCTGCGTGAGAGAGTCTTCTTCTGGATTCTTTAAACAGCTTTTAATATTTGTCTAAGCGTGGCCATAAAAACTATGCTGCTTGTTTGTTTCTACTTAAAGACAATATTGAAGATGACAAATTTTTGTTGAATTAGACGTTGAACTAGATCTCTTAATTTCCACACTAACACATACGCTCCCCCTCTTTCAAACTAAATGTCCATATAAATGACATATATTACTTTTTTTTCTCTTGCCACTTCAGTGATCGAGTTAGAACTGCACTATCTGTTGTGCTTATCATTTCAGTCATTGCCCTCCAACGCAACTCCAATGTGCTCATCCCCCATGGGCATTGCAGAGGCTTCTGATGCCAAATAATCAGTTGTCTACCATTTTCCAATTTTGTTATTTTCAAAGTTAAGTTGCAGAAGGCAGCCTTTTAAAAGTCCCCTACTGCACATCCCTTCTTTGTCAGCTACTCCAAGGGTGTTATTGGATCTGAGAAGGCTTATAAAATCACAGGACTTCAGAGTGAAATTTTTAATTTAGCTCTTTATTGTACTGTTTTATATCAAATGATTTATCTGAATGCAGGGTGGGAAGAACAAAGGCTTTATGAATTGTTGTTTTTTAGGACGCAGATACACCCATTCTCCCCGCAATAAATAATATGAAAATAAAGAAGTATATTGAAAAAAGCACGAAGCATGAAAAAAGCACAATGTCAAATTCACACATTTTGTTAATTTCACACGCTACAGCACTAAGGCAGTGAATTATAAGTCAGAATTAAAAACACAGTTTTGCACAACCCTAATCCAAGTATAATTATAAATATGTACCACAACAATAGCTGCAACTCATTCAAGTAGGCAAATAAAGGATTTTAGTAACAAAACCATAACGTTGCAAGTGCTATGTCAAATGGCTTTTCCTTTATTGAGGGGACAAAATAAACCACATTTCATATCATCTGTGAGATTATGCATAGTGCTTTGTGAATTGTTTCAAATGTTGCACCACCTTTGTTCTGTTGTGACAACTCAGCGTCCTCCAATGTAGGAAGGGAGAAACTTGGAAAAAGTGACAGTATTGAAAAGCACACCAGCAACAGTCAAGTGTAGAATACAAAAGCATTTTCACAATTAATGAGCAATTACTAATTGCAGATGTTCCCCTTACACACATTTTATGCAACTACAAAATCAAAATGGAATCAAAAGGCATTAAAGCAGCCAGAACTCAGTACTTCCAGAGCAATAAAACCTGGAAAGAAACAGTGATTTCAAATACCAGCATAGCATCACTACAGCTGTTACAAATTAAGTTTAATAAGTAAAATCAAAAGGAGAAGTTTTTCTTTTTTCTCCAATAAATTTGAAGGGTTGGGTTCCAGTACAGGGTTGAGAGTTAAGCGAAGAGTATGAGGAGTATTTCACAAAGGTAAAACTCCATATAGTTATAGTTTGCCTGGCTTCCCAGCAGAGGGCATCTTCAACACATGAGAAATCTTCTTCTTAGCCAGCAATAATTCAGTAAAGACCCTGAAGTTTTAAAGTAAATATAAAAACTTCCTTGGGCTTTGAAGGTGCTACTGGAATAGCATCCCAGAATGACGCACAAAACACAAAGAAATCTGAATCCGAGTTGGAAAGGAGTGCTTCCTTAAAATACCATGAAATCTCACAGCCTATGCTAGGAACAGCATTACTGTTACAATAACAGAATAGAACTGAGTTAGACAGGAGTTGTCTGGCAAGCAGCATCTGTGATAAGCAGAGGTTGCTGCTTAGCTGGGAAAACTGCTCCTGGCTGCACTTGCCTTCAGCTGCAGCATTCTCCCTGCTACTGCACGTGACCGAGGGAGGTCACAGAGGGCCTTCACACACCTCTCTGGAAGAGGAGAGAGCCAGTTGCCTGCTCAAACATCTAGCACCTTCCCTCAAGCTCCCTGTTGGCTCTCTCCTGCACAAGGCATCAAGGCAAGGTGTCCCACTGGCATCTTCAGTACATTCAGTGACACTACCAAGCCTGGAGTTCCAGCTGCTTCCCATTTCACTCACTTGAGGCCAAGATTGACGGTCAGCTAAACACTCTCTCCCTCTCCTTTACATCCCTCCCCAACAAGAATCTTTTACATTTCCTCACATGCTCAATACTTTTCCCTAATCCAATCTCAGTAGCTGCTATCTGCTCCTATTCACATTTATTTCTTACGCAGTGTCAGCACTGAAGACCACTAATCCTATACATTAGCATGGGAACTGAACTCATTTTTCCACAAAGTGGGCCTTCCCTAGAGGAGTCATAAGAGGAAGGAAGGGACTCTTCTCAGCCAGCCACACCTGTGCATTTTCTGATCTACCTCCTTTCCTTCAAAAAAATCATTTTGACACTATTCTGTTCTCTCTCCTATGCAAGAAGGTTCCCAGCTCACCTAGCGTAGTCTCAGTGGGACTGAGGAGGAAAGCCTGGAGGATTAGGGTGCCTGGATGTTTAAGCGTGCAAAATAAAGACAGAAAACACTTAACATTTCTTTTGCATTAAGTGCAATGTATGCTAGTGCCGCATTAAGAACACGTTAACAATTTCTCCTTTGCTTTGTGCATAGAAAATAGAAATGTACTAACACACACATTTTGAATAAAAGTTATTTTTCCATTTAATATTAAGGTATGATTTCTGCAAGAAGATTACAGGCGACCCAGATTTCTGCTGTATTTGGATCTATCTAGACTAAGCATCAGATCTTAATTTCAGTTAATAAGACAATATTAATAGCAAAGCACGCCAGACTCAGCATCCAACCAGCTACCATCAAACCATTTCACAACATGAAAGGACGGCACGCTAGATGGTGCTGTGGGACCTTCTAGAGGAAAGAACTTCCTTCTAAAAGAGAAGTTACACTATCAAATTAACCATCTAATCGATTCCACGTTTTGAAACACATTGAGGAGTATTAAGTTACAACCACGAGAAAACATCTACAGAAAGTAAAGGAACGTGCTAAACAAGCATTGCTCCGATTGATACTACTTTTTGGAATAGTTAAATGCCCGCTTTTCCACTGGAATGGTTTTTCACCTGTTCCCAAAACAACAGAAAGCAGGTTTTTGTATGTCCTATACCAGGAGTAGTTACAGAAACCTGTAAGATAAGCTGTGACAAAAGCTGACAAATACTACAGAAAGCACTCATCAAAACTGATTCTATTTCTTTCCTCCTATAGCCTCTCCTGTAACTGAAAACTACTTAAATAGCACAGCGCCTGCACGACCACACCATCGCTACTTGAACTGGAGCACACTTCATGATAGTTGACACACACTGTTTAAATAAACTCCTACCTTCCCCATTTTTGTTAAAGCCAAGAACCTCAAACAATGCAAGTATAAAACACTGTACAACTTCTCTATGACATATGGAAGAAAAACTTGATATAATGAACAGGAATATCATGCCAATAAAAACCCATAAGCATTCACTCACTGATCAATAGGAGTAAAACACTTGTAACTGGCATTACAAAGGTCTCTTAGGGACTTCAAATTCAGAAATATCACTTAAAATTCTGCAGATAAAGTGCTGGATTAATACTCACTCACCCACCCAGTGGGTTTGTTCTGCAGTAGCAAAGAAGAAAGATACCACCCCTCCTTTACAATCAAACCAACAGTACAGTTTGTCTGGAAATACAGATAAATTAGACAGCTCATGTTTGCTCTGTCAGGAAAATTTCCCATCAGCAAAGGCGTTAGCTGCATTCTAAGATGAGAAATGCCCTCCAAATTCCTTTGGGATAAACGTGCACAGGACCCTGCAGGATCATTTCCAAGTCTGCTGGAAAGTTAAGCTAATAATAATTAGCGCATGACTGAGCTCACTCATGTATTTTTTGTTTTCTTTAGTACCCCAAATTGTTTTATTAAAACGCACAACAATGTTCATTCAATCTCTTTTCCCTTACTATTCCTGAATATGATTTCTCTTCAGAACAGAGCATTTCGGAAACATTAAGCCAAAGCCAAGAAAAACACACACACGTGTGCATGCGCACACATATACACAAACACACAAAACCCAGCCCCCAATATGGTAATCTATATTGCTCGTGTTCTTGTGCTGCCTGCCTGGCCCCAAGTCATCAATAATGAATAGAAATGTACAGCTACAGCAGTAGCCTGTGTCATGGGCCTGTCAAGGATTTTTGAAAAGGAACAAAAACACAGGTTTGCCATTTGATTGCATCTTCTTTTGCAAACACGGGACAGAGAAAAAGGGGTATTTCAAAAGGGGAGATATGACTAACCATTTTCGTAGTAATTGATGGTTTCTTCCACCATACAGAATTGAAAATGATTTCCTTGTAATGCAACCAGTATTCTCCTAAGCCTGTGAATTCAACAATAATGTTGATTTTGAGCACAGGGAGGAGAGGTTCTTTCTATTTTAAGATAATGAATACATACTGAAGAGGAGTCAAATAGCATGGTTTACATAGAGGGAGGAAAAAATGGCTTTGTTTTCCAAGAACCCAGCAAGTCCAGCCTCAGATCAAATCCTTACTGAAGAAAGTTAATACACATAAACACATATCCACAGAGTCAATGAAAACAACAGCCTCGCTAAAGACATGCAGGTCTTAATGATTTAGTTAGATAATATTTAGAAAGGATATGGTTGCTTCATCTATTATTTCTTTTACGTTCCCACATACATTTCTACAGACGGTGTGAGCATAGTCTTGCAGAAGTGATTATGTGACATTGTGTGACCACTGCTCTGGGCTGGGTGCATGGTACATTACAAATGTCTTCAAGACGTGCACAAAGTAAAACCAGCTGCAACCCCAAATCTTTCTTGCTTTCTGCATCTGCATGAATTCCAGAATAAGTCTGGCACTGTATTTTCCAAACATTGACTTCCATAGTAATTTCTGCAGCACGTGAGTCATTAGTCTCCACTTTGGAAGATGTGACCGAGGATGCTTTTTTTCAGGAAGCCTGAAACTCAATCATTTGTATAAGAAATGAAAGCATATAAGCACATGCTTTCACATGCAAACCAAAAGCAAGACATCTCAATTCAAATAATGCTGTCATGCCACCTTTTGCAGAAGCAAACAAAAGCACACGACTTAAAAACAAGCAAAGATTCACAGAGCAGTCATCAGCAACGCACTACTCCATGTACTGACTGACCCAACATTACATTGTGAAACTATTTTTAATGCATAGAATGGGCTATTATAGTATTCAGCAGAACTGCATAAATTGCTGAACATTCAAGGGTTGAATATATTATCAATGACTGGATATGAAAAAAGGAACATAAAGTACCTTTTTTGGCAGATAATAAAATAACTGCCTCGAACATCACAAATCACTACAGCACACTAAGGATAAAAAGCCCCACACCGCAGAGAAGCGGTTGCTCAGGTTAACTGGGTGCAAGCAAAGACTATTTAGTTTCAAAAGAAATTTTATTCTGTTTAAAGAGTTACCAATTATTCCATAGCAGTTGTTTCTCAGTTTTAACTCCAAACATGCCTCAGCACGACTTCATGGATTATTATCCATTTCACCAATTCTATACAAGCTGTGAAAAATGTTTCTTTTCTCCTGGTGACAGGTTTCTATGATTCTGTATGTGCTCAGCTCCTCTCACCCGTGGCTCAAACACAGAGTTGAGAGCATGAAACTCCTCTGTTTTCTTGCATCTTTTGTGCACTGTTTAGGACATCCTCACAAATGTGAGGATCTGTATAACCTGCATTTTTAAATGCTCAATATGCACATTGGCAACAAAATGTAGCTTTTTGCTCATCTGCAGTAGGGTGGGTCAAAATCTACATTCCTGTTATCAGTGCCATACGGCCTCAGGATATCTCGCAATTTTATTTTTAACCAATTGCTTCAAAGATGCCTATTTTTTAAAAGCTATTCAGCAGATACGGATCTCACAGTCAAGACAAAAATCAAAGGATTTGTTCAATTACACGCTAACTCAGAAGTCACAGATAACCCATTTGGACGAGGTGTTGCTTACAGCAGCCTGCCCCTCAAGCCAACACTCTCAATTTCTCATCTCACTTCCTTAAAAAGTGACACTGCTTTGAAGCATGCAGGAAAACAGTTGAACGTATGGCTCCATCACTTTCAAAGAGCTCTGTCTACAGTGACCTTGCCTTGACAGATCCCAAGAAAATTCATCTCCCCAGGTCCATATTGGTGGGCTCCAGTGCCATCTCCCTTGCAAGCAGAGAGGAGTGCTGCACAGGCAGGCTCCAGGCTGCTCAGTGCCCACCTCACACTAGTCCAGAGTGAGATACCAGTGTGAGGCTGAGCAAGGCAACAAGCAAGAGGCCCACACATGTGCAGTGAGGGTTTTGTGGGTGTCCTCTGCCAAAGGTGGCATGTCACTGTTCACCTGAGAATGGTGACATCTGTACACAGTGGGTGTGCGGGAGCAGGTAAGATGTAGAAAACTAAGAACTCAGGCAGAGGCAGCCTAAAGAACTAACTGGAAAACAGAAAAAAATAAAAGGAGAAGAGGGTGGAGAAGGGGGGCTGAGGGGCAAACAAAAACTTGTCTTTGTACTTCAATTTCCTCTATGGGTTCCACTGCTGAAACTTGCCGTTAGAAGGAGCCTGCTTTTCCCATCTGATACAAACACTGGTTTTGCATTTAAATCATCTGCCCTGAAATGAAGATCTTTGATTCTGTAACATAACAGAGTATTTCCAGAGGGGGAAAATTGTTTCTGAAAACAAAACAGTCCTCGTCTAGCAGAGACTGCACAGGCAGGGAACGGAGACGGCACGGGAGAGCAGAACCAAATGAAGACAAAAGTATTTCCTTCACAGCCCCTATAAGAAAGGCTTTTTGATTTGCGCTCCCAAAGGCTCAAATGGCAAGACAGTATTAACTTGGAAGGTGTCTATTGTGTTAGAAAAGGTAAAAGGAGGGAACAATGGATAGAGGTTATCCAAGACCTCTATCTTCCCCTTCTAAGGGCAAGAGTCCTCAGCCTACACTGTAGCTCCATGCTCTCCACCCCAGGCTTTGCTCAGACTCTTCCCAGAGCGTGACCAAAAGGCTGGAAGTTCACAGTATGGGGTTAGATCATCTGTGGACTTAAACTTCCAAAAACCGCAGTCCTCTGTATCCAGGATAGTTCTCCTTCTGCAAGTAGAATGCATTCCTTGTAAGAGTGAAATCCCTTATAACATGCCACACACATTCAGAGAACCTCGTTAGCTGAAGGGACAACACACGTCCTTAAGGCTTTTAATTTTTTACTGAGGATTTCCAAGCAACTAGAGATTTGCTTTTGCCTACTCTTGTGATTAACACCTTTCATGAAGTGCCTCATCTTGCAAGTGGCAAACAGTACTCTCCAAAGTGGGAAATTACTCATTCCATGAGCTCTATCTCCACCCTGAATATGTGAATTTGAATATGTGAATTGCTGAGAGAGTTGCAACTCTTAACGCATCCTAAGATTAATAACTAACCTGATTTTCAAAGTAGTTTCCAGGTGTTTCAATTGGTCAAACAGAAATCAAGATACGCAAACTCACGTTAGTGTTACACATCATTGCGAATTAGCAGCTGAAGCAATTCCACAATTAAAGAAAAATAACACATTATCTGGCTCAGTATGAGTTGTTAATAACTAGTAGTTAACCATTATAAAGCAGCTTTAGTCCCCAGCTGATGGAAAGGTTAAACAGCCTCATGCTGGTGTTCGATACAGATCCTGCTAGCATTCTGCAGAGGATGCCTTACAGATGAGAATTACAACAGCTCCTGGCTGGCTGAGCCTGCAAGATATGTCTCAGAGAGGGGATTCTGACCCGCTGTTCCAGTCATCATCAGTTCATTATCAACCCTTTTCGTTACAAGTTCAATTTCAGTGTGAAAAAAATCCCATTTCCTATTTTTTCCTCAGGTTTTGCGCCATACTCACACAGGTGGTAGAACAAAGCATAGCTGCTTCAGTTATTTACAATTGCACATAACTGTTTCTTACATCTCTAAAGCAATTAGACCTCTAAGGCAACACAGGTGTATATAAGGCAGGTTTGTATAATCCCACAGTTGCAAATTAAGGTCCTGTTACTCAATAGCAACAGTGTTGACAACATTCTCCTGTTACTAAATAGCAACAGTGTTGACAACATTCTCATTTCCAGATCCAACACCAAAGAGATCACCCTCTCATCCCCAGAGCAGAAACAACCATCCTGTAGGTTAGAAGCAGCAACAATTTACGCTGGGTGTTCCAGTACCAGTGCTGAAAATGAGCTGCCAACCATCTAACATCTCTAGAAGTTTTTAACCTCCCTGTTCTGCAAAGATACAGTAAGGGAATAGCTTCAGGATCCCCAAATGTGCAAGCATTCCCAAGGAGCAGCTTGCCAGACACCTGCCAGCGCATTCCACACACACACACAAATTGTATGCTATAAAACTGCTGAGTTACTTTTGATACACTTCCTATAAGAGAGTTTTTTTTAAATGTAAATATTGTATTTAAATTAGCATTTCTGCTTTGCCTACAATCAAAAGCCTCCGACATCACAAATCACAGCAACCAGGTGGCCTAGCAACCTAGACAGACAGACAGAGGGAGTTCAGTCAGTCAGTAATAAAAAGCTGTGTCTGTCTGGCTTCAGGGAGAAGAAAATTGCTTGGATGATCACTTCAGTACTCTACTAGGCGATGCACTATTTTATTCTTTCTGATAGCTGCAGTTTAAAAGAACTCAAAACAGGAAAATGTACATGTAAAGGCTGAGCAAAGATGTGGACTGAAGCTTGATTTTGTTTGGTTTCAAATTCACACTTCTGATAGAGCCTAGGGAGCCAGAGACAGAAAAAAGGAAACTGTCCCCGGGCACCTGACAGTATCAAAAGTGAAAACAGCTGCTGAAGTTACCAGCTACTTGTAGAGTGGGTTTCAGAGCAACGGGTTGTGCTGTGGGGGATGGCCCTGGTAACACAAGCAGGTGTCACTACAGTGTACTTGCCAACAAAGCAAGACACGTTTACTAACTGCAACATGTGGTCACAATTAAGCTTACCATGATTCACCACTAAGCAGGAAAACAGTTTCATTCTCATCACCTGCAACTTCACAGCAATTTTACTTGCCTGCTTACTATAGACCCAAGCCTAAAGGTGCTGAGCATTTACATCTGCTCCTGGAAAAAAGAGACATTCTGCACTTAAGGGGTGTAAGGTTAATAAGTATACAGATGTTATATAGTATACAAGAGAGTCAGGCTAGTAAGATTACTATTTTAGAAAAGATAATCAAATATAAATAAAGAGCGCTCACCAGTGTTGTAGGCTTGCAAAACTCCACAAGGAGCAATCTCCAGGAAGAGATCCTTCCTTGGTAGAAGTCAGCCCTTAAATGTGGTCTAGGAGAGGTGGAGCCAGGCTCCACTCCTTCCGGTCACACAGGTGAATTGCCTTCACCTGTGCTCCCATGGCTGACTCAGTGCTTCCCTCAGATGGTTAATCAGAGGTTCAGGCTGTGATTCAACAGTTCCCATACAAGGGGAAAAAAAAGTGGGGTTTTATTTTTTATTTTTTTCCTTTTTAAAATAGAGGCAGCGTGGGGGTTGATAATTCTCCATACTTTCCATTTTGTTTATATCTAAGCAGTTACAGTGCTAAATTCTATGCTATTAAAAAGTTTTCAAATTCTTCTGTCATTGTGACTGGCCTTTCTCTTCCCCAGGCTCTTGCCCTTCTGTCCCTTTCTGCCATCTTTTCTTTCTCAAAATCGTTTCCAAAAAGGCTAAGTATAACCCTTGAGAGTGCTTAGTTCCAAGCATACCTCACAATGGAACCTATATCCAGCAGGAAACTGAGGGCCTCCCCATTTTTTTTTTTTTTTTGTCATAGGTATTTCTTCAAAGAGCTCTTACTGGCGAGATCAAGCAGTGCCTTCTAGCTTCATTACTAGTTGAAAGAACTCCCAGTGTTATCTTGTCTTCAGTTTCTGGTCACTCCTGACTACTCGCTCAGACCCTGAGCTGGGCTGACAATCAGTAAATAAATCTGATTTGGTCATTTATCCAGAGAGCACAGAGCATTAAGAGGAGCACTTCCAGATTTGACAAGTAATTGCTGTCTTAAATACTGCACATGTACATCCCTCTGAAGTTGGTGGCCCATCTGTAGAATACTTATTACTAGCAGCAATAACCATTCTGGCTTAGTGACTATTCTTTCCAAGGGTAATAGCATCTGCTTACACAAAGGGATATTTTTGGCACATTCTCAAGGTCTTCCTTCTTTTGCCCTGCTGCCAAAACTCCGATCAGGTATGCCGGGCACCTACAGCACTCCCATATACTCCAGGTAATTAGCCCTTCCACTAAAAAGAGAGCATCTCGCCGAGCTGCAGATGGACAGGGTGCTGCTGTTCCTTAACCCTCGGGTTTCCTTTGCACTTCTCTTAAGGAATTGACTGAGCGCTGCTCACCTTAAACTACTCTTTCAATGCACACCATTTAGAGCTTTCTAAATAAAATCATTTCTGAGCATTTTGCTGGGAGCTGAGTTTAAAGACATGAATTATCGATGTTTCAGCTAAAACGTATCCCTGATATTTCCTCCTTCTTCCAGCAGTTAAGAAAATAAAACATTCCTGAAGTGTTTCCCTGTGACCATCTTCACATGCCTCTCTGCTTGATAAATTGATCACCTCAGATAAAAACTAATTTATGCCCACGGTTTATTAAGACAAGAAACTCTCGTTTGAAGAGAAAAAAGCTGCAGTGAGTGTCTATGCTCTGACAAATGGCAAAAAGCACAGCTGATTTAACAAATGAGTGCTCAATCAATGGTGCACTGAGGCACACGACAAAGGGAAGTCAAAACCCATTACATTGAAGAACCTCCTTTAAATTCCACTTCAGTGCACTGACCCTGTTGCTCAATGCTAAAGACTTTACAAGGTTTTCGAAAACATTTAGAAGAGCTTTTGTTTTGGCATTCACTCGGCTGCACCTCACAATTAACACTGCCAGACTCCCTTCTAATCAATTATTCATTACGATTACTAGCATATCTTTTGAGCGCCTTAACTTCACATCAGAAGTGTGCGAGGGATGACACATGCATGTGTACTTTACAGAATAAAAGGCAGACTCTAAGCAGGTTTTAACGCTAAATGAGTACAAGGCTAAAAGAAGCGAAATCAACACTTTTAGTCAAAGTTGAGCTTCAGGCGAGCTGCAGGCAGTGCACAGCATGAGAGAATTTGGCTCCAGAAAGTGCCCATGTGTTGACAGCTGAATAAGAGTTTGAAGGCTTAATGGTAAGAAATGTTCCGTCAACGATAATGTTACACGTTACTTACTCACTTAGCTACTCATCTTCTGCTGCCTTGACAGCTAATGACGCAAAACCCATTCCACAGAAGTTCTACTATTAGCTATACTAACATGTTTTACTGTGGTTACCAAGGCTAATATTTTTCCCAGTCCAACAAAACAGAAGAAAATTTTCAAAGAATAACTATAAGACACAACAGTAATCAGAAATTATAAAGGCAGAAAAATCTGAAAACCTGCTCAAACTAAAGAAAAAATATGAATGAACTTGAGCATATTTCCACAAATCTATTAGAATACATGCAGGATAAATTTATGTCATGGTACAACCTTCTCTATTAAACACCGTGCGTTGGCAGGGGAAGGATATCTGTACCATTTAACATTAAGGCATGTAACTTAAACATGCAGGTTAGGAGCCTGGGCTTTCCATTAAAGCTCCATCAGAAACCTAGCTCAGGCACAAGCGAGAGAGTTTAAATGCTTCTCCCGACACTATACTGATGATCTCCATTACGAAGGTTGCAATCCTAGTTTCTATACATCTGTTTTACCTAGGTCATAACAAGCAGCCAACTAGAACCCTAAATAGTAGTCGGAAGCGATGAGAGAGCAGCATAGAGGAGCACCAATTCTGCAAGACTTAGATACTCTTGGCTAGGGCTTGCGTGTGTTCAACGGCATCACTGGTAGCTTTATGCAACATATACACATGCACAGATCTTGGGATGTATATAAATCTGGTCTAATTGCTTATAATTTCTGCTTTTTCTAATCATCACAGCATGGGGAAAGCCTAATGGAAAAACAAAAGAAAAAGAGAAAGAATAAAATTACCAAAAGGAATCAAAAGGTAGAGCCGTAACTGCTCAAGTGCCAACAATACAACTAGAGTAGAGCTCAGGTGCCTGAATCTAAATTAACTTGTATTCTATAAAATCTCATGGCCTCTAAGTGCACGCAAGTCAACCTAATAACATGTTAGCAGAATGAAAGAGGTACCCGATATCCCTCTGTTCTGCATACCCTCAGCTGCTGCCATCTGAGTTCAGAAGAGCACCTTCATGTTCATTTTCCACACACAGTGATGAGCAATTTCTGAGCAGGGCGTTTACCAAAGGATGAATACTGTTTTCTGGTACCTGTTTTTACATGATAGAACCAATAAATACACTTCAGCAGCTGCTGAAGCAAGAGCCAGGAATGCCTGGGAACAGCAGCCACAGATCCAAGCACTTCAAAGTTAAGTGAAATGATACTCATCACACCAGGCTGCTGCTCCTTTGATAATCAAGGATTATCAAACCACTCAGATTTCACGTGTAAAAACTGTTACTTGGTTCGCTACAGGACAGAGAGAGGTGCCTAGAAGCATTTAGAAAGGAAAAAAAAAAAGTGGCTTAGGAGTGAAACTCCCATTGAAACCACATTAGGGATCTTTACATGTTTTGCTTGCAGCAGCTTTGCAGAGCATACAGAAAGTTACTAATGCATGCTTGAAATGACAACTATATTTCAAAACTACTATTCATTATTTCACATGCTGTAAGCATAAAAAAAAGTTTCAATTCTGGTATATCAATAAGTATGCTTGAAATCTCGCCAGTTAAAGAACATACAGTCATCAGGGCAGTATTACTGTCCTCATACCAACCATGAAGGGATTTAAATAATCCCTGCAAAAGCCAACACGTAACAGAATCATTAACCTGTTTGATACCTCAGAAACAGGGGTAAACAAATTAAAAGACAAACCCAACCCTTGAATTACCACTCAGGACTCTTATCATTCATACACAGCTATGGGCAAAGCAAACGAACACACATTTCACTGTTGTGATGTTTTGGCCTTAAACTATCGTTCTAAGGACCACGGCTCAGTGGGCAATGTTGGTGGTAGGTGAATGGTTTACTAGATGATCTCAGAGGTCTTTTCCAATATTATCGATTCTATGATTCTAAATCTACAGATTCCAGTGGATTCAGAATGGGCCAAAATGTGAATGGCAGAGTGATTAAATGAGCCCTGCCAGATTATTTTCAGTCACCAACTGCATCATAACTGGAGCAGTTTTTAAAGATGTCCCTTGTTGCTTTTAAACATGCAATGATTTCATAGGGTTTGGTTACTGAGAAATGACTATTTCAAGCAGAAACAGAACATTTGGCTATCTCCCAGCAAATAGGCTGCCACTGAAGCCGAAGTACAGTCCGCATCCGGAGGGGACTTCCTTTACTATCCAGATTTGTTCAAATCACTCAGAAGTAGCACTGAGCTATGGCATTACCTTTGTGTGAATTATCTCAGCTTTTACCCAAAGAGAATATGAACATTTAGATTTATATGCAAATTCCACATTCCTTCATGAATCTTCACAGCAATACATGAAATCACAGGATTGTCATTAATGTAAATTACAGCACTGCAATTAACATACATTATTGCAACTGAGTATATGATCTCTAAGAGGAAAAAAGAGAATGAGACAATAGAAATCCTTATCAAAGCACTATCAATACTCCATGTAGTGTCCAAGGCCTGAACTCAAACCCAGGCTCTGCAATGGTGAGCAGCAGACTGACAGCCCTTTTGAACTGCGGTGTGCCACTTCTTTCTGCTGGAACACACAGGTCTGTTCCAATTACCAGTTGTACAAATTTTCATTGTCAAGTTCAACGTCATCTGTGAAACAGATGAAGTGATACCAACTAAACACACAGCCCTCAGTTTATAGCTGTGTGTAGCCCTGTCCTCAGGGTGTATATAAGCAAGGGGTAAAAGAAAACAATACGCACAGCTGATCAGACCAGCAGCTGATCAGTATTTAATCACCAAATCCAATAAGGAAACAAATGAGGCAGAACACGGGGGTGGAAAACAAAGGTAGGTGGAAAACGTTAAACGAGCCACCAATTTATGAAAGATAAAAACACTCTCGGAAACAATTTACGAAACAATTTTCTTTTTACACATTTAATAAACATTCTGTCAGAGTAAACGAAATCTCAGAAGCTGGAAGTTGAAAAAAAATCAATTAAAATGAAGTCACGGGAAATGGTGGAGAATTGTTTCTGGCAGTTATTTGATATAGCATGGTTAATATTTCTAGTCAGGCAAATTAACAGTTTGGCTGCTGTAGACTTGTACTCACACAATGCATAACCTCCAAGGGTTTGGTTCTGAAGTTAAAGAAATCTATGCATAAATATTCTTAGATAGCTACATTTTAGATGTACAGTAGCACTCATTAACTTATATACTGAGGAATGCTACACCGCTAAGCAAAGCTGAAAAGAACATCTGCATCTAAAAAGTAACGGAACACACAATTCCATGGGGTCCCATTCCACTCCAAGAATAATTTGAAAGCTCTTCGACAAAAAACTTACTTCTCTATCCATCTGTATCAATGGATGAGCTTTTCTTAAATACGATTCTACTGTATAATTTGTACTGTGCCACACTCGTAATGATTGAAGAAAATTCAAGCAAGGCAGTGTCAGTTTCTATTTCTACAGGGAAACCACTGAGCTGAACAGCCAGGCAGTAAGGTCAAATCAGGATCCAACCTGCTGTGTTGCTATCTTAAAGTTAAACAGCATAAAGGATGAAAATACTGGTATGTTTTGCCAATACATAAACACTAGGAATTCAATTTTTTCTTTTCATTATCTAATGCCTGTATTTTGAGTAAGATAACTAATTTTTTTTTTTTTTTTTAACTTTCTTTACCCTTTTCATGGATTAAGTCATTTAAATTTGCAAGCAGAAGCTGTATTTTCTTTGTACATTTCAAACTTTTCTTTCTTCTCTATGCTGCCTAATGCGGCCCTAGAAATAAGTTGATGTTCAGTCAGTTTACCAGCTTACCTGCAGATCCCGTTTAGGAGAAGCTGCTGCTCCTCAGCTGAAGCAGCTCATGCTTTCATTACAGACTGACCCACAAGGACTTTATGTGCAAGAAGGAAGGAAGGAAGCAGCCCATCTTTATCATGGTACAGTTCACAAAGACATACGGATGGTGAAAGGAAGGGTAGGTTAATTGATCCAACCTTTCTCTATTCAGAGGAACGCTCCAGGAGGGAAACGCAGGGCTGCACATACAGAGTTCACTTCCATTTACATCCGACCTGTGTAAGCTGAACAACTCACTGTGGGCTGTCATGGCACTCCCTCTGCAGCCAGCACAGAGTGGGATACAGAGTACTCTATAGCCCTTGTGTATGGACACCTGAATTGCTCAGCCAAAAGATAGGACTTCCAGTCCTGCCCAGGCTTCAGAAAACAAAACTTCCCCTGTGGTGAATCTTGGGTCCACAAAACTGCAGCTCTGCTCTGATAATCAGACATCCCTCCAGCCCAGCTCTTTGCCTGACTGGATACGTGCCCGTTATCTATACTCTCTGATAAAAATGCTGCGATAATATCAAAATGTAGAGTCTGCCCATATTTCCTGAGCTTGCCACTGCCTATCAGTGGCAGTTGTCCCCTTATCTGCAACAAATTGCAGCATTACAGACAAGTTCATTAGTGCATAACTCAGAGTCAATCCAAACTCCAAGCAGTGGAGTAGCTTCCTTCCTCCGTGTATCAGAAGTAGCAGCAGAACAGTTTGTTTATACACATTCAGGCTTTCAAGCTCTAGTGCAACATCATGAACACTGAGCTAACAATACAATGATACGAGGGAAACATATCAATGAGGAGAGTGGCATCTGAACTAAGGAATGTGCAAACTAAAGGAAGGCTTCGATAGCATGAGGTATTTTCTAGAAGCCAGCTTCCTCTTGTCCTGTATAGATCACACAAGCTATTGATGTGAGTCGTGTATAATGCACACGTGCTCAGAACAGTGAGCATACACTGAGAGGATAGGCAATATTTTGTAATGAGCACCGTACTTAGAATCATAGAATGGCCTGGGTTGAAAAGGACCACAATGATCATCTAGTTTCAACCCCCCTGCTATGTGCAGGGTCGCCAACCACTAGACCAGGCTGCCCAGAGCCACATCCAGCCTGGCCTTGAATGCCTCCAAGGATGGGGCATCCACAACCTCCTTGGGAAACCTATTCCAGTGTGTCACCAACCTCTGAGTGAAAAACTTCCTCCTAATATCTAACCTAAACTTCCCCTGTCTTAGTTTAAAACCGTTCCCTCTTGTCCTATCACTATCCACCCTCGTAAACAGTCATTGCCCCTCCTGTTTATATGCTGCCTTCAAGTATTGGAAGGCCACAATGAGGTCTCCTCGGAGCCTTCTCTTCTCCAAGCTAAACAAGCCCAGCTCCCTTAATCTTTCTTCATAGGAGAGTTGCTCCATCACTTTGATCATCTTAGTGGCCCTCCTCTGGCCGCACTCCAAGAGCTCCATGTCCTTCTTGTACTGGGGACCCCAGGCCTGGACACAGTACTCCAGATGGGGCCTCACAAGAGCTGAGTAGAGGGGGACAATCGCCTCCCTCTCCCTGCTGGTCACCCCTTTTTTAATGCAGCCCAGAACACAGTTGGCCTTCTGGGCTGCAAGCACACACTGCTGGCTCGTGTCCAGCTTCTCATCCACCAGGACCCCCAAGTCTTTCTTTGCAGGGCTGCTCTCAAGGAGATCTTCCCAGGTGCAGCACCTTGGACCTGGCATTATTGAACCTCATTAGGTTTTCATGGGCCCACTTCTCCAGCCTGTCCAGGTTCCTCTGGATGGCTTCCCTTCCTTCCAGGGTATTGACTGCACTGATCAGCTTGGTGTCATCTGCAAACTTGCTGAGGGTGTTTCTTCATTATTTCTTATTTTTTCAGTGATCACAAGATGAAAGAAAACTATCGTCTCAGCTTTCTTATTTTGTTCGCGAAAGACAAAATGATCATCAAACAGGCATCTCTCACACCAACATCAGCAAGAAGCACATCAGAAGCAATGCAACTAAGAGAGGATCTATCAAAATAACACCATAGAATCACAGAATCTTTTGAGTTGGAAAGGACCCTTAAAGGTCACCTACTCCAACTCCCCTGCAATGAACAGGGACATATGCAGCTAGACCAAGCTGCTCAGAGGCCAGTCCAGCCAGACCTTTAATATCTCCAGGGACAGAGTACCCACCACCTCTCTGGCCAATCTGTTCCACTGTCTCTCCACCCTTTTGTAAAAAACAAAAACAAACAAACAAACAACACAACCCTCTTTCTTATATCAAGTTTAAATCTCCCCTCTTTTAGCTTGTAAACCATTTCCCCTTGTCCTGTCACAACAGACCCTGCTAAAGAGTCTGTCCCCTTCCTTCTTACAGCCTCTCTCTTTAGATACTGAAAGGCTGCTCTCAAGTCTCCCCAGAGCCTTCTCTTCTCCAGGCTGAATAGCCCCAGCTCTCTCAGCCTGTCCTTGTAGAGGAGGTGCTCCATCCCTTGGATCATTTTTGTGGCCCTCCGCTAGACAAACTCTAACAGGTCCATGTCTCCTCTTCTGAGAACTCCATATCTGGACACAGTACTCCAGGTGAGGTGTCAGCAGAGGGGCAGTATCATTTCCCTTGACCTGCTGGCCATGCTTCTTTTGATGCAGTATAGGATACAGTTGGCTATCTGGGCTGCGGGGGCACACTGCTAGCATACATCCAGTTTGCCATCCACCAGCACCCCCATGTCCTTTCCAGCAGGGCTGTGCTCCATCCTTACATCTCCCAGCTTATACTGGTAATGGGGGTTGCCACAACCCAGCTGCAAAATCTTGCACTTGGACTTGTTGAACCTCACGAGTTTCACCTGGGCCCACTGCTCAAGCCTGTCTAGGTCTCTCTAGATGGCATCCTGTCCCTTGGGTGTTATTGACTGCACTACACAGCTTGGTGTCTTCTGCAAACTTGCTGAGGGTGCACTCGATCCCACTGTTGATGTCACTGATGAAGACATTAAAAAGCACCGGCCCCCACTACTGAACCCTGAGGGGCACCACTCATCACTGATCTCCACCCAGACATTGAGCCATGGACCATCACCCTCCATCACATCTGAGCTGATTAACCGTTTTCAAAAGAGCAAAACAATTTAGTAGAGAAGAATGTACACTTGCTCACATTTCATGACCAGTTAACAGGTGGCAGCGTGATTTTCTTTGATGTTTTTGTTACATGAAATTCAAAGAGCTCATTCAGTTATTCTTACATTTGTTTTTCACTCTTCATAGCTACATTAGGAAACAGAAGAAATCCCCTACGTATGTATATATTTTTAACTTTAGGAGATAAATCTGTCAAGTTGCGCATACAGGCATCTCTGTAAGCACACACCTACATATCAACACTTTTATTTGAAGGTGTAATTGAAATTACAAGTATTTGACTGCTGAATTATACTGTTTTGCACAGAAGCTTTGTCTGTAGATTCAAGATATACAGCTGAAATTATAAAATCAGACAAAAACATAACAACACATTAGGTTAATTTGAGCCAATACTACATCGTAAAATCCTCAACACTTGTCCCCCACCATGCAAAGACTCATTTGTAAGAGGCTGGGAGGCAGCTCTTGTTCCCCAATGCAACACCATGCACCACAATGCTGCTGCAGTTGCCAAGGCTGCAGCCACCAAGCCGCATCTTTCACAGTCTTGTTATCATCACCAATGTCACACATCTGCCAGGAGCATCTTCTTTAGCTGCTGCAAGGTAATAAGCATTTGGGCACATTCACATCTACATTTGTTTCAGCAAAGCAAGACAACATCAATTCAAAA
Organism: Pavo muticus; assembly: GCA_016647715.1. Classification (NCBI taxonomy): domain Eukaryota; kingdom Metazoa; phylum Chordata; class Aves; order Galliformes; family Phasianidae; genus Pavo; species Pavo muticus. The sequence continues at coordinate 1,280,994 of JACDJE010000194.1, read as the reverse complement.
TGCCAAATGTAACCTGGAGATTAACTCAACTCTTTGTAAAATGTGTTAGTAACAGTGAAAAAACTCCCTGTGAGTTTGAATAAAAATGGTTCAAAAGTTAAATTACCTAAACCATAATGGAAAGAAAAGCAGAGGAGGGAATGGTTGCAGATAGACATCTCTGCCCAAACAGTTCTACTCCGTTCCTTACTGCAAAAATTACATGGTGGACAAGTCTTGTGAAGAAAAGAATCTCCTTGGCAAATGACAGTCCTAACCAAGCTGCAAAGAGAAGCCTGTTTTTCTGATGCCCATAACAAACCAAGGAGTAAAAGCTGTGCCTTGTCCTACAGGTAGCTTTTTTTTTTCCCCCAAGGGCTGCATTCAAAGGAATATCTGTCTTTGTTCAGTGTGTTAGCCACTGAGATACCAATGCCTTTTATTTCAATAAAATAGACAAAGTAACAGCAAGTAAGAGGTGAGAAATAGGGAGAAATGGCAGAACCTTCTGTTTCAACCTATGAGGCAAATACTTATTCTTTCCTTTAAACTGTTCACCTTTTACAACCAGATTCATGCACATGGGCCGAAGAGAAAATAGAACAAGTTCACAGACAATAAACCTGCTGAAATTTACTGAATACACAGAAACTATAACTAACTTGGGATATATATGAGAGAGCTGGAGAGTTTTAGAATCATATTTTAATTCTCTGAATTTTAAATGAAGTGTTCTTTAAATATCTGTTTTTGGGCACCGATAGAGAAAGAATATGTACCTTTGGTCAGACCTAGAATGGATAGTTTCATGTTTGCTGCAATAGAGCTTCAACAATCCAAGTATAAACTTATTTTCCATGTATGTCCATGCATGTACAAACCATCAAAAAAATATATTCTTTGCTTCCACCCAGAGTCATAACACAGCCTAACAACCACAAATCTCACTGTTATTACCTATACACTTGATGATGAACTTCCGAAATTAAGAAGATAATTAAATTATATAGTGTAATTAATCTAAGTAAGTCATTAATGAATAACGGATTCAACAGAAAGCGCCTTAACCTGTAGATAGAACCATGAAAGAACAGTGAGTTTAAACAACAGGCTAAATGATCAAAAAGATAAAAAAAATCCTTTTTCACAGAAGGTGCCTTTAGTGCAGCTCAGGCAAAGATGCTAGAAACAAGTACTCAGCAGTACAAGTATCAGTGAACACATCTGCAGCTGCAACCCTTTACACTGCTTGGTCAGTCTTCTTTGAGAAATGCCACTTCTGTCAGCAATTAGACACTCTGCCAATCAGCTGCCTGAGTACAGGGCACATGCTTCACGTACTCATAGCTTAGAATTCGTAACGGAGGACACTGTTCTTTCTGACTGAACACTTCCAGGCTACAGAGAAAACAAAGCCTACCCACTCACCATTTTCTAATGAATCAAGATGTACCACTGGTGGCCGAGGGATGTAAAGTGTCCAACAGCAAGGAGAATAGCCTCAAGCTCTTACCAGATTATGCCCTTCAGTATTACAGACCTGCTAGCAAAATGTATCAGATTTTCCCTCTGCATGATATTTATTCCTTTGGACAAAGAAGACAGATAAAAATAAATTGTTCAGCAAAATCTGATGCCCAATGAACTACGGTATGCAAGAGAGAAAGGTTTTCATGCACAACCGCATTCTTGAGAATCTCAGCTGGCCAGGACAAGCTCCACACAAATGTACTCACAAACATAAGGAACTGTAGAAAACTTAGAGAAATAAAGTTCATTCGTGTAAACAAGACGTTATACTATTAGCGAGTCTGCCTGGAAAGCTAACCATTCAGTTAATGGGTATATACAAGGCAAAAAAATACAAACTGCCACCATTTTAAAGAATATACACTGTGAATCAGACAAGATAAAAAGTGAATTATCTTACTGAAATTGCACAGCCACCAAAATACATACAGCACAGTCATCTATATACTTGTTTATCTCCATCTTGGGATATGCTCCATCTTACAATGGAGAACAGTAATAACTTGCATAAAACAACAATTGCAAAAAAACCAGCTCCCAGTACATGAATTACAGTGCCAGACAGTTCAACTTCAGTGTATCTGGATTAGGGAAATTTTTCCAGATGTGTGGTTGTGCATGTGAGTTACAAACATCAATGCAGTTCCATCCAAAAACAGGATTTCATTATCCACATACTTGCAACGTGAAGGGAAAACCTATAGTCTAACAACTAGTCCTCTTACACCAATACAGCCAATGTAGCAGTACTGCTTTCAACCTCTTGAACAAAGTACATTAAAAAGGTTTGATTAAGTCCTCTTTATGCAGCACGTCACAGTCAGTGAATACAAATTGATGACCCTGCCCTTTGCCCTGGCAAACTGTCTTTGTCTTCCTTCTATGAAAGGGCATATTTGAACACAGTGGTTTCGGTTTTTCTTAAATGTTGCCTTGTTTGCACACATAGAGAACAGAGGCAGGTAAATGCTAATTAGAAGACTAAACAGGGTTTCTTAAATGTTTCTGTGCACAGCGTTACACCCTGTCTCGCACATCATGAATATTATGTTTGGATTATACAAATAACACTATCTACACAGGTTAAAAAGAAGTTACATAGCCTCGAATTATTTAATAGTACATTAAAAACATAAATGTTCCTTTTTGTACCAGAACACCAAAATATTATCTTTAAAGGGAATACAAAAAAACTCTAAAAAAATTAATAATTTTTAGTAATTTACATAGCTATATACAAGTCATTAGAACGCTGTGACTGAAACATACTAAAGAGCAACTCTCCTTTTTGTTCAGCTTACCATATGAATGGTTGCCAAACAGCCAAAGAGCTGCTTTCACTGATCCTTCTACACTGCCAGTTACTCATTTTCTTATTTCATCTGTATGCAACTTTCATATACTATCAGTAGAGAAATAAAAGCATAAAAAGGAAAACACCAGTGCTTACCTACAAATTAACAGGGGAATTTGAGCATTGAGTTATTTGCATTGTTTGTTTTACAGCAGCATTAACTAGTTAGATAACACAAGGTGTAAAAAATTATGCGTGTTATATGTATTAGGCAGTCTGATTCCTCTGAAGTATATAACCTGGCTTATGAAACACACATTAGAAAAATCCCAGAGGACAGAAAAGAAAGCCAAGAGAGCTAGATATTTGAGGGGCTTTGCTTGTTTGTTCTGGTCTTCTTTTGCCTTTTTTTTTTTTAAACTGGATTTTTAACAGAAATCCCTAAAGAGTCAAGGAAGTTAGCAGTAATGGCAAGAAGTGAACAAGCATGCCTACCAGTTTACGTGCTCCAGAATGGAAAAGATTTCGTTGATACATATAGCGAGCTCAGGAACAAGGCACTGAGATCTAGCACAAGATGAGACTTTTCGATGTGCACACCCAGAGCACCCAAAGCATTGAAAAGTTGAAATTGTTCCTAAAAAGCTGGCAAAGATGATTAGGGGGAAGTGTTAAATACACGTTATTTTTGTCCTTACTGCTCTTGCTTGCACTAGAAAGCTAAGACTTGGTATTTAATAAAGGTCTGGATACTAGCAGAAACAAAGAACACTGTGTCAACATGGATCTCACAAAATTAACAATGAACAATACAAAAAAGAGATTATTTTAGGAGGTGGGGGAAAGGGGATCTAACCATATACAAATGAAGACTGAAGATTCCCCTGCTTTGCTTTACTAAGCAGTAGATAAGACTGCTAAGAAGATCCCTCTGGAGCAGCTCGGTTCACACTCCACTGATACAATACCAGTGCTCACAAAGGGCATTTCTTCTGATTTCTTGCACAAAAGCCAGAAGAGTCCAGGCTCCATCAGACTTCTGTACTCTTATAGGTATTTCTGGACTCTCTCCTGTAATATCTATGCCTCCCAGAATCTCTCTCTGAACATCACTACCAAATTGTGTGAGGTGGGCACAACCCCCATCTCACAGATGCTCGAAAAAGCAATTGGAAAACCTTAGATAACTAAAAAAAGTACTTGTAAACTATTAGCAGTGTTATTTGCATTTACTTACCCATCTTGTACTATTTTGTATCTCAGCTCTTAATACTAGTGTATGAAATTCAAGTCATTTCACATAGCATTATCCTTTATTTGCTGATGTTCCATTCAAGCAAGAGGAGTTTGAGCACCATTTCTCCAGCTGGGAAGACATTCAGCCTCATTAAGGAAAGAAAGAATGCTACATGCATGACCAGTCGTGCAATCCAGGGAGGAGATCCAATAGAGCCATGATAAGGACATTACCAGAAAGGCTGTGTAAAACTGTTTATAAGAGCGTACAGTAAATACAAGGTAGAGTTCCTTCCTGGATGTAGTTAGGAGCTCTACAACACCTGACAAGACAAACTTCAAATTCACTAAAACAAACAAACAAACAAAAACTTCTAACCTTTCTGTCTCTCAGTAAAACATTTAATTAAAGAAACGCTGCATGTCTGCACCAGAACAGACTTCTCCATTGATTTTTAGCAGGGCAGAAATTCTACTTTTTAAGTTTACACAAGGAACAGCTTCACTTCAGTCTCCTCTAGCAAAGCTGACTAATGAGTTGTTATCCTAAGCCTCCTCTCCTTTGGCCACGGTTAACCATCTCCTCTTCTTCAGGCCATTTTCAAAATGGATTACAGACACAGTCTGAGTGGGGGGGAATAAAAAACAACAGAGGTTTCTTCATTTCACTGTGCTGGCTTAAAACGCAGCCCAAGAAACCAACGTATTGTCACTTCCTGAACTAGCTTTGTCACCAGAGAAGTCAATGAGGAATTGCACCTCAGATTAAAATTTGTATTTATAGACAAATACTATACGTAATATTTGTATTTGTCTTATTATACATTAAACATATATATCCCATTTTACTTGATCATACTTCTCTTCTGAAAGCACTCAGGGTTGGCTGTAAAAAAAACCTCTGACATTTGCTAGATGCAGAGCAAAACAGAGTAACTTGAAATGAATGTACAAATTAGGAAAAGCTACCCCTTATTTGAAGCAAGTTGTATGACCTCACATGTCTACAGCATCTGAAGCATCCTTGCTTGCTGTGCTGCTTTGATATAGCAAGCAAGCAAGAAGTTTAGCACACTTCAAAGTTGCCAGGTATTGGCAATGAACTGTGAACAGCTGCGATGTCATCACTGAAGTACATAAATCTCCCTTGTGCCCATTTTAAATCTCTTCAGAATCCATTCTCCGGCCCCTATTTTTTTTTTCCAAACAAGATTAGCTCCCAAATCACAGTATTTCTTCTAAAAAGCCATTTTCAGTTGTTCTGATAGCTTTTGTAGTTCCACGCACCCAGGCAACCCGCTGAAACTAATGAATTGCTAATGATCCCTAATTCATGGCGAAGTGACCGTTTTGAGTTACTGCAGAAACTCTGCCCATAGCATCCCATAGAATACCCCTCAGCCAGCCATTTCAATTGCATCGTTCGTTGTTTAGGGCTTTTCAAAATATACCCCAGAAGACTGAAGTCCTCTGCAGGACCCCACAGAAAGATCTCACTGTGACAGCTACTACAAAAAGACACAACAATCCATGACCTAATGGTCTATAATTACACTGACAAGTATGGGAAAATGATATCACTTCCAACCTGATCACCAACTTGTTTCCTAGAAAGGCCATTGTACCTTTGTTAGACTAAAGTAACTCTTAAATACTCCATGGTTACAGTGAAAGACTTGACAGTTCACTAGAGAGGACATGAGACATCGAAGATGCCATTTCTAGCACTTCAGTTTACTAACTTCATTTGTGACTTATTTGGAGATGCTTCTCTCTAAGCTCCTGCCTGCTTTTCACACCCAATTCTGCCCTTTCCGACACATTTTCAGTTCTCCTTAAAAAGAAAACATACCTGTTAACTCAGAATAATCCAAGAATAAAAGTCTCCAGAATACAATTTCTTCCAAATACATTCCTGTATAGAATCATAGAAACGCTCAGGTTGGAAAAGACCTTAAAGATCATCAAGTCCAACCTCAACTTAACCATACTACCCTAACTCTAACAACCCTCCGCTAAATCATGTCCCTGAGCACCACATCCAAACGGTTTTTAAATACATCCAGGGATGGTGACTCAACCACCTCCCTGGGGAGCCTATTCCAGTCCTTAACCACCCCTTCTGTAAAGTTTTTCCTGATATTCAACCTAAACCTCCCCTGGCACAACTTGAGGCCATTTCCCCTCATCCTGTCACCAGTGAGAAGAGACCAACCCCGCTCTCGCTGTAAGCACCTTTCAGATATTGGAAGAGAGCAATAAGGTCTCCCCTCAGCCTCCTCTTCCCCACACTAAACAGCCCAGTTCCTTCAGTCGCTCCTCATAGAGCATATTCTCCAAGCCCTTCACAAAAGCCTTGTTGCCCTTCTTTGGACCTGCTCCAGCACCTCAATGTCCTTTCTGTATTGAGGTGCCCAAAACTGAACACAGTGAAGTGTATGCAATAACTTGCATTGGTTTCTGTAGTTCTTGTGAGGAACTTTTTTTTTTTGGCTTGTGCATTAAGGATGAATATTAAGAGAGTTTCAGTTCTTAAACCACAGTGCTACCACAACTATGCTGGCCAACAAAACTAGAACCCTCACTGAAACCTGAGAACAGGTCACACCAATGAAGAGCAGCTCCTCTCCAGTACCACAGTGTATTTCCTACTAATTTTGGCATGGACCTGGAATGGTTGTGGAGAGAAGGCTGGAAATTAAGACATGGGCTGGGACACAAAGCCACCACCCAATCTGCAGCACAAGGAGAGACTTGGTTAACAGTCAACTTTGAAATAGCTTCTTTAAGCAAAATGGTTTTTTTTTTTAAAGCAAAAAAAAAAGTCCACTTATGAATAAGAAATTTGTTTTCTGAAGTCCATCATTCTTTCCTTTCCTGGCAAGTGGTTCCTGCTAGTCTTAATTAGAAAATTAAAGCCTCAACTCACCGCTAGATGAGAGACAGCTTGTGTAGGTAGACTAAAACTAATCAACAGAAAGAACAGGTTGGCTAAGACTGGGATAAAACCTCTAAGGATGTTCTCTCAGGTTGTATTTCTGCTTCTCAAATCGGAGGCTAAGCCTGTGGAGAGGCAAATCTGTTCAGAAACTCAGCAGCTCAGACCTGATGCTTTTCAAAACGAAGATACTGTTCCTGTGTGAAGTTTCTACTAACAGTAGAGTTGTACTGAAAGACAGAAACTGAGAGCCGCCATTTTTCACAGACAGCTGTTAAGATGCTGTGCCCCTCAGTACTTGACCTTCCGTGCGCCTCTAATGCTCTTCTTTGTCATCTTCTTTAGCACCATGGTGTGTGTTGCTGATCTCTGAACTAAGATCCTGGTTCCAAGGCCCGTGGGTCAGGTTTCTTCTACTGAATAAGGAGATTAAGCATAACTTGATTTAAAACTTAGAAATCCTCTGCTAGAAAACTATCTACGCTTAGGGGTGTGCAAGCCTGTGGGATTAGGAGAATGTATCCAATTAAGTCAGGCTGGTATCTGTGACTGCAAGCCAGACCACTCTGTTTGAGCAATAGAAACAGCTCAATGAGCCTGTACAGCAAGACACAATGCACACTGTGTGCCAGTCACACAAATATTTGGGAACCAATGCCAGAACATGCAAGTATGCCAGAACAAGTAAGATTCTTGCTTTCTGTTACTGGTCCTAGGTGCAGACTGTTGTCTCACGCTAACTGCATTAGAACAGCAGACAGCATGACAAGCTGGAAGGTATGAATGAGAACAAACAGCTATGTGGCATGCTAAGGAGAACAGGAAATCTTCATGTTCTGCTCTTTTGCTTCCCTAGAATTAATTATAAGGCTACACCTCCAGTATCAATGCAAGGCTACCAGAAGCAGGAACCAAAGCAATGAAAGATACCCTTGGCCCAGCCCTCCGCTGCAGCCCGCTCCCCCAAACTGTGGGTGAAAGTGAAGAAAAAAATCTTTTAAACTGTCTCTTCTGCACAAGTGTTAAGATGATCCTTCAATTATTGATAGCCCACTTTCTCAAGTGACCTCTAAGCTGGAAGCTGTCCAAATCTGGATTTATATTAACAGATAACAACAGTCAATGAGAAGTACACTTACAGCCATATTAAAAAAGAGACATGAAAGGGATCTGTGTAAAGCATCTTTGCAATCTAGAAGCGAGTGTACTCACTGCCTTCCACTATAATTATTCTAATTGAAAACTACAACAAAGATTATACATACTTCTATTTAAAACTGGCAACCTTGCATTAAATTGGCCTGTATACATTAAGACAGAAAATGAAGCTTTTGTAAATACTTCTGCTTAATGTGGCAGTAACATACTCAGTGTAAATTCAAGTTTTATCCTGTTATATGAGATGAATACCACTTGTATAACATTACTCATTATACTGCTAAGAAAAAGAACTTGTGCAAGTGCAGGTTTGAACTCAGAAATTTTAAAAAGTGAAAAAACAGTGACTCCAGAAGTTAAATTAACTGAAGGATAATTCTCTGTGACTACTTGTTAGCAGTTTCACCAGTCAGCCTCCTGGTTGTGAATGCAAGGAGGAGAAAGGAGAGATATACTGCATAAAGTGAAAACAAAAGTCTTCTCTTGTGATAGTCAATACATCTTCTTAAGACAGAAAAAATGGTCCCATAACATCCGTAACAACGATCAGTAATTGTCATTAAAAGCTCTCATTATATAGAGTAAGTGTAATTAGAGCATCTTGCCCGCACAGGGTGCAGCACACAGAGAATGCTAGAAGGATTCATAAATTAGTGCCAAATCAGTCTCATTCCCACCTACTACATAATCTGCTGTAAAAGAAAAATTGTATTTACACACATTAAGGCAAAGCCCACTGCCCTCTACAAAATTAGCCTAAACATGAAATGCAGTTATTTGAGGGACTCCCTATTTCATTACGTGTCTGAGAAATAAAGGGATAAAGTTTGCCATCAATAACGCTGAACATATCTGCTGAACCCCGCAGATTCCAGGGCATTAATAATTTAAGCTCTTATGGGAATTTTGTCATGGTGGAGATAGGACTTGTCTGCAAACGGAGCTCAGGGGATGTTCAATATGATCTATTCTTGTACACACACACAATTGCTACATTTATCATGATGCAGAGGAAAAGAATGGTTCCTTCTTAAGCACTTCAAAAGTGTTTTTTTCTGTAATTTACACAATAAAGCCTCTGAGTATTTCTAAGAAAAAAATCCCAGCTTCTAAAAAGATTATTGTCTGAAAAATTATTATACTGAGAAGGTTTCTTCTCACTCCATCTCTATCACTCAAGTACATACAGTGTTGTTCAACACATTATAAAATGGGATGGGAAGTCAGCAATCCAGCTGCCTGATAGTAGCACTGTCTATGTAAGATGCTACTGTAAGCACAGATACTGTTTGAGGTTACAGCCTAAGCTGCAATGTAAATAAAGCTGCATGTTTGACTCAAATATTTATCCTTTAAAACACAAATCTAATGGCTAGGTATGTATTGTCATTTATGTGCACAGACGTGAGATCTCAGTGCAAAAGCCCCCTTCTGCACATGCCAGTAGAAAGCGCAGAAAGTAGAGACCCATTGCAGATACTTGCACTGCTTTTGTAAAACACACTGAAATCGGGCTTTTGTGTCATAGCTCATCTAGGGCAAGTCCAGGTATGGACACATTCCTGGTGGAACAAATGCATTTGTGTTCTAATTCAGCATATTTTTCAGATTTCTGTTCTGTGACAGACGTACACTCAGAGCTTAAAATAATTAGGTAAGGAAAATCTTCCTTTTACAAACAATCCCTAATGCTTACAGTAATTTTTTCAGGAGAAACATCCATAAAACTTCAGAACCAATTCTGTCCACACACTTCAAACACCCGCACTGCACCTTTGCCATGCCAGACAAGCAAAACTCAGTGCATACCACAGCAGCTGTGTGGCAGAGGACTGATTCTATCTCAAAGCTTGAGCACTAGAGAAGCTAATGCAGTATGTATAAATCCTGGACATTATAAATCCTGGACATACCTCAACACATTTAATCCACCAAATTTCCATTTAAACAAACATTTCAGTCAATGAATTTATAAGCCATAAGAAAGAATCTTAACAGCACAAGGCAAGCATCTCAGTCCTGCTGATTAGCTTCCCACTGCGACTTAACATAATCCTGACAAACCTGGAAAACAGTGTCCAAAGGCTTGTCAAGACTACTGCACAATAATCTATAAACAGAAATCCCTGTGAGTTCAGTTCAAGAACCTGATCATATAATTTCATAAAGCAATGATTTTTCTATTGGGATATTTGTAAGAGAATCTGTCCGGAAAATCTAATTCAAAAGTTTACCGCTATAGCAGCTGCTAGTTGATGTTAGCACCCTGAAGAGCCATGTTCTCATTTTGGCTTAAACACATTATGTTAGTGCAGGCTCTTAAATGATGACTGAAATGAGGCCTGTGTATGTCTGGCAAGGAGAAGCTGCAGGAGCAAGAACAACTGACAGGCAGAGGCTGCGTGGCAACCAGGCAGAGGGAAGGAGCAGCACCGCAGCAGGGTGTGTGCCCTCTTCCGGGAACAGGGGCTGCCAAGACAGGGTGACCCCCACCCATCTTAATCTGTATCACACTGAGTTAGAGGGCTTGAGCAGCTTTTGTGAATCATGATGCTAAGACTGTAATAGTGTTCCCACCCCCATAACCAGTAATGGCCTCTTCTGCCTCTAAAAGAAAGCACAGTAATTATTTGGAAGAGTCTGTAGAGGATCTTTAAGGTCAGTTAAAATAATCTCAATGGAAATTGAACAAATAACACCATTTCCTATATATTACATTTATATATATATTTATTATACATTTATATATATATACATTTATATATATATACACACACACACACACACACACACACACGATATACATTTTCTAACAATTGCTTGAAAACACTGCCTTGAGATGTCCTCCAAACAAGTTCAGCTGGTGCTGGAACTGTGCTGCTGTCTGAGTTAGCATAATAATTCCAACAGTTAAAAAGAGATCAGATGGAAAAGAAAAAAAAGAAGCCAACATAATACTTCGTAAGCATTTACGATGCAGTAATTATGCCCCAGCTTGATATAAGTAAGACTTTGATAATTTATTTTTCCAAACGTCTTTGGAGTGACATATCCCATTCTGACAGACCTTTATGAATGAGGGAAGCATCAGTGCGCCATTAACTCTTTGCTTCAGGGTAAGCAAATGGAGAAAGCAATGATGAAATTCTACTTTTGTTCCCTGACTTGAGTATATAAACCAATGGATCAGATTTTGGAACTGGAATACAGAGCAGCCAGGAGCCAGGGCACACAGGCTGGGAAGCCCACATTGTAACTAGAAGGGGAGCAAAACAACAAAGAAAAAAAAGCAGCAGTAAAACCATACTTGTGCTTTGACCAACTGAGCAAACCAAGCACTAAAGCTGTACTCTAAATATTAAGCTACAGCTACATTTTGTTATTTTGCAAACAGCTCATGCTGTAGTGTTTCTCTTAGATTGTCTTTTAGCTATCTACCAAAAACATGAAAAGGAATAGTAACAAATACATTTTACATGATTTCACATCAAACTTCTTTGTTGGGGACACAACAGTCTATAAAACAAACTGGCTGTACACTTTTGCTCTGCTTTAATTGACCTGCAAAATTAGAATGCACGATTGATAGAAGTTGCTTCTCAAAGAGAACCACCAGCAGGATTTAATGAAATGCTCCATATGAGCCAAGGTTAGAGGAAAGTTTGCATCGTTGCTTTACAAGCTGCTTAATTACAGAGCATTATCTGGATTAGCAAAGCAATCCTTCTGAGGACTCCATATAATTTCACACGCACTTCAGGGAGCTCAATTCTGTAACTCATGCAAAGATACAACTATCAGTGATGGAACAAAAATTCATGTCTCGGAGCACCAGTTAACAGAAACAGGAGAGAAACAAAGTCTGGGTGCCTGTGGGCAGAGGTGCATGAAAAACAGTGAAAATGACTGAACATCTTGGATTTATTCCTTGTTCCTGTGGGGAAAGAAAAAGATGATAAATGCAAAACATTTATAACCATTTTAAGCCTTTTCAAATTTCAAATGACTGGTTTGCCCACTGGATGCTGTCAATCCAAAATGAGGCATTGGAGAGACATTTGGATATCAGTTCCACCCTTCAGAACCAAGTTCTCAGCCACAGAAAGGGTATTTACAGACAACAGAGCAGCTCCTCTAGCCTGAACAGAACTGCTGCCAGCCCAACTGCCACACTCTGTGAGCTAGTGGACAAAACAGTGCTGCCTATTTAAAAATAAAACAAAACAATTCTTTAGTGACAACTTAATTGTAGAACTAGCAGATCTAGTAACGGCATAGCAACAACAAATCCTGCACAAACTGCCCTTTTCTTGCAGCCATTTGAGGTGAGAGAGGACTGCTCTACGTCCCCACTATTGCCTCCCCTGCCAGCCAAACGCTGCTCAGGCTGACTGATGCTGGGATCCTGCCTCTTGCTTCTCCCCTGACAGTCAAGAGTGAGCAGAAAATAGACTGTCCCCTATGAGGTGATGTGCAAGGGCCTCTGCACCATTCCTCTTTCTTTAGGAGATGCTCTCTCTCAATCCACTTCCAATTCCCAAGAACTGGGCCTCCTACAGATGGATTACTAGCTCCAGGCACCTGATAAAAACACGATAAAATTAAATTCACAGGCTAGTACAGTTTATTAGCAGGTCACTGAGTTCCTAGAAGAAAACACGCTCATCCCCTTCCCAGTGCCCTCCTATCCAAACACTAAGCAGCTTCACACCACTAGGGCACCAACAGGGCCACGCTGTCCACACAAAGCCTGTGAAGTCCCATAAAGAATGACTTGTGCATAACACCTTGCACCACTTTCACAGAAGTGCACCTAAGGACCATGTGTAATTAAATTTCCCTGTGGCTGTGGATCTGTATACTACTAACATTTTCTCCTTCACTCACAGAAACCATCTTTATCCAGCATGGCTTACTTGTGTTGCAGGTTCCTGTAAAACACCGAATTGGCAAATAAGCTAACATTACAAACATGTCTAGCTGCATTATATACTCCCTTCCTACAAGGAAACGTACACTACGAAGCAAATTCTCTTAGCTGCTCATCACGTACTGTTAAAAGAGGACAGGAAAAAAAAAAGAAGCACATCTGAAATGCACAAGGACCTTCTCCCTAACTGCTGCACTGTTTCACACAATAAGATTAATAATTTAACTACCTGCAACTTCACATGTGCAGGGCACTGCAAGCAGACCAGTGGCATTTTCACTTCAAATTTATATAGCCTTTAGTCAGTACACTTCATCTGCATTTCTAACACCTGCTTCAGTCAGCTGTGAAGTGCGATGTTATCTATAAAATCTTCTTTCATCTTTGTACTGTCCATCTAACAAAAAATTATATGATGGTGGATAATTATATGACTTTAAAAAGGATATGAAACTTTTCACGTTTTTGATCATTTCTTGAAAGACGTGCTCATATATTTGACATTCCATTTTATTAAAAGGTAGAGGTTTTTTCAAAATGGCTTTCACATTATTTATGTTATCTAATCCTATGTAATATACATCTCCTTTGAAGAAGTTAACGTTCACTCTCCATGCAGTAGTAAAAACGTGGGATATTAACCACACCACAATTAAGCACAGAGGCACGACAAGGCGTGCATTTTCAAGGCATTAGCACACGCCTTAGAGGCACTGGGAAGAAGTTACAGTGAATTTTCCACTCAGGTGGGCACCAAGGCCAGTACCTTGATGCACACCACAGCGCATCAATACAAAGAAATGAATAGAGGATGCAGAGGGGGTGAAACCACAGGCAGAATTCATCTGGTGGATTTATGTTGGGCACAAATAGTGGTTTCTAGTCAAGCAGAGACACATGATTCTAGTCAGTTCAATACTGAACCTGAAAAAAGGTATCTAACGAAAGCGTTCATTGCTGGGCTTCCAAGACGCTAGTTGAGAAATAGAAGACAGTATGGAACATGGTTTATAAATACAAAATTCCATCTTCACAAACACAGAAAATTAACATTGAAAGTTTCTTGGTCGTTTCTTTTTTTCCAGTACAATCCCATTCTGTAGAGAGAATTTTCAGAGATAAATTCATATGATTTTCTAGCCTGCTGGTGGAAGATCACCACATAACCATTTTGCAACAGGCCCTCATGCTGGAACCGACCAAGAAAAGTACCTTCAGAAAACTTTTTAGAAAAGGAACTTCATCGTAGTTTTTTTGTTTTTGTTTTTTTAACAAATGAACAATTGACTTCTCATCACACAGAGGGCGGTGACGCACTGGAACAGGTTGCCCAAGGAGGTTGTGGATGCCCCATCCTTGGAGGCATTCAAGGCCAGGCTGGATGTGGCTCTGGGCAGCCTGGTCTAGTGGTTGGCGACCCTGCACATAGCAGGGGGGTTGAAACTAGATGATCTTTATGATCCTTTTCAATCCAGGCCATTCTATGATTCTGTGATTACAGGAAAGTAACCAGAGGGCGGGTAGGACGGAGAACCGGAATAAAAGAGGAGGCGTGAGGACGCTAGAATATAGAAAGGAGGCAGATCTGCTCACATCTCATCCCAGAGAGGTGATACACTTTACGAGCAAGCCTGAGTCTCAGAAGGGGTAGAGAATGAATCTGCAGGACAGCATGCACTTTCAATAAAAAATTCAAAATGAAAAATTTGTTCTACCAACAGATCAATGTTAAAAGATGACAGATAATGACAGATCTTGAATTAAAATATTTTTCTCTTTTCTTCACAATAACTGGCATTCCCGAATATGTACCATCAAGAACAGAAGCTATAGGTTGTTCTGATAGTTTGAAAGAGCTTTAGGAGAAAAAAATAGTTAAAGGAGCCTCCCAACAATGCAAGCACAGCTCTACAAAAAAACTCATGAACTATTACTGTCTCATACTGAAGGGTCACAACGGTTTCCCCAAACTGATTTCAAAAAGGTCAGCAATAAAAAAATAAACACATTTCCAAGAGAAGCTCCAGCTTTATGATAACCATGCCTTCCTTGCTTAAAGGCTTCATGAAAGCTATTGACCTGACCGCCAGCACTTCCAGTATAATGGTGTTTGTATGCTGGTGGCAAGGAGAATAGTTTCCAGCCAGCCAGCTCACAGCAGCAATGGTGTCTCTCTTGTTTGTACTCCAAGAGACTGAGGACTGCCAACCCATGAACTGCTGAGCTTTGAGCAGACGCTGCTTGGTCAAACAAAGAAGAACCATAGGAAAAAGAAAATCAAAATCCTGGCAGAGCTCTAACTTGTTCTAGGTCAAAATCAATAAGTTTAATAAATAAACGTGTTTGGGAATTTTTTCCTCCCCCCAAAGGCTCAACTTAAGGTAAAAGAAGGTGCACATACAATGATACAGCACTGGTACTGCTCTTTGTAAGTGAATGTCATGCATACTGCTTTCTAGGATTCAACTCTCGCTAGCTGCTGAACACATATTTGGAGAACACAGTAGGAGAAAGAGCTCCATGCCCCATTATCGATTAGCACATCCATGTAGGTGACTCTCCAAAATATCAGACTATTTTTGAACAAAAACAAATGCAATAAACACTTCCTCCGTGTGGTGTCATTGGTTCAAAGTGCTGATGGATTAGCAAAAGACAAGTATTTAAATACTTCTGCCCCAAATTAAGGGGTGATTTCTCTCCATCTCCCTGCAACCCCAATTCACTCTTTGCTTGCGCAAGAGACTAAAAGCTGCAGGATGGAGGAAGGACCATATCTCCTTTTCAACCAAAAGCTAAAACTTTTGGGGAAAACATCAACAGCAGATTCTAAAGAGATTTTCATTTCCTTTTGATGAATTTTTTTTAAAAGGGAGGGGAAAATTACATATTTTGTGCATTTCCAGATCTTTCTGCAGGGAACATTTACCCTTAAACCAGGCCAAATGATTCCATGCTTGTGAACAAGCACAGTCCTAGAGGAATGGAGCTTTTGCATCTTCTAGTACAGAAAGATGCTATAGAAAGGGCAAAAATAAGAAACAAGTTGTCCTTCATACAGCTTCCCTTCTCAGTTTCTCCCTTGTGCACCAGCCTAAAGCAAAGAGCTGGTTGCCAAAAACGCAACCGACCATTTGCAAGAATTTTACATCCTGTTTTACAAATAAACCATTCAAAATCTTTTAGTGTAAATTTTCACCTTATTAAACGAAGCATGCAAACAGACCACCAAATACTTGTTGGAAACCTCATAAGAGGACTTACCAACACAATCTTACTTTTTAAACTAGTTTTGAATATGCAATATGAATGGCACTGCCCCATGACACAAACTCAAGTCAGTCCTATGACACCGACTTGACTAAAAGCTGAACACCTTCGTCATAATTCCTAACAGAACTGCTGATATTTCTTCCTGATAGTTTTATTTCCTTCGTCTTGGAGGAGAAAGACAAGAAACCCTTACAGAAGAGAAGACAAGAAAATATTGCAAGCAGTATCAGGATCTTTCCAGCATTATGATCCACACAGAAGTTCCGTTCCAGTGCAACAGCTTTTTTACGTCCTGGCCATTAAGGAAGAGTGGGCAGAACCAGAAAAAAAACAACAAGTATTCTTTTACGAAAATGCTGGTTTTTTTCTTTTACCCTGAAGATGGCAATGATTGATTCCACAAATTATTACAAAAGGAACATTAGACAACAAACTGGTTTTATACTAGAACTGTGTATAGGCACAGATGCGATTTACATACCAATCCAACAAATTGGCTGATTATATAACAATATTAAACACACTTCCTCCTCCAGATGTTCCCCAAATGATAGTTACCAAAGATACATATTCTCATGACTGTTACTCATTAGCATTCATTTAAAATGGAATGAAGCTTTTTATGTTTTCAGTATTCAATTTCCATTAACAAGACAGAGGAGTGCACCATAGTCAGTCTGAGGGCACTTTCATCTCCAGTTTCCATGTACTATGTGATCAGAAGAAACACGCCAGATCATGAAATTTAAGGTACTTTGAATGCCCGATTTGAGCTCCTGAAACCTCACACTCTCTACTTTGTAATTCATAAACGACAATTGGACTGGAAGAATAAAGCAGCTCCAACTCTCATGCTATTTCTGATTTACAACAAACACACTGAGGTCTGCCTCTGAAATTTCTCCAGCACCTTCCACTTTCACTGCTTCTTTACTAATTCAGGAAATGCTACTACACAAATATTCTCAGAACATGTCTTTCCCTGAAAGCCTATTTAGCTACACAACCGGCAAAGACGGTGGGGAGGAGGCAGGGAAATCACTGTGCTGTCTCAAAAATAGTCACAAATTACCACGCCAAGCAAGAGCACTAGATGGTGATCCTGATCAAAAAAGTAGGTGCAAGAAAAAAAATATCCTGCCCACTGTTAGGTATTGGGAGGAAGTGGAAAAAGCAGAATGCACAAATGTTTATCTTTCAAATGACAGTGGTTAACTACCTTGGGCTGTAAACAGAATACTGAGAGATGCATTTAATGTTCTTGTTCTTGCTACCTTTAAATAAATTTCTGGGGGGAAAAAACTGTCTGCTTGAGACCTGTAAGACCAAGGGAGATAAATTAATTAAATATTCAGTACCAAAACCTAATGGGAAAACTAAGAAAGCAGTAAGACCAGCTACAGCCCACACCATTTATAAACAGTTGACAGCTAATAGATTCATTGTGTTTTTTTTTTACTACGTAGATTTCAACGTGCTTTCCTCTAGGCAGATGAAAAAATACATTGGTCTTCTAAAAAAAATACTCTTTTCTGAAGGCTTGATAGCATATTCTCTTTCCTCTTGGTTACTGATATCTGCCCCTCTTCAAGACTTAACGAAGACAACTAAAAGCAAGGCTGCTATCTGGGAACTGGTTCTCAGACAGCTGTGCCAGCCAGCTGTGCAAATCCCTACTGACTTCAGTGGTCTTTTCAGATAGACAGTCAAACAGATCACACATCACCTAGGCTTTAATACTCTGATTTCCAGTTACTCCCCTCCATGTTTCCCTCAGTCCCTTGGCAGCAGGATCTCATTTGCTTATTCTTAACCTTCTGAACATCATACCTTTTTACTCATTCCTTTCTTATTTTAAAGGAGTCCAGCACTGCTTACAGAAAAGCAGACTTTTTCTTTGTAAACAATTCTGTGCCTGTTCCCAACTGCTCCTATTTTGCCAGAGTACACAGGGATCGGTGCCCTTGGCCAGACAGTCCTGGCATTAAGTATGTGCATCAAGGACTCTTTTCTTCAGCCCACACTAGCAGGTCCACAGGTCTCTACCACAGCAAGCTTTGTTACTCTCTATTTTTTGTCCCATAAATAGCACATGCTAACTCAAGCATAAGTATAAAACTAAGTTTGCTATACACTGAAAGCACAAATACACAATAAGAGTTGAGGCCTATACACTTAAAATGCTGCTTGAAAGGCCTGGAAATAGCTGATGATGCCCAAACTTACACCTAGATTTTGGATCAAGCTAGCAGAAATCAAAACTAGGATGTTAAATAGCAGTAAGGAATCTGAGCAGCAGCCACAAAATAAGGGAAGCTGCAGTAAGGCAATACAAGTGACTCCCAGGACAATTTGAATTCCCAGCTCTTCCCGTCTGGTACAGACTACCTGGCGCAAAGATTCATTGCAGCTGGGGTCTGCCATCTCCTTCCGCTCAAGTAAAAACCCATCTTTCAAGGCTGAGGTGGCTTCCCAAGTGGCTGATTAACAGGTAGAACTTGCTCAGGATTTGTGAAAATGACCTGAAAAATTCAGAGCACAGCCTAGCAGCATCATTGCACTGCTTCAGAGGGGAAGAGGAGACAACTGCAAGGAGGGCAGTGGCATAAGGCAGCTCTGCTTTGAAATTTAACGTGACCAAATTCAGAATTCAGCACCTGTTGTGAACAGGCTTCCTTGGAAAGTTTTTCTTGTAAATGACTAATGCAGTAAAAAGGGAATCTCAGGATACTGTTCTGCCCCTTTTCATGTTGCAAAGACACAACTGGAAGGGAACAAATGGGCATATGTTGGCCTAATTTTAGAAAATACTTATTATTTCAGAGAAATGATTCAGATAGAGAAGGTTATTCATCCCAGAAATAACAAAGATAAAACAACAACAACACCACCAAACCAAAACATTCAACATCCATGAAGGTAAAATAAAGCAAATAAATTCAGCCAATTGGTTATGTCCATACAAGTGGATTTCTTTAAATAGTAATGAAATCATTGCTAAAAAATCCATTGTTATTAAAATAAAAAAAGTTGGCTCAGCCTACCAAAATTAGATTTGTAAGTTGCTGGTCATTCCCATAATTAAATCTGTGTCACAAATTTGCAAGAAAAATGGACACTATGACTAATGCATTTACTTGCTGCACTAGTGCTGTCAGGCTGTGTAAATCATTGTGCCTGCTAAAACAGAGTAGGTAAGAATTCCATACATTTTCATTAACTGACTGGGCTTTGTGTACGTGTGAGAAGCCAACTTCCACACTCCCTTTTTGATTTAGCTTTCATTTGGAAGACAATGTAAATAAATACAGTAGCCTTGTTTTGATTAGCCAAGTGGTTGCTCCAAAAATGAAACACGAAAGTTTTTGAACAATATGAACCAGCTCTGTCACCTTAGAAAGACGTCGGATGAAACAACAAAGCTGTATACGCACACATACCTAATTTGGACAAAGAAGATTAATGAAATTGATGCACGCCTTGAATGCTTTCCTTCCTTCAGGCTGACTTACGTATGCTGGACACTGACCTCATGTCATTATGCAGGTTTCAATACAGAAAGCAAAGCTAATCTACTACAGCACTGTAAGAAATCTCAACCAGCACTATCATTCTCAGGTGCCCTTTGCCTTCTTTCTTTCAGGAGCGCAACAGCTACCAGAGCACAGCCCTCTGAATTCTCTCTTCTCCACTTGACTTCTTACCGCTACAGACCTTCAGATTTCGGTTACAATTCTTCATTTAAGGTGAAGCCGATGGCTGTTCCTTTCATATATGCTGTTTATAACCCCAAGGTGCCAAAGAATTGAGAACATTCACTCACATCACAAAAAGAATACTGTTATGACTTCCCAAACCACTGTCTCAAGTGCAAAGTAGATTAACGAGAGGAAGAAAGAGATAAGACAGCACTGTTTCTAGCATTGCAGAGCATTTTGTGAGGACATCCTCAAGGTTTTCAGCCCTCTCCTTCCTCCACATCTATGGCATTATACTGCAATTGGAAACAAACTGAGCACACATCCCCACTTTCGTGAAAGAGCAGCCTCTATGACAGACCTTACCTTGGTGAACTGCAAGCCAAAAAAGCTGAGAAATCCACGTAAACAGAGTGACACGGTCACCAGTGCAGAATGTTTTTCAGCATTTCTCAGCTATCTGGACTCTAACAAGCATCATTTTTCTGTTGCAGCACAACTTCTATAAGCAGAACAGAAATGCTCAGTGTAGAGGAAATGCTAAGTCATGGCCTGAACCAGTGGTTGAACACCTGGTGGGAAGGCAGGGCCAAGCCAGGGGAGCTCAGATGCATGCCTTGCACCCGAGTGACCAGAAGGAGAGGAGCCAGGATCCACCCCTACCCAGACTTACTTAAGGGTTGGCAGTGGAGGCAAGGATATCTCTTTGGAGATTTGTGCGTACCTGAGGCCTTCCAAAGGAAAGCACCTTCTTTGTCTTATTTCTGTGCCCACTGCTGTCGAGTTTGAGCAAACCCTCACTCACTACAGGCCTGGGATCTTATGGCTCTGCTATCACTGCTATGCTTTCCATCGTGTTACAGTTAAGTAGCACGGCAATGCATACAATGTTAAGATTCTTGGCAGACCCATACTTAATGTTTCAGTCAATTTCTTTAATCTTTAGGGACAAAAGTACTCTTGCAAGTTGAAGCAGCTTCCTCAGTACTTTTCAAGTCAGCAGATCCTGCCATGCATTTGCACGCTCTACATCTACAGTAGCAGCCTTACTGATAACCAATCACCCAGTATTAGTCAGCTGCTATCCGATTTTATTAAAATCTCATTAAGAGGAAAAACTGAAATCACTTATTAAGTTCCACAATTATTGTAAACCAAACTGCTTAAGTGAAGGGAGGAGATAATGATATTAACTACCCAACTCCAAGCAATCCTCTGTGGTATGATTTTAAATATTCTCTTGGCTGAAATTTATGTAAATTGAATTCATCTATCGTTAGTTATTACCAACCCAGCGACATAAAAACACTTCTCTTTAACAATTAGTTCTTTAAAATACTGTGTTTTAATTAGACCTGGGACATTATTAAACAAAATGTAAATATGTGCAATATCATCCCATGCATTTTTTTCCTGCATATTTACAGGAAAGGAGGTTTCAGAGGAGTTCAACAGGAATTACTTAGCTGTAGTTTGGTACTTTATTTCAAATCTCCTTACCAGTGATAACACCTCCAGCTACTTAATCTGAGAATTTCTGCCCATCAAGACATGATCGGCAGTTCAACATCTTGCGTATCTCAACATGTTCTTTTTGTCCACTTAAGCTCACCTCGGTATCACATTAAGTTGAGACTTTTCCTGCAGATATTTTGATTCACCGTTTATTTCAACTTCATTTTCCAAATGGTTTCCAAGGACCATTTACTAGTTCAAAAGAAAGCACGGCCCATCTTCCAGCCCTTTTAAATTAGCTTACTCTGGCCCCACAGGGTAGAGTCGAAGGACAGAAAACACCACACCATCCTCCTCACTTTCTCAGAGCTACATGCAAGTCATCTGCCGAGGTGCTACAGACAACAAGAGTAACAAAGGACAGAAAAAAAAAAAAAAGGAATCTTGCTAGTGGTCAGGTACTTCAAAACCATCACTAGGACCTGTGGTTATAGCTTCATTTAAATACCTTTGAGACTATCTATGCACATAATATGAAAAAAGCAAATGCAATTTACATGCGTTATGAGGCAAAGATGTATGAGAAAGGATCTCTACCTGTAGCCAAGCCCATAAGATAGGCACCGATATCAACTGAGGGGATTCCAAAAAATACTACCACGAAGTTCCATCATCTTCTCAGAAACAGACCACTTACTTTCATAACTGACACGAGAGTTTTTACTTCACACAAATAGTTACACATTCAATGCATCTCAGGTGGTTTATGCTTACCGAAAAAGTAATTACACCTGGTGATATTCCGGAGCCACTCAATTAAAGGCCAAGTAGACTACAGCGCTGTGAAACCGGTGAACAGCTCTGGCTTCTCGTAACAGTCCTACTAGCACTACTGCATTTTCAGTCACAAGTTTCATCCTATCAATATCAGAACTGGAAAAGTTGGTCAGACCAAAACATCAAGGGATTTGTTTTCTGTCCTATATGCATGTACACATATGCCCCTACATAATGATAATTTCAAATTAGGACACCACAGTAACTATCTAAATTTATGTACTTGCGACTTAGTAGTGGCCACTTTCCTTAACGTTATTTAACATTATTTTAAAGATGAGCGATCAAAAAGAGAAGTTAGCTGGTACTGAGGCTTGATTTTGGCTAATCTTTAAGATTTTCGCAAAAGCCCTTCCAGGGAATATTTTAAATAAAGTTCACCACACGTACATACAAAATCTGAAGTGAGTAAAATGTGAAATATATGTATTATATAGAGATAAATAGAACTTTCCAGTGATCGGTCCACAGAACTAAGCTCAAATTCAGGATATTTTACATGAACACATCAACTAGCCTGGCTTCTTTAAGGAGCATCTCTTCAAAGAGTTACAAACAGAATTCCTAGAAATTAAAATATGTATATGTCGCTGCACTAAGATCCAGCATCACAGTCAGATGCTCTGAGGCCTAAATTCTTATTTGAAGTCAAAAGCCATTCTCCTAATGACAGCTGAACTGATGCCTTTGGGTATTCTAGGAAACCTCCTGAACTGAAGCCCAGGGACAGCAAAGAAACTGGAGCTTGTGCCAAGCCGCGAGAGAAGATGCCAGGAGCACACAAAGACTTGAAACACCAGGACTCTGCAATTTGAGGCAGAAAGTACTTTCTTCTCATTAGAGGAAGACATGATAGGAAAAACAATTATTTGCAAACTGCCAACCCGCCCCCCCCACCCCCACCACCAAAAAAGCAGCAGCTTGGAGCACAACTTCCTCTGTTGGCAGTATTTCTTTACACATCTGAACTCCTTAACTCCAGCCTTCCATATAAAAATATGCATAAAGTGAGTTATTTTGTTCCTGAAGTTTTGATTTTAATTTCCTAATTTAAACTGAATCCTCTTTCTGGGAACAGAAAATTGGAAATGCAAACACTCGCTTTAAACATGGCACAAGAGTTAGTAAAAAGGAACAAATTCAAGTATTAGCTTCCCAAATAAATCAAGCAGCTATAGTAGCTTGTCTACACGTAAAATAATTTCTATTTACTATTCATTAATGTCTCCTAAACAATGTATCAATAAAAGAAATCTATTCTCCTTTTCTTCATAAATATGCTTCCATAGTGCTCTTTACAGTGCTGCCTGAATCCTGGCAGACCATCGCGCCCACAAATCCTGCTTTAGCTTTGTACAGAACCAGTTGTATTTCCAGCGGGACTGACTGATTGCCTTCCCATATCTAGCTATTTTCGTGTGCTCCTCAGAGACGTGGAGTGGCTTCACTGACAGTGAAATATGCTAAACAAATGACATGTCACCGAGTAAATTAGCATCTACTTTCTGATCAGCTGGGTCATGTTTTCTTTTCAAAATCCATGGCCTCTTGATAGAAAATAATGAGTATTTGATGGGCCTTATTAGAAAAATCAATATATTGATGCCCACGCTTGAAACATCTGCATAATAATAGATTCAGTTAACGCATTAAGCAGAAAATTAAGATGTGTTTACATATTATTAATTTACCGTGATTAGAGACAATTTATTCACTACTTTTCTCAAGAGTTTGACAAAAAGAAAAGAAATCGTAGTATCTGTATTTAATAACATGGTGACCTAAATTGAATTATTCAAATTTTTCCTACACAAAGCACACAGTTCCATCACCGCTCACGTTAACAATACAAACACATCAACGACATTGTTAAAAATAAGATTCTTCAAGCATTTATAAATACTGCGTTACTTACCAAAAAGCTTCCAAAAGCAGAATTAAATATAGCAGCTGCCTGAAGAGAGAAAAAAAATATCACCAAAGGTAAAATAACTGTAGTACAAGAATAAAATGTTTTTGCCCTCTCAATCAGCTGTTTGATTCTCCAAACAAACAAGTACACTGAGACCATTAAGTAGGTAGCCACCACTTAAAATTTGCCAACGGCCTGTAACCTATGAAGGCTGATAGGTTCTAGTCCGTGCATTCATAAAAATGTGCTGTGACGGACAAAAGCAGGAGGAGAAAAAAAATCTTTGCTGGTAAACTCATGTAGAATATCCAAAAGAACTGAAGATATCACATAGAAGATTAGTCTCGCTGATTTGGCACTGATTTGCCTGGAATATTTTTGCATATTGTCCTACTAATTAAAATAAATATAATCTGATTTAACTTAAAGACTACTTTCATAGACTTTTAACAGTTTTTAAAATAGAACATTAATTAGGTAATTGCTCATAGTAATAAAGTATTGACAGATGTTTCTACAGTTTGCCCAACAAATTCCCAATAGGAGCAACAAAAGCAAACAAATCCAAAGAAACAAGAAAACCACAACCTCCCCATACATCCGAGGCCAAAATATCAAACCATTACTTTTTACTCTGTACCCTATTTAACGAAAATAAGCAATTTTGAGAATGACTTTTGAAGCCTTTGTGCTTACCTAAAGATCCAGGAAATGTAAGGTAGCAGTATTATTTCTTAACATTAACTCAAAAAATTCCAGGAAGTTAAAAGTTGAGTCTTGAAAAGCTTCCCCCAATTACCAAGAAAGAACAAACTCTTGTATGGCAGCCAGTCTGATGATGAAAAGCCACACAACAAAGGTAAGAGGCAAGGGAGGAGGGAAATCTACCGTTTACATGAAGATTTAGAGCAGAGTCAAATTAATCAGCCTGGACGTTTTCAGACACAGATTAATAACAAGTGGATGCTAGTGAGTTTAGCAAGTTTGAATAAAGTCCAAATTCGGGTAGGAGCTGTAGCTGAACCTGCCTTCTGCTCCATAAGAGGATGCAATGAAAATGAATGGGTAATGAGATCCTTGGCTCTAGAGAGCTTAGCTTTCTTATTCAAGTTCATAATTAATTCAAAGCTTTGATAATTTCATTAGATTCCTCCTCTGCTGGCCCTATCAATAAAAGATGGCACTGGACCGCAGCTCCTCAGTGGCCCAAATACAAAAACAAATGCAGCCTGGGAAACCTTTGCTGACTTGCTTACTAACAGGGACAATGGCATATGGCACTTCATGTTGCGGAGGGAGCATCTGAATAGATCCAGCTAAATAAAACATTAAAGTTGACAGTTGTAAACTATGCTAACATATTTTAACACCTTTTCCTCATCAGCATTTCTTTTTTGAACGTAAAAAAGAGGCACAAGTCCAAACAGCTTCTCTTGCCAGAGATTACAGCTGAAAGCAAGAGTATTACTTAAAACAGTTCTTCAACAAGTGTGAATTAAATCCAGAGTATCACCTGCATTTGAAGCTGTACAGCCGATATTTTCATGTGGCAAGAGAGACATGTTACACCACGCACATGACCCCATTGCATGGGATCATTTTCACTACCTCAAACGTCTTTAGTAATATACTGATGATAGGAACTGCAAGAGGGATGATTAAAAACAAACAAAAAATCCAGTCTGATAAAACCCAGCTGCATAAAGCTATGTAAAATCAACTACTGGGTCTGAAAGAGGAACATCTGGGCTCCAGGTCAGCAGCAGAAGGCTGGGAGGAAAACCATCAGTTCGTGCCCCCACATGAGCACAGGGAATGCGGAGCACTAGCTACCTTGCTGCTGACCACAAAGAGCTGCATCAGTCATCTTCTGCAAGACATATGGAGAAGTCTATGTAACATGGATGGAGACCCAGGAAAGTAGTCCTTCCTCTCAAATACACTAAGCTTAGCCCCGCATTTCAGAAATGCCCAGCCGTGTAAGAAGTTGGATTGGGGCCAGGTTCTACCAACCATGCAGGTGAGCCTGCCAGTCTGTATCCCCTAATGCAAGAGGCATAACTGGGACAGCCCTGAACCTTTTGGCTGCATATTTGACAATCCACAAAGAATGGGGCAGCTGATAGCAAGAACCAACGCACCCAGGGAGACCTCGTGCATCTGGCCCTACCCACACCACTGGCTGTCTGGCTTTGAGGGCCATCCATAGACACAATTTTTATTTATTTCATCCCCCTCACGCACTTAACTATGCTTTAATTCCAGGAGAAATTGTATGTGGAAAGATGGAAAAGAGGCACTAGATGGTTCCAGCAGTATATACTTTTGTCATAAACGAACTTCTTTAATTCCTTCCTGGCTCACCAGTAAGATTTCTCTCCTGTTACTCTCAAGCATATCACAGGTACTGAGGCAACAATCTTAGATACATTTAATGCTTCGAGTATTCAGCCAGTCGTGTGCAAAAGTCATAATTCGTGACTGGCCCAGGGGTAATTAGTTAGCAATTTTTAATTCCTTTCTCGAAAGTGTCAGGAATTGTCCATGACCAATGATTAAACACTCATTACAGGCAAATGGAAGGGAAAAAAAAAAAAAAAAAAATCAGTAAGAGCACAAATGAAGCTATATTCAGATGACTCGCCTCAGGGAGTGAGGACTTATATATGCCAACTACTATATTTGCAGTTCTCTTTAGAAACTTTTTTCTTGCAGAATAAACTTAGAAGTAGATTTGTCTCACACTCACAAACCTAGGGTTCATATTTGCTATTCTGGTTTAGCATTAAACAAACTGCTAGTAAACTGAATCACTGCTCCAATTTGTAATTAAACGTACCAAGCAGCACAACCTTGTAGAATTTAAACACTCTTGTGCTTCCAACTCCTTTCTATCAATAGGGATAATATTGCCTACATACCTCACAGGGCATTGTCAAAATTAATTCACTGCTTAAAAAGCACTCTGAGATCCTTAGAGGCACGGTACAAACAAACATCAGTGCTGATATGTGATACAGAGTCTCTTCATTTTCTATTCAAAACATTTATTAGTCACTATTATTGTACCACTTCTCTTTTCTTTTTATTTTTAATACTTGCTCCTTCTGTGCCGTAACAGATACCAAATAGCAGTCAGCTCAAATGAGACAATAAAATACGAAAGCATTTAGATGCTCTTATAATACTCCAAGTTCAGATCTGCACGTGTTTGCAAACCATACATTGCACACACCAGTAACATGAGGGGAGAGTTATGTATAAAAATCCATGGTAAGATCCTTTCAAAAGGTAAACTCATAGCCATGGAATTGAAACGCAAGGTCAGATCACATTCGAAAGCCTGGTAATAACCAGACCAGTTATTCAAGCTTACACCAACTCAGAAACCACAGAGATTGTAAGTCACTGCCAGCACCCTTAACAGGACTGGTACAGAAGAATATGTTTAAAATCGTAAGCCCTAGCTCCACTAAACAACAAATTCACTTAACATTAAGCAGGCACAATTTCAGCCAACAGTATAGCACTAAGCTGGAGGGAATTCTCCCACTGGCATGCATTTCAAGGAACTAGCCTACCTCTAAAGGAAACCTATTAACACTATTTGGCAGAAACTTTCTTCTTCCCATACCTGACCGTAGTGCAAAGCTTCACCCCTTCATCTCCCACCACATCCTGAAATATATGTACAGAAAACGCTAGGGTTTGCAACAGTGAGAGACGAGACAGTCCTCACAGCTACAAAGGTTAGTGAAAAAAACAGACTTCAGGAAAAGGGGAGCTGTAACCAAGAGGCCGAACAATTCCCCACAGGTGGGTACCCAAATGCCACAGCAAGCGCATGCAGCATTCAAGCACAGCACACATTCAAGACACAGCAGCAAATCAAACAAGTATACCAAGGTTTTGATAGAATTAAATACAGAATACATTCTAGACTCTGTTCCATTTCATTTTATCTTGGTATCAAGCTGACCTGAAATTGATTAGAGTAGGCATCTTTTCCTAATAACGTAGCAGGACTATATCAAAGAACAGGAAAAGGTATATTGATAACATCAGGAACACCTAGGTCAAAAAACAATGACATTTTACCATTCTTGTCAAGATTCAAATGAAATGGTTATGCACAATTCAACCAGATCTCTCTTTTTTTTTTTTTAATAAACTCAATACACACACAAATATGTTTAAATGTTTGAGTCCTGAGTGTCATTTGACAGCCTTTAGGGAGGTAACCTTCCCAACCACGCTTACCCCAAGGCAGTGCTCAAGCACCCCAGAGCATGTACCACGCACGCTAGGACCAGCGTAGCCCCAGACTGTCCCCTCTTGATGGAGGGGTCACCTCAGGGCCGAGGCTGCAGATGCAAAGTAATGAGACTAAAAGGCCTCAAAATATCTCCGTAGGAAGTAGTCTGGCCATCACACAGTGCTGCTCCATGTAGGTCAGCAATTACCTGCAGCTAAAGCCTTATTTTCAGCCATGCACTAAAGAGATACACAGTTGAAGTACCATGTGTAAGGCTAAATATCTTATTTAACATGCATGGCACAATGATAGAGAGCAAAAAAATAAACCACAAGAGTAGAAAAGATTTGGAGAAAGAAAGTGAAGAACTTGAATAATACTACTGCAGGATTACAAAGTAGAGGGCAGAAAATGTGATGTGTTAGTATAACACAGTGCCCATGGTATTAAAGCCAAATTTAATAGATCCATGTCTCGCATTTGGTAGAGGAAAACAATAGGGAAAAAAAAAGGCTGAAGACAGTCACGGAAATTATTTGAGCAAACAGGACAGAAAAGGAAATTGTATCTACCCAAAGAGATCAGTGTAGTTCGAGAAGGTGGAGGAAGAAGGCAGGACGTCTGAAGTAGCTTGAATGAGACGGCAGAGTCCCTTTAAACAACTCCTTCAATCTCCTATTTAAAAATAAAATCTCATGTGAGTGTTTCTGCAGTTCATGTCTTAACTGCTGTTCCCATTAATAAGATGTTACAGCTCTGTAGAAAGGTATTTGCCACAGCACTGTTACTGCAAACGGAATATAAATATACCTAATAAGGTTTAATCTGTGTTGCTGTTCATAACTATTCATCTGAGCTCAGATGGGAAAAAATATATATATTCAAGATCGTGATTTTGAGCACTAAATTGAATCAGGTGTCCTCTTCTCTTAAGAAAATTAAGTTGCTTTTGTGCAAGAGTGTTTTAATGAGAACAGAGCCTGCCGACAGTGATAAATGGGAATGACACCAGAGAGAGCATGTAAGCAGGACAATATGTGCATGTTACAGTCTTACAGGCTATTTTTCACTGACTATCCTGAATGACTTCGCTGTTTCTTAAGGGGCCTATTAATCTCAAATTTAGTTATTACACAACGTTTATTTGAACATATATTCTGTGGATGATGACAGTTAATAAAGGAAATCTTTTACAAGCTGTATTTTTACATATTGTTCCAACTGCAGCTCCCAGTCATTCTACCGTATTGATGGAATAACCTTGTTATGATGCAGCTTTAAAAAAGGCACATATATTCAGATTCTTTTCTAAGCACGTGGGGACTCTAAATAACTGTTAAAATGCATATAAAAATCCTACCATGGCACGGCAAAAATAAAAGAAGTAATGCTAACTGTTCAACCAGATCTCTGCCCACACAGCTGCCCACTCACAGGCAAGGCACGAGCCTTTCCAACAATGCAGCATAGCCTCCCAGAAACATACTGAGCCCTGGAGATGTACATATACTTCATACTGAATTCAGCAGAAGTTTTAGCATGCACTTTACATGTGAGTTTGGCCCATGTGCTGTATACACGGTACGCAACGTTATTTCACTGGGGAGGAAAAAAAGAAACAGACATTGATGACAAATTACAAAAATAGGAACTGATGTCTGAGAAGTTTCTTTGAATGTACCGCATTACTCGCATCCTTCAGTGGAGGAGTGGAACTGCACAGACAATGTTATCCTCTAAAGGCAAAAACACCAAACCAAAAAAACTCCAAACAAATAACAAAAATGGAGAGAAACCCAAGAAGATATGGAGGGGATTATCTTTTTATCCACTGCTGTGTTCCCTGTGGTCCAACGCATTTGTTTTCTGTGAAAAAGATATCACCTAATCCCCAAGCTGCCTTTAGAGCAGTGCTGACAATATGAAAGCATTTCTTTATTTCAACAGCGTTCGATAACCATCAGTTTTATGGAAATGATGCTGCGACGGCACCAGAAAATGAAAACAGAATAACCAATACGCTGTTTGTATTAGGGTTTTCAGCAGGGAAATATCATCCAGAGAACGATGGCCCCTAAAATACCTCACTGAGCTACAGACGTGAAGCCGTGCACGCTGCCGGGTTGCTCCATGCTGGCAGAGGTTGCCATCACCTGAATGCGAGTTTCAGCCAGGCTCAAGCAGCACATGGAAACGAGCTGGGGGCTGTGCTGGCAGAGACTTATTGCCTGCCGCCTGCTCCTAGTCCAGTTCTTTCTGTTGGAAATCAGCCTTTCACTCCCCCACTTCTGTAGTCCCTCATAACCATCACAGCCTGCTAGTAATAATATTTATAAATACAAAACCATCCATCAAAAGGATGTCAAAAGGCCGGCCCTTAGACACGCTCCACAGCGTATTGCTGCCCCACTGAAGATTTCCCTGTTTCACCAACAGTTTCAGCAATATGGAGAGAATGAAAGAAAACCATCCTGCTTTCTTTCTTTACATCAACAAATGGTAACTTCTCTCTTGTGAGCAACTTGCACACCACAAGGGAGTTCTGGACGGGTGGTGTGTTATTTATTGTTCAGAGGCAATACAAGAAGAGAAGTAAAAACCAGTGTAGTACATACACCACAGGTTTTTTGTTGTTTCTTTTTTTTCTCCAGACAATAAAACCAGAAGAGAATTGTTAACAATGCAAGTAGTAAAAACTGAGCATGCAGATCGCAGGAACACTTGCGTATCAGTCTGAAAATTTCCACTGATACTTAACACTACCTATAGATTAGTCACACGAACTCCACGTTGAGTAACATTTAGAAAGCAGCGCTGCGCTAGATGGCCGGATTATTTTACTTCAGTTGGTTTGTATATCCAAATAAAATGAACGTGAAAGCCTTCATAATCAGCATGCGATAGATCCCACAAACAAAAGCAGGAGAGAACCCCTGTCCGTCTCCCAGCTGAAAGGACCAAGCTGTGGTCTCCTCAGGTACAGAAGAGATGCATCATGAGGCACGAAGTGCACTCTGCCTGACCAGCCTATGCTATCTGCCATACAGCACTGAGCTTTGTCCCACAGTTTCTCTGCTTTCTCCTAATATGCCGCAGCTCCTTCTGCACCAGACACTTACATGGCTGCGTAGCACACAAAACTGGTGTGCTGTTTACAATGCTTGCCAGGAAAAAAGGTCTCTCCAGGCCCTATCCAGAAACACAGCCTTTTTCTAACCTCATGCACATTCCTTAAGGAGGTTAAGGCAAACAGAGATTTCATCTATGGCCCATTTCCTTATGGCAACTAGAAGGGCTGCCAGTGGATACCACCGCCAGTACTCTCCCTTTACCGTTGTCTAAGAGCGTCTTTGACTAGCAGTCAAGCCCTTCAAGCTACCCAGAAGCTCAGCCTTCTCACCAGCTGCAGTACACCCTGCAACAACACGCTCATAAGATAGAGCACCTCCCACCATGGGGTCCTACATCCCTAGCACCCCAGCGGGAAGCAAGATGAATATCTACAAGGAATGAATAAACAGAGGAGGCTTTGTGGGTTTTTTCCTCCTGCACTTAAGAATTCTAAATGCAAATACTAGGTTTGCTGCCCAGCGCCAGTGTAAACATTTAAACAAGCAGTAGTTTAAAGCTGACAACCTTGTAACAACACACGCTTTCTCACACTGAATATATATATTTATATAGCTACGTAGCTATCTGCAATCTCCATGCTCCTCCATCTGACTTCCTCCCCCACAAACTTCATGCAGGTCTGCTGTGACAGTCATATAGCCAAACTTGTTGCATGAATTTTTGCCCAAATGGAAAGCCCATTTCCATAATTCTCTTAGACACCAAGACACAGAAGGTACCTTCTCCCTTCTACCGAGGTACTGTAAAGTACAAGCCTTAGCAGCCATACATTTGACATCTGAATGAGGACCAGAATTTACCACACAAGGTATTTCGGTATGAAAGCTACCCATAAACTTTATTAACATCCTGTATTTGTTAGTGACTTGAGGCTTACTACCTTAGCAGCGAAGACACTGGCTCTCACACCAGAACAAATGAACTGCTGAACAATGATTTAATGAAGGAAGCTCAGCTAAACAATGGTATCCAGGTAACTCTGCCAACCTGATCCTCTCTTCTGGAGAAACATTTCATAACTGTAAGTATCCCTAAAATAAAAAAAGGAATACTGTAGAAGGTATCCTCAAAAGGATACAGAGCAATAACAACCTCCCAAACATACTTTTATTTAAGTTCACATTTTTTGAGATCTTAAGCTGTGATAAAAACACTTGAAGGTCCTGTCCCCTGATTCTCCTGGAGACACATCATCCATAACATGATTAGAGGTCTAGTTAAACAATGCATCCCACAACTCCAAAGAGTATTACTTCCCTGCTGAAGTGAAATGAAAGCACAAGGCCACTTTTTAAAAGGTGCCCTTTGCATTAACTGCAAGGCTGTGCCCGCACCAGTATCCTTCTATAAATATCCCACTGTCATACTGCTTTCTGGGCAGTTAGAAGCAGAACCAGGCATTTTAACTGCTATGCCATCCAAACCAACTCAGAAGGGCATTGTTATTCAAGTCCATGCCACTACAGCCACTGGAACAGCTTCGCTATTGCTGGCGCAATGCCAGGAGCTGGGAAATAAAGCATTAATCTAAAGGAGGCACACTGTGTAAAGCAGCCCAGTTAAAAGATACGCAGATTTTCATCTCATCAACGTCTGGCTATATCACAAGGAAGTTTATTTAAACATAGTGCAAGGTTAGGCTTTACTGTAAACCAGTGCTGCATGGTAAAGGAAATTCCTCTTTTCTGAGGCCAATCAAAACAACGTGTGCCACAGTATTGTGTCAGAGGTGCAAAGAGATGGGAAAGAAAAGCAGAATACATTATGGAAGAGATTAGCATTATAGCTGCTACCTGGAGGTAAAAAGAAAAAAGAAAAAAGAAAACATCTGTACATGTGCAGCAGCAGTGTTTAAAATGGTGCTCAGATACCTCTGTCATTTCAATTCACAGATCATATAAATCTAACTGGAAATAGTTATACACATACACAATGAACAAAAAATAAGGGGGGAAGCGCATCTTTAAAAATTGTTTATCTCAAAATATTGCCCAAAGAGTTCAGCAGTACATCAGTACTAACTGAAGCTCCAAATCTGTTGTCAGAGAAAAAAAAGCTAACTGCACTGTTGATATTTACCACTACTCTCCTTTTGAAGCACACCCAAAACACCTTTAAATTCTAATCAGCGAGTTGGCCCCATTTTCCACAAGACCTGCTATGCCCTCTAATCCAAAGGGCCAGGGGGACAGTTGGTCTTCCTGAAGTGCAAGGAAAAACTCTCCAGCATCCATCAAGTGTGGGTCACGGGCTTGATTTCACAACTGCTTGGCTAGCAGTGGCAGTACATCATGAACTACAAAACCCCAAAACTGTTCTTCAGAATTTTAATTCTCACACATTTAATGTATGTATTTTTATTTTACATTTAACAGATAAGATATATGGCAACTCAGCTAAATTAAAGACATTTTTATAACTTCTTTTAACTTAGGAACCCTAACCCTATAACTCACTTGATTCTCCAAGAGGACAGAGGACTCACGCACAGAATTTCATTCACAGTCTGCGGAGAGGAGAGGCTCACAAAGAGCTGTGCTGGGTGCTACTCTAAGAAATGCAACAGCTTGTTTTGCTGCAAGAGGTAACAAAGCTGCCAGATGTACTAAAGGTGCACTTACTGGCAGCATTCACTGAAATTCCACGTTTTGCATTTACATCCTGAGTTGGCTTAAAACTGGAATATCAGCTGCTAGGGATATTCCAGCAGTTAAATGTTTGCTTTAAGCCCAAGCTCCCCTCTCTAGAATCACCAGTGCTCACGCAGTGTTTGGAGAAAGCAAACAAACAGAAAACCTCACGCAATTTAACCATTTCTTTATTCCATTGTGGTATTTTGCTGCTTCCTGACCCAGTAGTAGATGGTCTTCCCCCGTTTGTCTCTGCACAAAGCTTTTCAGGTAGGCCACATCCCCCCATATGCAGTTACTAAATTCTTACAAGGCACTGAAAAGGTGCAGCTGAGCAGATCAGCTTCTCAAAAGAAACGGAGACCCAAAGTATCTAAATCACAGTGAGAAATGTAGAAGACATCAACATCGTTTGCAAAGCTATATGACTGACCTCTGTTAACCTGACCTGAAACAAACCACACACAGATTTTCCGGAAAGAGGAAGCACTTCTACGCAGTCTGAATTGCACACACACAAGGAAAAAAAAAGATAAGAACTGGTAAGTTCTCACTGAACAGGGTTTGTGTTCGGTGCAAGGGCTCCAGACAGGCACTACTTCTATCTGCTCTGTGATAGTTACTCATCGTAGGCACTGACTGAGGCAAAGGGCAAGGAAGCAAAACTGTGTTCTATCACAGCATTTAAGGCCAGAACATAATGCATCTGCAAAGTCAGATCGAAGATTTTTTGCAAAAGCAATCTAGATTTAGATTGCTTTTCCACCTCACAGTGCTTCAGTAACATAAGACGCTCTGTGATACGTAAATGGACAATATTGGGCTAAAAGCACAGTCAGGACCACTAGGTCAAAAGTGCAAGAGCTGCTCACTTCTCCGTACAGCAGGAGGCCCTGCTTCCAAGACAGACATACTGCCTTCATAGCAACACAGCTTGTCAGCATATGTGAGCACAGAACTGAGCAACACAATCAGAACATGCAAACAAATGTAAGCAGTGGAAAAAGTCACTTTCTATGCTATATGCAATTGAAAATTACATTGTACACAAGCACCAAACACCAGCCAAAGACAGGCAGGTCACTTATCTAACAGCTTTATATCTGGCATATCAGCAGTACATGAAACACTGCTAAAAAGTTTAATTCAGGTTAAGAGCTATTTCTTTGAGTAGTCTATGATCAGCCTGTTTGGGGTGAAAGAAACAAACAAGGGCTTTAGAATGGTGCCTGGAGAGTATTCTGGGTCATGTCTTGCCACTAAGAGAAGCTTGTTAAAAGGCAGAGAAAGCCTCTGCATACCAGGCGATATCAAAAGTGGGGGGGGAGAGGAAGGGGGGGAAAAGAAGCTGTTCACAAACCTCTTTTTTCTTACATGCATTCATTCTGAATCTGAGTCACTGCTTAGTCAAGCCCATTGTAAAAGAGATCTCAGAGAAACATCACAACACAGACACCATCCAGTCAATTTAAAGTTCAATTTGCTCACACGCCACGACAAATACATTTCTACAATCTGTATAGATATACTTATCTATAATATATAAAAGAATCAAATCAATCCTGTAAGCCACAGCGTGGCAATATAGTAGCAGAACATGAAACAGTAATCAAAGTCCTGAAAAATACACCATTGTCAGCATTGTGCACCGGTACCATTGCGTTATAGCACCTCGGCTTAAAATAAATCAACGTAAGTGCCTGCTTTGGTAAGCACTTCAAATTCAGTGTACATCAGCACTGGGGGAGGGGGAGTGGTAATGCACAGAGAAACGAATCAGAAAATGGGACTTGTAAATAACAATTCAATTAGTGGATTTATATTACTCGTTCCCTAATAAACTTCCTCTCCTCACCTACAGGAAGCCCTCCTCCAGCCTTCCCCCCTCATTTGCATGGCCGCGCAGGCCTGCTCTTTCTGCAGCGAGCCCCTTTGCCCTTTCAATCATGAAGTATATTA
The DNA here is from genome assembly GCA_016647715.1 of Pavo muticus. Lineage (NCBI taxonomy): Eukaryota > Metazoa > Chordata > Aves > Galliformes > Phasianidae > Pavo > Pavo muticus. The sequence goes on along the minus strand of JACDJE010000194.1, from coordinate 1,244,778 downwards.
CTCCGCTGTCAGAGCAAAGCAGTTCCTAACAACAGGGAACCCAGCTGGGATAGGCAGAGGGCAGCAGGCTCACACATTACCATAATAATCCAACTGTGCTCCCCAGGCCCTCAGGGCAGACAGCATATTAGGCAGGCCTCCTGCCCAGGCTGCGTCACCTGCCCATCAACCTGTGGCAGCCACCGCAAGGGCTTGCTGCCTGAGCGCCTGGCTCCGTGGCTGCTCACTGCAGCTGGCAAGCATCCTTGCCCACAGCTCGAGTGTCCCCTTCCGTGGGGCTTCCACAGAGACGTCAGGTATTCAGGAGGACCCAGCATGGAGATAGATGGCATGACAGCTTCCTGACTGCAAAGCGCTGCTCTACGGATGGGACTGGGCCACCCTGTCTCACCTCAGCCTGTCCCAGGGAACCGGAGTATGGAGAAGCCAAACGGCAAAAGCAGGCCATTGGTATTTGAGTGCCTTGCCATCCACTGACAGCTGGTTCGGGGTCAGCTCAGTTGACCTTTTTGGTTTTTACAACGCCCAAGAGTGATAAGCAGCAAAGCAACCTCTCAGATTCTGGTATAAGGCTCACCACCAAAGGGACAGAGCTCCTGCCTTAGCCTGCAGCTGTACAGATCTGCCTGCCTCATGCTATTGTGCCCTTTAAATAAAGGAAATGTTTAAATGTATATGCAGTGTATTTCAATGCTATTCTGTCCCAAACCATTTTATTTAGTCTATATGCAGCTTGTACGTAGCACAAGTCCAGGTACTCAATGCATGTTCCAGTAAGATGCTGATTTCTTCATATTATACACGACGACCCCAAAGAACACTACGAAAAAAAAGACTTGGGCTCTAATACAAACTTTAATTTCGTTAAAAAAAATACACAGGCTCTAATTCCCCTTAACAGAGGAAGGCACAACAGAAATGTAATACAGTCTTATTAAAATCATATTTTGCAGACCGCGCAAAACCAAATTTACACGATCACTTGTGAAGCAAAATTTCCCTAACCTCATTAATTTTCATTTCTCCAGCCCTCTCAAAGAAGGAAATATTCAGAAGGAATCTTGTTGTTCATTTTAATTGCTTGGTTGTTATATTATCGGTACAAAAAAGCGTAATACACAGTAATCCACATCACAGCGCTCTGCCAGAGAGAGACCATAAAAATGACGCCAACAATGTAATTTAAATATTTCAGAAAGCACCCATTACAGAAGTTCTGCCTCCTACTATTCCTCCACTACATAACGGTAACAACGCCTTATCCAAACTGTTACAACACCACTCTGCTTTACAAGCAGTTCATTGCCATAACACGGCCATTCACGCTCCTCAGCGCAGACAGGATAACTTGTTAGCAGCATCTCTCCCAGCTGGGGAGGGGGGCAGCTGAAGTGAGCTCTCTGCATTGCATTTATTCTAGGTCACAAAGGTCATAGATAAAACACCAGGACGACCTAGGGGTTTCTAAAATATTTTAATGTAGTCAAGAGTCTTTTCTTATACAGTCACCAACTCATAAACCTACCACAATTAGATTTAGACTTTCAGGGCTTGCGATTTAGGGAAGAAAGGCTTTGCCATGCTACCTCCTTTGCCCCACAGAGAAATTCCCATCACACTGATGGTATAAAAGTTAACAACACTTGGAAGATTAACTACAGGCTTTCTCCTTCCCCGATCCTAGATAATGACTCAGGTTAGCTGCAAACCAGAACAAGGAACGGATGATTTTTTAATTACTAGAGGGGAGAAGAAATATCCCTTCCACACACACAGTTTTGTAGAGGTTTGCTCTAATTAGCTCCCTTCCTTCTCCGGGCTACCTGTCAAAAATTCCATTAACCAAAGTAACATTAAGTTGTACAAGCCATGCCAGAAAACTAGAAATTCAACAGCAAGAATTCCGTAGCATGAGTCTGAGCACAAGCTAGTCCTCAAGCAGCTTTTGCTGTTTGTGGTAAATGTTCCACGTTTACTGATAGTTTACCAGTGACAACAACACTAAACTGTATATTCCTCATTGTTCACATGAATTCCAATGCTGTGAATGGAATGTGTCAATGGACATATATTTGTGGATGGAAATACAGGTCTTCCATTTATACCATGGCTCTACAGACCAGACTCGTATCTCAATAAAGGCAGTTGGAGATTAGTTATTAGATTTAACAGAGCCCAAGGTCAGAACACTGCAATGGCTGAGATATAAAAAAGGGGAAGTTTCTGATACAGGACATGCTCGTGCCATGATGTATTTGAAATAGTGAATAAACTGGAAACTACTGAATGTAAAAGTTGCACTATGGAGGAAAGTATATATACATATTCTATTTAAAAAAATAATTCCTATGCCAGCACCACTATAAAACCCATATATACCTCCAGCGTCAAACGATTAGGTATGTCCACACTGATGAAGTGTTTTAGTTTCCTTCACAATTTGTACTTCACTTCAGTCACGGTTTTCCTCTTTCAACCTGCAAGACTGAGCACTTGGTACAGCCCCCGCTCTCTCTTCACACTGTCCTAGGGTTTGCCTCTTACATACCAGAGCAGATGACATTAATGCAACAGACAGATGTTTCCTTCCATATGTAGCTCTGCCAGCAGAACAAACACCACACTCTAGCCCCTGACTACTCAACTGCTCCCACAGACTTGTAGGGGCCAGTCTCTTCAGTTCCTACATTTTCCTTTACAAAACATATTTTAAATTCATGAAGACTCTCTCACAATGGAAGTGTCCAGAAGCAAGCAGAATTCGTAATGCAATGTAAGACCTTAAATACACACAAATTTACTCAGCCTGTACAAGGTATTTGTACCACATCCTCAGTCTACTCAAGCTACTGAATTCTTCTAAAGCCCGTGTTTCTCAAATCCAAATAAAGAATTGCTTTATAGTACCAAGACATTTCTTCATACATCCGTAGCTGAAGTATGCTACCCGAACAAGAAACTGGTCACAATCCATTTGCAGAAAATAGAAATGGTTTCACCAGTTCCAAACTCCAATTACTAGTTAAAGAGCCACCAGCATCTCACAACCTCACCCTCAACTTTCGTTGGTTTAAAAAAAAAAAAAAAAAAAAAAAAAATGAAAGGTGCTTTTGTCTACAGCATGTTGCAAATCCACTTGGTAGCACTTTCCCAAAATCTCAGCAATGGATACAGCGCTGCCAAGGGAAGCCTCTGTGCCTGTGCGAGGTAATTGTGAACAAGATCATGTGCCAGGTTCTGTAGACACAGCCTCATGAACACTTGGATTCTGCCTATTCTAGTTCTGGCTGTGACCAGCAGAACATTGCAAACGATCAGAACTGCTGTAATACTTCCCACGGGGAAAACTGAGACTACAACTAAGATTCAAGACAAAATACAGAGTTTAAAGGAAAAAAAAATAAAAAAAAAAACATTGCAAGGGCTGAACAAAACAGAAGGGAAGAACAAGGGCGAAGTGGTTTCTACACATTAGGACAGCCAGCCAGTCTTTTAAGCAGCATGCAGCTCCCAGCTTGCTACAGAAAGGCCCCTGCGCCTGGATTATGTCACAACAATGGCAATGAATGACAACATGTTGGTCCTGGTCTAGATGACTCTGGGTAATCCAGATCACCAGAGGAAGACATCTACTTAGAGATGATAATACACACAAATCATCCATCTCAGCATTTGGAGTGCCACGATTCGTAGGGAAACAGCTATTTCACACTTGTGAACCTCTCCTAGAGCAATACCTGCTCTGTCCTATGAAAATTTTAAGAAGGTTCATAATATTAATAAGATGGTCAGCTACACCTGCTGACAGCCATAGGGTCTGAACGGCTAAATAACACTGCACTGCCAGAAAACTTTGCCCTCCCATTTCTTTAGGTGCCAGATTTTGTTGTTTTCTGAACATTGCTTTGAGTGTAGAGCAGAAGTGATAATGTCTGCAGCTGAACAGGAGCGGGGTCAACAAAGCAGCAGTTGGGGCCAAGCCTGAAAATGAAATGAGATACACCTGTCTCAAAAGTGAAAATGTAAAAACTCAATGCACCTTCAGTGAAGCCAGCTTTTTGGGTTTCTTGCTTGAGTAACGTGTTTTGTAAAGAAACTGTCAAAAGTGAAACAGGTAAGTCAATTCAATGCTTTAAATCACACCGGGGATCTTTTTCTCACTCACTACTCATTCAAAAATGAATTTTGGAACTGTTAGACATATCCAATGCAGGCAATAAGCTGCAAACCCACGTTCACTGTGACTAGAAACTCATACCCTCCTACTCAAGTATATATATATAGTATTTACCACATGTGAACATCACACTACAGTGAAATTATAGCAGTCATAACATAGACATCAGATCATATCTGATAACCATAGTTTGTCATACAGAAGCTAAGAAAAGATGCTCCAAGTCTTCAATCCTATGACAGACAATGATGCTGCTTAGTGAAATAGCCATTCCATTCATAACCTCCATAATTTATTCCAGAGGATGAAAAACACAGAAGGCTGCAATCAATTTTCCCCCCTCTCATTCCGGTAGCCACCCACTTACAAGCATTTCAAGAATTCAGAGAGCACTTACAATTTTAGCCTATTATTTTAGACTATATAGCAGAAGCAGCACTAAAATTATTAATTAGCATTTCATTAGAAATATCAGTATGGGAAAAAGGCAGGGATGTGCACACAACCTGCCTCTGGGATTAGATCTGAATTCATTTTAGATGAGGAGGCAATGATCTAAAACCTGACAAGTTAACTATCCTTATTGACACAATCCTGGATGGGAATAACATCAGCCCTAAGTATGGCACAGTAAGCAAAAAGAAATCATGCTAACTTTTGGCATTCACAAATGATCACGATAATAAGAACCTGAACAGGTTACTCAAATTTGCTTCTACAAGAACCTTGCAATTTTTAGCAGTTTTGTTTTTAAATCAATGTCTACTTATGTAACAGTATCAAAAAGAGCAAATAGCTGTTACAGGCAGAACTGCACCGGCAAGAAAATTTAACCAACAAAAGGGTTAATTAGGGATACAAATTTTCTCAGACTGTTAATAATGGGAACAACACATAGTATGTGCCCATAAGTAATTCTCAGGTATCTTTGATCTCCAGCCCCAAGTGATCACTGGTGCCTACCATAGCCTGGCCTCTGGGACTCTCTCAGAACCAGACATCTGGCTACTTTGTTGTTTTAGACTAATCTCATCCCAGGGGAGCTCAAGAAATGACACCAGGCAAGGGGGGTCCTGGCAAGGGAAAAGACATTACAGTATCAGCAGATTTCTAAGTGGACTGGAGTATCAAAATTGTCCTCAAATTTCTATGGGGAACCTATTGCCTCTCTGCTCTCCAGCTCAGCTCTCGCACGCAACACACATGATCCCATTTTAAGGAACTGCTAATCTCTTTAAGGAAGCTAATGAATGATAATCCAGGAGAGAGCACACGACAAAGGCAAACCTAAGTACAAAACTGCAAGGAACGGGGGAATTTAATAAAGATTTTATTGAAAGGTCAACACACTGCATAATCAAATAATGTTTTCAAAGCCCTACAAAAATAACTCCAGCATCCAAACACTCTTTTTGACGAATTCACTGTCGCAGATTTTAGCTGCCAGCAATGTTATCATTAAAGTATGACCCTGTAACAGCAGCAGTATCAGTGGCTGACTGCCTGCTCTGGGCTTAGGAAAAGTGCGGTTCATGGAGCGCTAAGCCCGCAGGGGTAACGCGGGCTGCTAACACGAAGGAACAAAGGTTTAATTTTAAGTCTGGAGGTACTATTTCTATCATCAGAGACTAATGGGGATCTGCCGCAAACTCCTGTCTGTCAGGTCTCATCCTCCCCAAAGCACAGGTGACATTAGATGTGACACTTGGAGCAGCTGGACAAGAACTGCTGTAGGCACCATGCTGAGCCCTCCACGCTAATGCCCCTGTGCCCTGGGAACACCCAGGGCATGCTGATGGCTTGTGTCTGGCAAGAGAAGGAACCAAGGCACTTAGAGCTGGAAGAAAGAATACCCTCCCACACCTTCTCCTGAAGGCAGTAAGCACGCTATGAACATTACCCCAGCTACATATTTCCAAGCGGTGCCATTTTTACAACGCAGGAGTGGCACATAACTATCGTAATAAGCGAGAGATCACTTCCTTGTCAGTGCTTCAAAAGCACCACTCTTACCTTTTCTTCCTTTCCATTGGCAAGGACAAGCTTAAAGGAAGGGACGCTAAATGCAGACAGCAACCCACTCCTAAGGGCAGGTCTGCATGAAAGAACTGTGCCTCATTTCAGGGTATTTTCAAAGCATTCAGAACAGAGCTTTGCAGAAAATTCTGAATAATCTGTCATACTGCATCAGCTGCCAAAGCTAAAGAAACTTCTGCCCAAACCTTCAGTAAGTGCTACATACAGAAGTATTTTGAAAATTGTGTGCTAAACTTGACTAGAGACGATCCCCTAAGAGAGCACCCTCCTTTTCCTTTCTCTTCATATTGCTCACGACACAGATACTGACTTCCCTTCAGCTACAACATTCCTCTCTATGGGAAAACAATACCAAAAAGTTGCCCTAATGTATTTTAGGTTTTTTAATGCACTCCAACAGTTGGCTCAAAGAGAAAACCTGAGCTTCGCTAGCTGCAGTTACACCATGTGAACAGCTAAAAACCAAACAGCAAAAAAAGACCACCGAACACCGGAACAGTTCAGCATGCTACTGAGATATTTCATTTTCTTCCCCTGAAGTACAGCTGAAGCAAATCCCTTACTGCTTTCTCTCATCAAGCAACCACATTGTCAAAGTGAACACGGTTAGTCCAAACAACTAGATTTCCAAAACGGATCAGTACCATGGCAACAAGCTGCTTTGTGTTCCCTCTAAGTAATACTCGCTCAACAAATGCATCTCTTAAAAACTTCGCTAAGTCAGTCTGTCACAGTGTAATTGATGACTTCTATGACTGCTGTAGCTTGCAGGTAGCTATGCAGCTTTACACAATAGACACAAGTCAGAAAATGTCATAAAACAATCCATGCCACCACACTAAAGACTTATACTGCATTTAGTAGTACATTATCTACTGCTGAAAAATCAAGACTGCAGAAAAGCGCTGAGGTAAGAACAGGTTAAACTTGCATGTTTAAAATGTAGCGTGGGACTGTGTCAATAGAAAAACAAAAAGTAAACACTACACGGAAAGTTAGTATCTTATGCTTTGTAAATATTGATTCACCTGCTGTCTACAGATGCCATAGAACCCTTAAGGGCGCATCCCACACACTTATCTTCATTGATGCCTTGTAACAAACAGTACTCCGCACATGAATACATAAGATCTGCTTCACAGAATACATAGGAGATAAACAGTCAATAAAGCAAAAAAGCCCCTCACTAATCCTATATATTACAGACAGAAAAGTACAGAGGATGTAGTTACAGCTGCTAAAAAAGACTTCTCGGTATCTAAAAGCAAGCACTTTTTTATAGGACCATCTTACATGCTACAGCTACAACTCCACATACGTTTTACAGACTTGTTTCCAAAGCCATACGCCAACATCACAACGCCAACAGCAAATTAAAAACTGTTTCAGATGGTAAATGCTCTGAGTTTTGATTTATGTGTTATTGGCACCCAAACACTGGGAATTAATGCTGTCTCCCACTATCTATTAGGGAAGCACAGTTAATTGCTAATAAATAAACCTCCCCATAGCCTTTCTCCAAAAAAGTCAGCATCTGGAAGAAATGAGCACTGTGGCATGACAGGAACACCAGCTTGTCCATACAACAGCAAATCAAATATGAAAGAAAACTCCAGGCAAAAAAAGGCTTTCAAACAAAACCCATATTAATACTTTCCCTAATTTGGAAATGGAATCGAATATCCTCCATTTATTGGATGTTACAGCAAAACAGAGAGAGGAAAAGCCAGTTTAGACGTCAGCAGCATCTTGAAAACATCTGGAACTTCAATAAACTGGGCAGCCTATAAGAAAACAGGTGATGAACAGTACTTCAAATGGCATATAGTTCAAGAACCGATCACACCGCAGAGCCAAGCGCTAATTTCCAGCCAGGGCCCCTGATTTCAACATATACATGAAACACTGTTACATCCTGTCAGACTGTCTTAACTAGAACATTCACCTGCATTGCCCTACAGTTCACTGCTGTGATGCATGTGATACATGTGCTATGCAGTTGTTCTTAACTTAGATATATTTTTTCAATACCATCTATAAACAGAAAGGAGCAACTTCATATTCACAAAACACAGCCCTCAGGGGGGACTTCAACCACCACAGTATCTGTTGAAGGGACAACATAACAGAACACCAGAAATCAAAGAGGTTACTGGAATGTGCTGATGATAACTTCCTCACCCACACAGTAGAGGAAACCATATAAAAAAGTACTATGCTGGACCTTATCCTCACCAACTAGGAGAGGCTAGTGAGTAACAAATGCGAAGCTCGAGGACAGCCTTAGCTACAGTAACCACAAAGTGGTGGAGTTCAAGATCCTGAGGACATCAAAGAGGGCACATAGCAAGCTTGCTACACTGCACTTTAGGAAAGAAGACTTCAAACTCAGGGAACTGCTTGGCAGGATGACACACAGTAAAGCCCAGGAGAGAAGAAAAACCCAAGAAAACTAGTTGGCACTTAAGGAATACCTCCTCCAAGTCCAGAAACAGTGCATCCTAAGGAAAAAGGAAGGCAGGCAAGAATAGCAGGAGACCACCACAAATCAACAAAGAACTCCAAGACTTCCAGTACCTGAAAAGAACCTACAAAAGAAAAAAGAAAAAAACAAAAACAACAAAAAAAAAAAAACTGGGGAGGGACTTTTTATAAGAGCATGTGTAGCAGAAATGCTGAGTCATGGCCTGAACCAGTGATTGAGCACCTGGTGGGAAAGCAGGGCCAACCCAAGGGAGCTCAGCTGCATACAATGTACCTGATTAACCAGGATCCACCCCCCTTCTCAGACCTCATTTAAGGGTTGGCAGTGGAGGTAAGAGTGTTTTGCTGGAGATCCCTGCATGCATGAGACCTTCTAAGGGTAAGTAGATTTTTGCCTTTGTTTCTGTGTTTATGGCTGCTGTATTTAAGCATATCCTCATCTGTTGCAGCCTAGGACTTTGCTACTTTGCTTTTATTGCTATACTTTTTATCATGTTATAGCATAACAGCATTATGCTGCCCCCATAGGCTTCTTAATCAGGGCCCATATGGGTATCCTCAAAACAGATGTTTAGTGGTTTAATCCAGGCTGGAGTTTGACTTGCAAAAATTGATTGCTAGCCCAATCGCTTTCTCCTTTAGCTATGGAGGCAGTTGAAGGAAAATCAAAATTTTCAAAATATCCCCTGAAAAGCAGGGGTAAGAATTACTGAACAAGCAGCAGTGACAACATAAAACTTGGATGATAGTTTGTAACAAAAGAAAAAAGCCTCCTCAAGTGGCCCAGGCCACTATGCCTGAGCCACCTGAGGAGAAGGAATTGGCAATTGTGCAGTTACTTGTGCAATAGGGGGTGTCAGCCCTCCTGTAGCTAGGGCCCCCAGACAGGACCAGAGGCCCTATGTTTAATTGACTAGTTTTTGGTCTCAGAAGACTATACAGCAAGTGTGATAGTGCTAGTAGACACGAGTGCAGAAACCTCAATTATTTATGGTGAACTGACTTAATGCCATGGAGATAGGGTGGTGATTAGTGGGTTTGGGGGGATTGACTGCCCCTGTAACCTAGATATAGTTCAAGTTGTGGAGTGGGTGTCTCCTGCCCCAGGAGTACAAGGTGTCTATTGCCCCAGTCCCAGAGTATATACTGGGCATAGATATACTATGGGGTCTGTCTCTCCAGATCACCGTAAGGGAGTTCAGACTCAGGGAGAGATTACTTGCAAATGGGGGGCAGAAGCAAAAATGAAATATGTCAGTAGATTTTGTAATGATGAAAGCTTGAAGAGTGGGGAAAAAAAAGGGTTGGGAAGGGCACAGGCTGAGGAAGGCAAAGATGAGCAAGGTGTAACAGGGATGTCAGGACGGAGAAGAGAAGTGCTGGAAAAATTTCTTGTGGAACAGAGATAACAAGGAAAGAAGTAAATTGAGAATAACAACAGCAGCTGTTACTGTTGCTGTACTAACGGTGGGCCTGGAAGGGACTGGGGAGGGTTCTGCCCCCACAGGACCAAAAGCAGGGTGCAAATAGCAGGGAAATAGACAGTGGTGGAGAAGCTGTCCTGAGTTGAGTCGGGGAGGTAACAATCTCTGATAGTAAAGGCTGAATGATGGGAACCTGGGAAGTTTACCCTAGCAGACCCACTGGTTAAATTGTAGCAAGGGAAGCAGGGTGAAGAGGTCAATTTTCTGGTGGGTGGGGGTGCCTCTTACTCTGTGCTACATTATTTCCTGTAGATGCTGATTTTTCTAATGGTGATAGGAGCTACTAGCCAGCAATAAAAAGCTTACTTTTTGGGGGGGACCAATTAAATACAAGCTAGGAAAGCAAGCAGGAATACATAAATGCTTGTACATGCAGTGTTCTCCAGAACCATTACTCTGGCAAGACTTACTAGAACAAATGGGTGCAGAGATTAAACTCAATAAAGAAAAATTGGAGCTAAGGGTCAAGCAAGACCAATAGATGAAAAATTTTAAGTCTGGCTTAAACACAAACTGGGAAAAACAATGGTGTACCCCCAGAAGTTACAGGTATACCCAGGAGTGTGGGCATCGGGGATGCCTGGCAGAGCCGAAAACGTAGCCCCGATAGAAGTTAAAAGTAGGAGCCAGCCCAGTCAGGGTGTGTAAGAGATTATTTTATACCATTGCCTCAAAGCTTGCTGAGGAACACTGATGGACAAGTCCAGGCAAGTCCTGGACAGAGGTTGAGAAATCTTTTGTCTGAGGGGCACAGATGGACAAGGCCAGGGGCAACTAGAGAGAGATAATGGCTGGGAAGCAGTCTTCTGTGTGGGCTTATCTCGAAGGAGATGGCCCTCTCAGGAGGTGCTGTACATGACTCTTACCCAAGTGCCCAGGAATGTCACGTAGGCAGAAGAAGAAGGATAAAAAAGGGGACAAACAACCATGGCTTTGAGGTTTTCTGTCAGCAGATTCCTCATCAAGAAGAACAAGGAGGTTTTCTGACAACAGAAGCCTCATGAAGAACAAGGAGGGTTCCTGACATGAGAAGCCTCATGACCTGCCTCTCTCCCTCCTGGACTTGCTCTGTGCTCTACCTGCTTGCTTCCTAAGGCCGGCCATGCTGCTGCTGCTCTCTCCCAAAGAAGAAAGGTGTCTGCCATCAGATTCCTCCCTACGGAATGCCTGCATGCTGATGGACTCTCCTGGGCCTGCTACCAGAGACCTGCTGCTTTCTCCCAGACTTGCTCCGCAGCTTCTTCCCGGACCTACCTGGTACCTGCACCATCTTGCTGCCTAAGACTGGCCATGCTGCTGCTGCCCTTCTCCCCTGAGCCTCTGCCCCGGACCATTGGATAATGGGACCTCTGCTGGATCCTGGTGGTGACTATCCCCACTTCACGCAATTCTTGCTTCTTTCCTATCTTTTCTATCGCCTGCCTTCCCTTCCCCATCACCTTAATTGGTAATAGTGTCTGTCCTCCATTTCCCATCTCCCTAATTAGGATTTGTAATAAACCTGGTCGGACCAACATTTGAACTGTTGTTTCTTAATCTCACGTCGGGTATACATACATTAAAAGAACCTCATCTCCCTCCTATAAATTGGAGCAAGACAGGGTGAAGCAGTGCCCTTTGAGGATACAAGATTGTAGATGACAAAAGATAATAAGTAACTTTTTGGAGTTTGGATTACTAATCGAATCTGAATCCAAATATGACACCCTGATCTTGCCAGTGAAAAATCAGATGGCAAGAGCTGTAGTTAGGTACAAGATTTGAGGGCAATTAATAGAATTCTTGAAGATATACACCCAGTGGTAATCCATACACTTTATTAACCAAGTTAAGGAATGAGTAGGTGGGGTTTACTGTTCTGGATTTGAAGGGTACCCCTTCTGCCTGGTTTTGCCAAAAGAAGTCTAAAGTTATTTGCTTTTGAATAGGAAAACCCCAGTACAGGGAGAGAAGATTAAGTCAACCTGGACAGTGTTACCCAGGGTTATAAGACAGCCTGATGATGTTTCTGAGAACCGGCCAGCTTGTGAGCCCAAGACTCAAGTCCCTCCATCCCAAGGTAGAACCTTATTACAGTACGTGGGTGCCACAGTAACAAAAGAGGACTGTGTACAATAAACTGTTTGCTGAATTTTCTTGGTTTAAAGATTGTCAAGTCTATCAGCAGAAAGCCTAACCGATTAAAGAGAAGGAAGCAATCTGCTGAACGCTCAGAATGCTGATGCGGAGCCACCTCTGAGCCAGCAGTGCGTGACTGCTTGGAGACTGTCTATGCCAGCTGGCCAGACCTACAGGAGGAACCATTGGATGATGCTGAGGATTCCTGGATTCATTGATGGAAGCAGTTTTGTCAGACAAGGAAACTGTAAGGCAGGATATGCAGTAACTACTACTGACAAAGTAATCGAAGCAAAACCATTACCTGTGGGGACTACTTCTCAGAAGGCTGAAATAATTACCTCTACGAGAGCCTTCAATATATGGACATGCTCTAAATATACATTTTGGAGTGGTACATGCCCATGGTACCATCTGGAAAGACCAAGGATTGCCACTGAAGAGCATGGCTATTACAAATTGTAAAGGACATGAGAAAGTAACACTGTATGGGAAATTGGAAATAAGATGGTGGATCAAGTGGCAAAACAGGCAGCTGAAGGTAAAGAAATTGGTGAACTGGCTTTAATTCCAGACAGTAAACTTCAAATCTCTGAACCTGAGTCAGAACCTGTAAAATCTTCTAGAGAGAAGAGGGAGCTAGTGAATGATTTAGAAGGGAAGAGAGCAAGCTGACAGATGGCCCAGATGGACACATTGTTGTGCCCTTTAGTATCTAGATGGAAATGGGTTCTAAGGGAACACAATAAAAGATACTGGGGGGGAAAGGCACTCTGTAAGTATTTGAACAAAGTAAATGTACAATCCTAGTATCAGGAACAGGGTACAAGCGGGGCCCACTGGAGAAGGGAACTTTCCAGGGCAACAATGTGAAATAGACTTTTTGGAGCTGCCAGGAAAAGGGGGATTCTGTTATATGTTAGTTCTATCCAATACCTTTTCAGGGTGGCCAGAAGCATTCCCCTGCAGGACTGATAAAGCCAAGGAAGTGACTGAGGTATTGCTGCAGGAAGTAATTCCAAGGTTTGGGGTTCCTGCAACAATATCCTTCAGCCGCAGGCAAGTGGTCAGGTAGAAAAGATGAATTGTTTAATTAAATTCAGATTGAAAAGCTGGGCCAGGAAGCTGGACTATCCTGGCCGATGTCACTGCCTTTGGCAGTTCTGAGGATCAGAATGAAACCTAGAGCCAAAGAGGGGTTAAGCCCTTTCCAAATATTGTATGGAAGGCTTTATGTAGTACAAATAGGAATCTATACCTGGACAGGAAATGAAATATTAACTCAGTATGTGATTAGCCTACAGAAGTAGCTTCGGGAAATAGAAAAACTGGTTCTGGAACTAGGGCCTGAGGCCTTGATGGACTGGTACATGATATTTTACTGGGAGATTGTGTATATTAGACCTCTTTCAGATCCGCCCTTGGAGCTGAGGTGGGAAGGACCATTCCAAGTACTTCTAACCACCCACACTGCAATCAGAATCAAGGAGGTGCCTTTGTGAATTCATCACTCCAGGGCAAAGAAGGCCCCAAACCTCAATGGACTGCTACCCCAATGGACCTCTGAAACTTATGATGAGAAAACAGAATGCTTAATATTTATCTATCCTGTATAATTTTAACTCTTGCTTTAGCTTGGCCAGAAAATACCTATATAAAGCTAACTGAAAAGCTTACTCAAGCCTTGAATGTTTCAGATGGTTGGGTTTGTATAGCCCCTCCCAGAGGCGAAGGAAGGGGTGCCAGTTTATGGAGTAGTTGCACTGAATTGGATAATACCAGATTGGGTAACAAATCAGATGGAAAAAGATGGAGGAAATTGTAAATATGGGGAAGAAAATCAGAGTAAGCTAGGTCCCTGATTTGACTTATCAGTCATTAATAACAGCTGGTTCATTTTTATAGATGGGAATAATGACAGTGCAAACTCTATAAATGTTGGGTGGAGAAATCTGACAGGTCTAGGGAGTAGTTGGGAATATGGCAATTCTGGGATGGTAACCGGAGATGATGAGACAGCAAGGTAGCAAATGTGATCCTAGGACTAACAGCACTACAATGTGGTCCAGAGATAAAGACACATTAGCTACAGTGGGAATGGGGACTGCATTTACAGCAAGAATGCCTACTAGCCTTCATCCGACAACCACCAGACACCCTCACCACATTTGTAGAGCACATGTTCAAGAGGGTGGGACAATATGCTAATTACTTCTCAGAATTCTGGCTCTTTTTTTGGAATGTAACATCTGTACTTAAGCCTTTATGTGGTTGCTGCTTCTGTTGGTGTGCGAGTTAAGTGGAGCTATCCCCCTCACACCTGGTGCTGTAATAAACATACCTGTTTTATAACCTTAGGTGGGGTTGTAGAGTCTAATTCTGCATGTCACACACCACTGAGAAGAACCTGGCCTTGTCCGTTTGCCTCCCACCTCCCTTTAGATATTTGTAAACACTGATCCGATCCCCTCCCAATATTCTTTTCCACTGGCTGAACAGACCCAGGTAACTCAGCCTTTCCTCACATGGGAGATGCTCTAGGCCCTTTATCATCATTGCAGCTTTCCACCAGACTCCATCTAGGAGATGCCTGTCTTTTTTGAACAGGAGAGCCCAGAACAGGACACAGTAGCCTAAGTGTGTCCTCACCAGGACAGAGTAGAGGAGGAGGGTCACCTCTCTTGATCTGCTGGAAATGTTTACTGCAAATAATGACCTTATTTGTGAAAAGCAACTGGATGAGGATACAGCAAGCAAAACTGCAAAAACATACCCACTGATATCCCTGTAGTGTTTTGTAGCAGCTGCACACCTATGCTTAATGAAACTAGCTAAGGCCAAATGCTACTTGCTGGAATCTGCCTACTGTGAATCATACAGACCCAATTTTCATTTGCAACTCTTCCCCTGACTTATCCAGTCGGTTGCTTTGATTTCAGCAGATGTCTAGCTGATTTACGCAAGGATGAAAGAGAAGAATCAGGCCCAACTTTCCAGGTACCATCAGTAGCAGCACAGGTGTTCCTTGGCTGGTAGCAGCTGGTGTGTGCTAATTGGCAGGAAAACAAAATTCATTTCTAGTTGCAAAAAGACATCTAAGAGGGGAGATAGCTCAAAATAAAGTCTCAGCACATTACAATATGCTCCACAGGCATAAATAACCTGACAAAATGAAATTTTCCATTGCCTTGCACCACGCAATTCAGAAGCTTGAAGTTTGAAAGACAGGAGATCTCCTTAAAATACGCTTGTATGGCAGATCTGCATTAGGTTGCAGAAAAATTATTAGGGAATATGAAAAGACTCACTTCCTCCCTCCCACTCAGAAAACAGCAGAAAGAGAAGACAAAACAGAACAACAAAACACCACAATAACTGATAAGGAAACTGGACACAGCGCCCTGGAAACGTTGCTAAATTAGCCATCTACCTCATAAGATACTATATGATAAGCTACTGCAACAAGCGATTTGCCCAAGCAAAATACTCTCTAGAAGTAAGAAGCACTGACTGCTACTAGGACCAAGCAGTCTGGGCAGCTGGGAAATAGTCTACTGCAGATTTCAGTGCAGTTGTCTATTAGTAAGGACAAAGGCAAACAACATCCTGGAACTGACCGGTGATTTGAAAGGGGAGGGACATGAAAATCAACAATCAGTTAAAGACATAATGAAATGCTTATGTGGGGTACGGTGCCTAATAGTATGAGAAAATTTTGAGGCACGGGAGATTTGGGAGAGTGTTAAGAATAATTAGACGTAAAAAGACAATGAGAAAGAAATTTCGTACACTTAAAAAAAGAGTATGTGAGTACATGTTGGAATCCTGTTTACAGCACAAGAGTTCAGCTCTCAGACTCACAAAGCACCTGGACTATGAAGTATCATTACATTCTATGATTCCTTATTTCCATAAAACAAGCCATCGATAACAAAGGCAGAGACTATTATTTTGAATGTACCTGTGTCTAAGTAGAGAGGGAAATGTCACCCACAACACTGATCTCACGTCAATGTAATACTCCACATATAAAGGAAGTTGGAAAACAAAACACTGAGGAATCAACTAAACCAAAGGAGTGTGAGAGCAAAGTAAGTATTATGATCAAGATCAAGATGACTACTGTGAGTTTTATCTGCTGAGAATATGAAGAAGGTTTGAAACACCACACATAACAACGCTGGGATTTGTTAATCCAGCAGTCACGACAGCAGACCCTTTATGGAGAAGAGATGCCTCAGAGTGACTCATTTCAGAAGGGATTTGTGGAGAGCACCTTCCAACACTGCACATTTTTCTGGGTACGCCATACTTACAGAAGTACCTATTGTTCTGGCTTCCTCACATCATGAACCGCAGAGAACCAAGTCATGTCAATGCCATCGACACAGGTGGTACGAGTAGCACAAGGGTGCCAGCGCTGACCCGTCACGGGAGTTTGTGACAATGCTTAGAAATAGAAACGCCTCACAACTACACAAGAGGTCACGCAGCTGGCTGTGGAGAAAAGGTGTGAGAGAGGCCACTGACTAGATTATTAAAATATACACCCTGGAGAGCACAGCCTATACAGAAAGTCTCACTTGATGCAGATACTCTGGGCCATTTGGGTAATGAAAGCATAGCATGTACTTTTGAGATATCATGCATGACATCGACATGACAGAAAAACGCATTACAGGGTATGTTTTTGTGACCATGCAATTTAAAAACAGAACCACAAAATATACCCACAGACAGAAAAATTCAATTCCAATCTAGCTTTAATGCTGCCATTTCTTGAATACCGGGTAACCTATCAATCTGTCGTATGCTTCCCCTTCTCAGAGGACTTTTAGGAAATCCTATATATTGAATACATGAAAAGTTTCCCTAAAAGCACAATAGTTTTGAACCAAAGTACTGTGCTTAAGTAGAATGAAACCTGACAGCACTGCTTTTTTAAGCAGACTTTCTCTAGTTCCAGTTATAAAAGCTTCTTTCTGTAGGATTACTTTATGTTTCCAGATGTTCAAAGTAATTAAAATGTCACTTGCCAAAAAATTATCTACTTGTCATCTATGGCTGTAAATCACGGAACAAACATGCCTTTTAACAAATGCCTCTTCTTAAAGTACAGGAAAGGATGTTAAAAAATGGAATACTGAAATCTTAAATGTTACCTAGAAGTGAAACGGCACAGTAACTTCAGCCATTTCTGAATAATATTACCACAGATGAAACCTTCCTGTAAATTCAGCAGCCTCCAGGACAACAAACAAATATGAGGGGGCACATTTTTGAATATGGTTGCTTAATATTCTGCTTTTACAAGCAGCACAACACCGACAAATTCCAACACTTCCACAGGCAAACACATGAAGTCCTGAAAACTCTGTGAGCAAGTGATTGTTGTTGTTGGCAGGAATGTTTGCCAAATCCTTCCCGAGATGCTGAAACAGACTTCAGACTGCGCTACTGAGGAGAATGCTATTGCTCACTGCTATCACAGTAAAGCATGCGTGCATACACGTGAAGTCTAGAAACAGTGTAAAAGTCTGTTAAATAAACTGACAAATGAGTACCTATTCCCACTGATGGGATGGCAGTCTGAGTCATGGTTAACCATAGTTCTGCTCACGCTTTTCTGTCCTGTTTCGCTTCAAAGCTTCTCTTTTTATGAGGACTATCAGCAGCTTCAGACAGCGATACCGTATCACTGTATGCAAGTGTGCTTTGATTAATTCAATTGAGACTGAACATTGTTCACGTGTACTACATTCTATTGGTACAGAAGGAAAGAACTATTGTTCCAAACCAAGGAAAGTATTTGCCTTTATGCTGTCACAAAGATGAACGTAGCTGAAAAGTAAGGAAACTTTCCACAAGTCTTTGTAACACAGCAACAAAAAGTGTTGTTTTCTTTCCCCTTTATTTAAAAAGGTGGAAATAAATTCACAATGGAAAGCAAAGAATTAAACTAATCCTGATCTTCGGCATCTGGATGACACGTTGTAAACTCCCCAGAGATAATGTGAAAAACTGTGAATGTTTCATGCGCTGGCACTATGTCTGAAAAGGAACTTTTCAAACTCCATAATGTCTACCTCATCTGGGTATGCCAAGCCTCAACGTTTTGGGGTAGCTGTCAGAGCTCTGGCCCTAAGACATCCCAGCTGCACCAACAAATCAACCACCTCCATGTGCTGCAGGGCTGCCCGGGCACAGCTGTGCCTTGCTGGGAGCCCAGGGCAGGGCCCGCCCTCCAAGCCTCTTAAACCCTGCTGGAGGCTGCTGGGAGCTCAGAGTTCAGTCTGTAGCAGGGGGCTGTAGGGCTTGCATGTTGCTTTTTGGGTTTCTGGTGGTGCTGCTTCTGCTCTGTTTTTTTGTTGTGGGGCTCCTCTGCTCTTTTTTAGAGCTGATGTGGGGCTGCTGCTTCTAGGCTTCGTTGTTGCTCTTTTTGGGGCCAGTATGGGGTTGCTATTACTGGGCTCCTCTCTTTTTACAACTGGTGCAGGGTGGCTACTGCTGTGTTCGCACTGCCTGCTTTAGGGCTAGTGCGGAGCCACTGCTGGGCTCCCTTTTGGTTTTTTTGCCCCTATGTGGTGCTTCTGTAGTCTGGTTCCCACCCTCCCTTCTTAAAGAGACTGGGTGGCTTGTAGGTGCTGCAGGCACTCCTGCTTGCAGTGATGGAGGTCAGTAGGATGGGGCTATGTCCCTTAGCCTGGTGCTGCTGGGGGTGAGAAGGAACACAAGAGGCTGTTTTCTTTCTTCTAAAGCAAAAAAGGTTGATTTGATTAATTTTGTTTTTTGTCTTGTTCCAGAGTGAGGACTACTGCGGGGCCTCTTGCAGCAAGGGTCAGCTCAAACTTGTGAGCAGTTCTGGCAGCGATGGGACTGTGCAGGCTGTTCTCCTCAAGGGCCCAGGGGTGTGAGGTCCATCCCACAGTGTGAGGACTGCTGCTGGGGGGCTGCTAGGGGCTCCCTGCCTGTGGCAGGAGGCTGCAGAGCTCCCACCCTGCTCTCTGTGGGGCTGGTGCGGTGGCAGTGCTGGGCTCCCACACTCCTTTTGCTTTCTTTAAGATAAGCACAGTTCTGGAGGGGGTTGAGGGTGCTTTCAGCTCCTCTTGCTCCCAGCCATGGGAGGTGAGTGGGATGGGGTTGTTGCCCCTGCCCCCCCCAAGACCTGTCGCTGCTGGGACTAAGAAACAGCAGAAAGGGCTGCTAAAATAGAAGCAATGCCTGAGATCAACACTTCCTTTTTTTTTTTTTTTTTTTTTTTTTTGCTGTTTTTACTCCTGCAGTGGGGTGAATGAGAGCTGCTGTAAGGTGTTTAGGCTGGGCATTGCTCCTCAACAGGTGAGCAGTTGTGGCAGTGATGGGACTGAGGAGGTGGTGAATATAAGGAAGGGGCTCCTGTGGTAGGAAGCTTCTGGGCTCTCACCCAGCTCTTTATGGGGCTGGTACAGGGCCACTGCTGGGCTCCCCTTGCTCTTAGGGGACAGCATGGTGCTGCTGCCAGGCTCCCAAGGGTTTTTTTTTTTATGGGGGGGGGG
>JACDJE010000194.1:1183211-1224567 GCA_016647715.1 Pavo muticus | reverse complement strand
GGGGGGGGTGAGTGTCTGCCTGTGCTGTTCTGCCATGGTGCAGGAGCTCCTACCTTGGCAGATCTCATTTTCCTGTAGGTCCAGGGTGAGGATCCTGGAGCTGTGAAGTTGTTGGTGGCCCTTCAGAGTGAGGTGAGCACTGTCCTTGTGTCTCCTTGGAATGGGGCTTATGGCTCCAGCTGGGTGCTGGTGGTCTAAAGTGCTCTTGTTTGTGGGGGTGATAGTGTGCAGGGTGCCTGGGTCCTTCCCTGAGGTGAGGTCCCATCCTGCATTACTGTGCTTCCCTTTCAGCCTTGAAGGTGTGTGGCAGCTGGATGGTGTTGATGTAAAGTGAGATAAGTGGTGTGGGAAGTGCTGGTTGTGGTGCTGCTCCCTGCAGTGAGGGGGCTCTTGTACTCCCTTGGCGGGGGGCTACAGGGGTGTAGCACCTCTTTTTTCCTATTTTGTTGCAGTCTATCTCCTGGAGGAATGTATCCAATCCTGCCATTATCTACCTGTTGGGGGAGATGCAGTGATGAAGCTGGGCTCTGCTGAAGGATGCAGTGTGTGTGCCCTCTGAGCCAAAGGAAGGTGAGCTGACCCAGTGGCCAGGCCTTTGGTCTTCTGGTGATCTCTTGGATGTGGTAGAACCTTGAGCACTCTGAGGTCCCTGTTTTCTGTGTTTTTTTTCAGCTGTTTGTAGTTCCGGCTTCCTGGGGTGGAATTGCCTGGCCATAGGGTGGTGGGTGTGGGGAAGCTGTGAGGGCATTCCTCTTGAAGTGGTGGTTTATTTGTATTGTTTAGGTTTGTTTTGTAGGGGTGGTAGTACTTTTAGAAGTAGAATGTTGGGGATTTGCTGTGTTTGTTTTTGGGTGTTGAAGGCTGGGCTTTGCACCATCTCAAAGAGATTATTTTTTTTTTTTTGGTGGGAGGGTGGGTTTTGTGTTGAGTGGCTCTTTTCTTGGGGCCCCTCCTGTGTGGAGGGGACCTGAGGGGGGCAGAGCTCTCCTGCTTTGGGGATACCTTAGTGCTGGGGTGCTCCTGGGTAGTGGCTGCTGCTTGGTGATGTTCCTATTCCCAAGCTGGGAAGTAGGAGGCAGGGCTTGGAGGAGGTGTATTCTGAGTTCTGCATGATGAAAGACTTCTCTTGTTTTCCAAGCACAGATAAAGTGTCTTTTGAAATGTTCTCACTGTTATGACCTTGGTCTCTGATTTAAGAGTTGCCTGCATGTAATAACTTACTTTGCCCCAGGGGGCACATTAAGATTTCATTTTTAAAGGTTTTGGATATGCAGTTGAGGATAAAACACTTGCATAGCATGCACTGTGTATGCACTATGGATGTTATCAGTATCAACAACCTACAAGAGTTTAGATCATTGTAAGAAGAAAAGGGTCTGTCAAAGCAATCCATGCTAAAACTTCAGTTGTTTGGGATTTCTACATCAATAATTGATGATACCAGTTAGGACAAGGAGCCTCAAATTTCACACAAGTAATATGTAAACTGGCAAATTTATTTAGGAAATATGGTGTTCTGCACTCTTAACAGCTCAAACATGGGAATGTTCAGCTGAAGCATAGTTATTCTTCTTAGCTTTATGAGCCACAACTATCAGCACTGCTGATTATTTTATCAACAAAAAACAGCCATAGACTGTTAAATAAAATGCCATCTTTACTTGCTCATGTAGTTCTTGCACATCCCTCAATTTCTAAAATGCCACCAACTTCCCATAAGGGCTCCCTGTGTGAGTGCAGGAGTTTAAGCCTCTGCAATAGCTGTTCTTTTCTTATCTGAACAGGAAAGTGCCTGGCTATGGGGGTCTTATATGTGGAAAAAGGCCTCCCAGGAGGCATGAGGCTTTTCTACAAACTAGCAGCTTGCTCTCCTCAGATTCCTAGTAAAGCCAGTATGTTCCAGACACTTATGCCTGAAGTAATGCTTTGGCTTGAGAGGAAACTTCCTGCTCTACTGCTCTCTGCACTCTTTTACCAAATAGTCCTTTTAGGAAGAAAACCCACAAGACTAGAAAAACCCTTGTAAAAACAAGGATGTTTAGAAGAATTTTTCTAACCTATCTTCTAGATAGAGTTCTGTCAAAAAATAAATTGGTCTTAGCTGTTTTATACATAGAGATAAAGTAATTACCTATTACTTTAGGTAAAAAGGGACCTGAAGAAGGCAAATCCACTGAAATGCTGAATTTGGAAGCTTGAATGAAGCTTAGGTGCTTTCTTTCCTATAGGCTGCAACTAGCTTCCATCTAAATATATTCATTCTAGATGAAAATACTTTTTTTTTCTGAGAAATACTCAGCAGCTTTGATTTTTAACAAGCAAGCAACAGACTAAAGAAAAGGGAAGCGATGTAGTGCTATTTCTTTACAAGCTCCTGTTCAGAGTCTGCATGTTTTGAGAACTTATCTTTGAATAAAGATATTCCTGAAGGGTAGCTTGTTATCTCAACAGACATTTTTGAATTAAATTTATCTGCAGTGAGCTGCAAAGTCTTATAAGAGGTATTTTTCAGATTTTAAAATGTTAGTAGTCTTCTCTATTCTTCTAAAAAAGATTTGGAATAATATGTACTTCCATTTCTGACACCTAATGCTGCAGCTCATCAGTGTTGTGGGTCTCCTTGTTTAACAAACAGATTCTTTCACTAGGTTATAGAGACAGCTACTGCCAGCTAAGCTCAACTGTGTGCAGCAGTATTTCTTCACACAGGAGTCCGATCCCCCTCAGGCAGCTGGGCACATCTACAAAAGTCAGAGGAAATGTCTCAATTGCTCACGGCAGAAAATAAACCACCTACAGAAGTAGCAATGCTGATAGGTTTTTCTTCTGCTGTATTGGTGATTTAAGACCAACCTTAATAATGACTGAATCTATTCACCTAGTGTTAAACAAAAGTTAATATTAAATTAGTGTTTGTTTTGTAAGCCAATAGGTGAAGGACAGCAGAACCAGAATACACCTTGTTCCAGGGCTTTGGTCCCAGCCACCTGCTGTGTGCTACTTAAAGGTAACCATTAGAAAATGACCCCTGCACTACACCTGCTGTTGTCATGCAGGTGCTTCAATGGAATTATAGCTGTGTAAGATGCACCACTGCAAACAAATGACTTCTGTTTTCTTACGGCTGTCACCTTTGGACTACTTCTAGTCTTCACTGCTCTCTAAAAGTCTTTTGCTTCAAACTCTGTGGAATGGAGAGTAACATTCTTACCTCACTGCTAAAAGATTTGTGATCTCTTCTTTTTAAACAACCATAAATATTAAACAGCTGGGGGTACAGATGCTTGCTTTTAGCAAGGCAGTAGACCTCACTCTACAAATATTTTAATACAAGCATTGCTGATTTATTTAAATGGTACCTGTGCTTGCTTTCTGTAGGCAATGCATTTCATATTTAGCAAGAAGCAGAATAAAGGAAGCTTTTGCACCCTCTGGTTTTACACAGAAATAACCTGCAGAGGGAGATAGACAAAGACAGTTTTATCAAGTGTGAGAGCAAGACTCCTTCCCTGTCCTGGCTTCTTTATGTCACAAACAGCTTTCAGGTTCACTGAATGTCCCAGAGTAGAGAGATTTAAAAAAATAAACACCTCATCTCTGCAGCTACACCCTGCAGCAGAGTGACAGCAAGGCTTCTCTAAACACTTCCAGAGTCAGGTCTAGAGTGGTTGGGCAAACACAGTCATAAAAACACAAGGATAGGATGGTTCAAGGTAGTCTCCAGACACAGCTGAGGTGGTTAGGCGTCATTCAAGTTTTTGCAACTGTCTGAGTTGTGGCAGAGCTGTTAAAAGCACCCTTATTTAGGAAGGCTTCCCAAACATGTATGGGCTACATCTCTGAACTGCACAGCTTTAAGATTTAGCATTATTTTTTTTTATTGCATTTCCCTTATCTTTGTTCTATGCTACCTTTGCGCTGCAGCTTACATCTGGTTATTGAGCTCAGTGGGACAGAAACAGGATCTTCACAGTGACTGGTAAAGAGGAGGGGAAGAGAGCTATCGGTTGTACACCCAGAAGTACAGAGGTAAAACTACAGCATTTTTGGTTGCTTTGGAAACCAGAAACAAATTTAAACCTTCCATCACAAATCTAATTCAACCACTATGTTACCGTGGTAAGCGAGCTGCTCTTCAAATGTGCTGGGAAAACTTGAAGTTTAGCACAAACAGAAGCAAAGAGAACTTGAGTGAAGTGCTCAACTGTAGGGATTTCAGTAACCCCCCAGTTAACCTGAACTTGCTTCCCCTGACCTATGAGCAGCGATGAATGCTTTTGAGAAATCCTTCAGCTTTGAACAGTAGGTCTGTTTCAGAACTACTGGTGATAAACAAGAGCAGAGGAAAAAATAAAGAGCTCACAATTGCTTTAGGTTACTGAAGATTTGAGAAGAGGATGAGGAACTCTAGAGATTTCTAATGGAGCTGTGTTACTGAGGCGCATTACAGTGATGAGAGTTGTACTGTAAGTAATAATCTGGGCTACTCCCATGCATTGATGGATACTAAATGCACTCACCGTTTGGGGAAGAAAAAATCCTGAGCGTCAATAGATAGTTCAATAAAAACCATCTGCTCAAAGCACAGTAAGGGTAAAAAGAAAAGTCTTAAGATAAATAAAAAATTAGAGTAATGCTAAAATAGTGGGTAAATTTAATAGCATAACAGGTCCAATGTGCATACAATAGTTATGCTTACAGTTATTTCTGTATATTGGTACATGTAAAATACAGACACTTTCCCTAAATTTGTCCTCTGATACCTACATACATTCCCCAGAGACTTCCATTTCGTATGTAACAGCAGAATTAGTTACATTTTCATCTAGAAGCACTTAGTCTATGTGGGTAGACAATTCATTACTTACAAAACAATTTTAATCATGTTCGGTTTTCTCTTCTTTTACAGTGTCTATTTAAAAAAGAGTGAAATGAGACTTCTTAAACCAAGAATAGTATTAGATAGCTTTAGCTTAAGCACAATTTGGAAATAAAATTTTAGGTAAAGTGACTGCAAGTTTTGACATATACAGAAAAGAAAACCTAGGTCCTCAAAGGCAACTAAACAGCAGCACACGCAGCTCATTTGAAGATCTTGAACATTATGAAACAATTGTTTGATGTTACCTTGTAAGGGCAAGCACTCTGTACACTGATGCATCAGTGTGTGACTCACAAACCACCAGAGCTTGCATTTCTTATTCACTTTCTTTACCTTTTAAAAGGTTACTGTACATAAAGACACAGTTCAAAGAACTTCAGATATTTTTAGAGAAATCAATCTTTCTTGAGACTTTCTACAGTAACACTGCTAGGGTTCACCTTTTGGTTTTGTACTTTAGATATATATATCTAAATCTAAAACCCACTCACAAAAACAGGAATTTTCCAGTGTTTATTTTTCTGTAAGAATTTACATGCTCTTTTATTTTAACATATTAGGTAAACTTCTTCCATGCTTTTATTTTTGTCAACAAAAAACAGATAATAGTGAGGTGTTCTTATTCTCCCCTGCTCTCTTCTGGAAAAGCTGGCTGTGGCCTGTCAAAACTTATTTACAGTTCTATGTTCTACTACATTTGCTTCAAAACCCTAATTTAAAAATCACTTTACCTTTATAGCTTTCTTCAGTACATCCTTTTATATTTCAAGATCTTGTCTTGAATATGCAACATCTTGTTTTACAGAAGACAAAGATCCATACAAAGGTTGCAAAAAAAATAAACTCTGCCTTAAGAGATTTTCCATAACCTCAATGGCTTTGTGTATGAGATAACAAAATAGCCCCAGTATTCTTTGATAAAGTGAACTGTCTGCCACGCTTTACCTATGCAATTCCATTACAGCCCTTGCCTGCTATTATTATCCTTTTCACAAGTATGTCATTAAGCTGCCATCAAAGTCATCACAACTTGTTTTTTTCTCCTAAACTGATAACAGGCTTATAGGTCTTAATTTCTACCTCTTCTCTTCATTACTTTGATTCTTAAAGAGAGTATGACATTAGCTGTCTGAATACTTTGTAGTTGTATCTGGCATCACCGTAGCATTTGTCTGAGGATCTACAAGCTCTGAACAGGTTTGTCTTCACAGCAGCTTGAAGCATTGACATGCCTCTTGCACAGATAGTCAGAAGCAGACTTTTAAAGACATGACTTTTAACAATTAATTTAATTGAAAACCTACATGCCTTTCCAAAATGGATGCAAAACAGCTTTTTGTGCTGCCAGATACTGTAACACTATTAAAATTCTGACCCTTCCCAGCACAACAACAGCTAAGAACACAAGTGAGGCCTTCTGTGTTTTTTTCATTCTAATTTTTCTAACTAGTAAAGAATGTTCTCTTCACAAATCAAGAGACTTTGTAAATGCAACTGATGGCAGAAATACTTCAGCGATTAAAAAGCTATCGCAAAATTAAAAGCTAGATTTCAATTTCTCACAGCGATCCCTCCTGATTTTTTGCCATTGTGCAAGCAAGCACTTCTTTTTTTGTTCACACATGCACAGAATCAGATTCAGTACCTGAAGTGGACTTTGCTGACGAATCAAATGCACTTGCCACAGAAGCTAGGAATATACTGTTAACACATACTTCCACCCCATCGGTAACCTTCCTCTCTGCCAATACCCAAGATTTTCAGAGACTTTACAGAGGGTTTTTCCATACGGCTTACATCGCTCATTTGCCAGCACCTCTCAGCTTGTCTGAATTATATAGGTAGATCTTTGGACCCACTTTTATCTCCACCGTCCGTTTTTTTCAGCTCCCACAGTTAAATATCTGGCAATGCTGCACATCAGACACTTGCAAAATGGGTTGCTTGTATCACCTATGGTATGCAGATTACAGTCAAGCACCAAAGGCTTGGAAGTTTTTATAACGAATGAATAGTGTGCTTTTCCTCACTTTAATGCTACAGCAAGCAAAGACTCAAACCAGCTTACATCATCTCCCTTTAAAAATGGAAAACTACTGCTGACAAAGGGCTTTTGACAGAATCAATTCCTATGGAATGCCTCAAACACCAATACCTGCTGCACCAAAATAGCTCCAGCCTGCTCACCCTGCAAAGTGTTCTGCAGAGTAATACGAACAGCTGACAAGGTAGAGTTTGGAATCTAGGACTGACAGCTGCTAAAGCCAGAAATCTGAAAGCGATGTAGATCACACAGGTGGTGATCAAATGATGCGCAGGAAGAGATGTATTTTTGCTTCGGACAATTTTTCATTTACATTCCTGAGTAACTCTTCCAGTGTTCAAGAAATCAGAGAGCAGGTCAAGAGGACATACATATAGCTTAAATACTTTTTTTGATACATCATGCATTTGAAGCATGAGGAAAACAAACACTAGTAGCCTCTATAGCTGCTATTAATCACTGAGTTATAACACGACTCTTTTTAGTTTACCTGTGCTCGTACAAACAATCCCACGCTACCTTCTGAAACAGTAAACAGTCTAATGAGGATTCTCAGTATTAGCTCTGCTAACCATACCCCTCATAGCCAGTAAAACCAGAACATTTTATTTTGTGCCCTCCTGTGTGTATCAAACTAAAAAGCAGATCCTGTAAGATTAACAAAAAAGTCTGACTTCTTCTACCATCTCACAACCAAGTTTCCCTATTGGTATGCAGTAAAATCCAATTGATACGAAGCAACTTCTAACAGCGTAGACACTCTTTCCATGCACTTGACCAAATATTCAATCACCCTTTCCCAGAATGATAAAGGCAGCTCGCATAAGGCCTTTCAGTCCTGATCTTCTAACACTGCAAAAAGAAGTTGCATCACAGCTAAACCCAGAGACACACTCCCCTACTCAGTTTTACCCAACGAACTGGTGACAGAGGTGAAGATATAAACCACGTCTCAGCCCCACATGAGTACTACTTCTACCACGCCACTGGTGCTTGATATTTCCCTCAGAATTTCCCAGTGTCCACACTGACATTCAACAGTCACTACAACTTAAGACAACCTAAAACCTTCTGTACTGCTGTAGCAGTCAACCAGCATAGTTCCCACCTACTGCATTTCAAGAAATCCCAAGAAGTCTGTCGAGCGCTTACTTAGTGTGCCGGTACTCTACAGCAGCAGGACGCTTCCTAAACTAGCTAGCTCATGTGGTGCTTCTTCATTACATTGCTTCTGAGCAAGCTCATTTATCTTCACATTACATTATACACCCCTAGACAAATCAATTTCCTTAGGTAAGGGAAACACCTGATGAAGCAAAAGCAGTTTAGAAGACATTATTATGAACAAAAGTTCTGACAGCGCAATCACATATTTCTGTAGTTGACTCCCACATTTAAATTCTTCTTCATCTAAGAGAATCAATTTCAATTAAAATGGGAAAAATGCATTGCTCTGCTCGTGTCAGAAAAGAAAGATAAGCCGTTGCTGCTAAGTGAGAAGCAGCAAGGAGCGATAAGAGGCTCTCCTCCCCTAGCATGTTGCAATGTGCCGCTCTTCAGAAGAAACAATAGTATGAATGACAAAGAAGCATCCTATTTCCAAAATCTGCTAACACTGGAAAATCCCTCAAGTTTGGCAATAAATTTGCTACAGACTTCATCTACAACAAGCGCATTTAAAGGCTGTTTCTCTTTTGTATACCTCAATCAAATCTCCCGAGTTGGAAGAGACCCACCAGGATCAGAGTCCAACTAATGTCTTACATTCCTAGAGGCTGACTGAGAACTCACAGTTCCCGAGGCCCAGTTCTTGATTCACTCTCTTTTATCAACAACTATCTGTAAAAACCAACGAAGTATGTATTTCTATGTTCCACCAACACCAGTTTGGTAGAGAAGAACAAGAGGTTTGAGCTAACTCTATCAGTAACATATGCAATTACTATACAAGCATCACATGACAGAACGTCTGGTTTGCAGCTGGTGTAAAATAGAGACGTATACTCCACACCAAAAAGAATACTATCGCATAAAACTAAACTCTAATTGCCAAGAAATTACCTCCCTCCCCCCTGCACGCAGACGCTTTATCGTATTGCCTTCTACCAACACATCGCACCTTATTTTTTCCCAGGGAATTTTTTCTTTGTTCTAAGGATAGAACAGACGCTGCTGACACTGAACAGTTGCTCATTCAATAGTTCGCTTCATCCACACTGATCGCTATGCGGCATCTTGGTACAATTTACAGCACCTAGATCTAGAATCATAACCACAAAACTTCTTTCTCTTTTGCTCGCTATTATTATTTCCCTATTATTACGATTAAGAACAATTTCCTAACTAATCCACTTCACAGCATCTCCATCGGACTATTCTACTGTCCTTATTTTCAGGTGGCACATAGACAGGGATGTGCATCAGCCTTGCCCATAATTACATATACTTGACTTGAGGTGCTTTGGGTCTCTCTTCAGAGGATAGAGCAATTAAACAGCACTTTGTCAGTACAAAATACAACTTCAATCTATTTCCGTGCTATCGTGTGTTTTCAAAGCTGACATTAATCGGTCCCAAGTGCCTGAACTCAGAAAAGGAGAAGTACACAACTAATGGCCATATTTTAAAAATGTGATTCAACCAACCTCATGCAGAAGAGCTCTATGGCTGAATTAAAATTTAGCTCTAGGAGTCCAGAACAGCACCCCAAAAACCTTAGCTTTAAAAACAGCCTCCTAAGTGCTCTTCTCTCCCTTCCTCACCCAATACCTTCCATCCAGCTTCTGCAGTTACAAGGAAGCAAATCTAAAGAAAAGAACCTCATTAATTATCACACCTGCATTCGTTTCCTAAACACTAACCACCTGGTGCTCCTGAAAATTGCATTTTGTAGAGAAAGAAACAGCACAAATGACATCAGCACGTACCGCTTCAAGGAAGAAATGTAACACGACCAGGCTTTACACAGACAACCAGAATACTGACATTTCCCTTCTGCCGAGAACTTTGCCCTCCATCACTGGCCAAGAACTCGGAGTTCCCAGAATTTTAATTTCACACAGTCTCAAACAACATTTTAAGACCTACATTAATTTTTGTGTCTCTGTCATCTCACTTGCTACATTTGCAGCCTGAGGAACTCCTGCAGTAGGGTCCCTTAATAATAAACACCATTCGGACAATCCCCACAAGGGTAGTTCTTCCCCCACTAAATTAATGGTCTATGAAATAACCAGTACACAGCACTGAATTATTATATGGTTAGGAATTACAGTGTAGTAACAAGCAGAAACACGTTAATCCCAATTTCTAACAGAAACCTTTAGGTTGCCTCAGAAAACTGAGCTTCTGTCAGTTTGATCAACGCCATCAAATAATGTATCGCTGTTTTCCTTGCTTGACAAACACAATACCCAAGCTTCGATTTAAGAGGTTTTACAGTAAGTGTTTCACCACGCAATTTCATCATAAATAAATACTTATTTGAGATTTTGTTTTTTTCTAAAAAAAAGCATTAAAGAAATGAAGACATGAAATACTCACCTCATTTCCACCAACAGCTTTGGTTAAAATTACTGCAGATGACACAGGAGGCGGCATACAGCCTACTGTCTGCAACCTGAAAACAACAAAAAGAAACATTACATTCTTTACAGGAGTAGCAGAAATGCTAAGTCATGGCCTGAACCAGTAATGGAGCACCTGCTGGGAAGGCAGGGCACACCCAGGGGAGCTCAGGTGCATGCAATGTTCCTGAGTGACTGGAAGGGGTGGAGACAGGATCCACCCCTTCCCAGACCTCAATTAAGGGCTGACAGGGGGAGGCAAGGGTATTTTGCTGGAGATTCCTGTATACCTGAGACCTTCCAAGGGTAAGTAGATTCTTTCCTTTGTTTTTGTGTCTATGGCTGCTGTATTTGAGCAAGCCCTTGCTACAGCCTAGGACTCTGCTACCCTACTTTCATTGCTGTGCTTTCCAGTGTGTTACATCATTATGCTTAGCGAGCCAGGCAGGTGCGACAGCAGTATACTTAGGATAGATTATCTTAAAAAGATGATGTGTTAGAGGGTCACTGGGCTCCCCATGGCTGTGTGCTATGCAAAATTATTAAAAAACAGGAACCTATAAGGAACAATGATTCCACTATTAAATACCCTTCAAAAATGGCTGATTTTTTGAATAAACTGGATCAAACATTTTTGATGACTGAGGAAAGAATAGTAGCTACATCTGCTGTAGCATGGCAGCTACTACTAACTTTTAATGTGTACCGTTACTCCAAGGAAGGACTGAAAGATGTGAATGTGCTTTACGAAGGCTCATATGAGAAAACTGGGATAAAACTGGGAAATAAAATTACATCTCTGATGAGGCAAACTGCCTTATCCTCAAATAGCACTTCCCCTCTGAAATTAAGAACCATATTGCTAGAAAAGAAAAAGGATTTAGATCAACAGGATCGTTGGATCTCAGCTGAATCTAAGAATAAAGTTGAGCAGACTAAAATCCAACTAGATTATTTGGAAGCCTCAGATCCTCTATGAATAAGACAAATAATAACTCAAAAAAAAAAAAAAAAAAAAAAAAGAAGGAAGTCCAAGATAGACCAGCGGAGCTGTTACCTGAGGAGCAGTTGCTGCCCACACCACATTACATGTGACAGCATGCCTCTACACAGCTGCCAAACTCATGGATAGCTGTAACAGAAAGGGCTTACCTGTAACCTACTCAATCATTGGTTCATGTCATGAAGGGGTGCAGCGTAGCAGAAATGCAAATCATGGCCTGAAGCAGTGATTGAGCACCTGGTGGGAAGGCAGGGCCAACCCAGGGGAGCTCAGGTGCATGCAATGTACCTGAGAGACCAGAAGGGGTAGAGACAGGATCCACCCCTTCCCAGACCTCATTTAAGGGTTGGCAGTGGAGGCAGGGGTATCTCACTGGAGACCCCTGCATGCCTGAAGCCTTCCAAGGGTAAGTAGATTCTTTCCTTTGCTGTGTCCACAGCTGCTGCATTTGAGCGTATCCTTGCCTGTTGCAGCCTAGGACTTTTCTACTCTGCTTT
The DNA here is from genome assembly GCA_016647715.1 of Pavo muticus. Lineage (NCBI taxonomy): Eukaryota > Metazoa > Chordata > Aves > Galliformes > Phasianidae > Pavo > Pavo muticus. Next base: position 1,212,575 of record JACDJE010000194.1, on the reverse strand, counting down.
CATTGCTGTGCTTTCCATTGCGTTACAGCATTACAGCAGGTAAAATTCTATACAACCTTAAAATTCTACATAGATGATCAGTTTGCACTGCGGTTACTGCCCTGTACAAGCCACCAGAATTTCCACTCTGTCTCTTATCAGCCCTGACATTCTGTGATTCTGTGAACACCACTGTGAAGAGTCACATAACCATTTACCAAAAAGAACTTTAACTTATCTGTGACTCCACTTCCCCGTCTGCAGCATTGTATCTAGCATTAACAAGGATAGCTACGCATCTGTCTCAAAGACATGTAAGTTGATAGCATCCTGACATGCAGGCATTGGAGGAAAAAAAAAAATGAATGAGAGGATGCAAATGCTGCTTTTCTTTAAGAAGACAGTTCAACAATAAAAATATTGACTGCTAAGAAAGGTGAGAAGAGCCATGCTGCTATTTCTAGGTTCCCATTACTTTGTTTTTCATCAGCTACTGCAAAAAGAAGAAATAAGTAAAGAGTTGTATATTTCCTGTATTACTATTTTTCTCCCATATTACTATTTTGTATGTGTGCGTTAGCTCATTTCTAAAAGACTAAGTGTCAAAAAGCTATACCAAACAGAAGCGTTAAATCCAGGGAGAATATTACAGTGCAATTGATATGCTGTAAATACACAAACAGCTTAAATAGAAGAAATAAGTAAATGACAATGAAAGCATTGTTTGTCAGCTAGACACTGGAAAAGAAAGGCAATGGCGTAAGCATTATATATATCCAATTCCATGGAGCACCTAGCACCACCTTGGAAATACATGGGCTGTTCAGCTTTCAGTGAAGCCTATAGAAGCAGGGAGTTATCAGTGCTTAGCAGGGTGACTTTGTATTGAAAAGAAAAACAGGAAATGGACTGGAAAGTTTAATGTGTCCCTCTAACTATAAACAGACAAATGGTGATTCTCATATCCATCCCTTATATTGGCCGCTATACCATTATCTCTCTTCTATATGGTCATTTGGCAGTCAGCTCCTTGAACTCTTCACCTGCGCTAATAAGGACAGATTAAGTTCAAAGTTACCCAGAGAGATACGAAAGGTGTGCAAGTGTATTCAAGTCAGCTGACGGGAATTTTCCACACTATAAGAGGAGAAAGGTTTAATAACACAAATACCTGTAAATGCTCTCAAATTGGAAATAACGCATTTAGAATTAAAAATAACACCATCATCAAGCTACAGTTCTAAACATCTTTTATAAAAAAAAAAATCTTGGTCCACTAGTCCAGTAAATGGAAATGTTTTTAATCACACGTATCAAACATGCATGCAAATAGCCTGATTGCTTTTTTTCTTGCTTTATATCAGCTATATGCAATACCAGCGACATAAATTTCTCTAATGGCCACTCATTCAGGCAGTGTTGTAAGCGCTAACATGTGGGGTTTAAGCCCTTGTTGATGGTTCATAAATAATAACTGTTTTACTGATACACTGCAGACAACTAAGTGGTAAACTCCAAGTTCACATATTTTAGATGTGTAATTACCAAAGCTGTACCCTGTATTAGATCTTTGCATCTCATGCCTTACCACCTGTGCCATAAACACTATACACTAAGAACAACAAGAGGTGAACCTGAACAATAAGCTGCATCATGCTTCTTTTCAAAGGGATCCTGTCAATGCAAAATCAAGAGAGCTAAAAAAGTGAACATCAAAGATGTGTGGAGCGATGTCAGTTCCTCTTCTTTTTAATATAACTTAAGGTAACTGCAGAACTAACCTTCTAATATCACCCAACATGTAGAGAAAAACAAAACGAACCGTAGAAACAGAGATGAAAAGCTGTTAACATCTGAAGCGGCCTCTCAACTAGCACAGCAAACAGACTGCTATGAAGGATGAAAGAATCTACTGTTAGTGCTGAAGTAAGGCAGGGAACAAACTACCTGTGGGCTTGACTGCATCCTGTAGGCATAACTCAGCGTAGAGAGTATTGCAGAACTACAGGCCCCGAGGGAGCCACCCTGCCAAAAGGGACCTGAACACCCTTGGGAGCATATGTCTACTTTTTTCAGGCCTCTGTAAGGACAATCAACCACATCCCACTACAGGATGCAATAAACATACATGATGAGGATGCAACTTTGCCAAAATCCCTGTTTTGAGTATTAGCATTTCTAGAGAATAAAAACTGCAGCTGCGCAGCATTAGGATGAATATAATTTTACATGGAATTTCACAGTAGCCACGTACAGATAAATATACTCGTGCACATAAAAGAACACATCCCTACAATATGAGAAACAAAAGTGAAGTAAGAGGCACCAGGAAAAACGGGATAAGAAGTAGTGCGAAGAAGAAAAAGCATGAGAACTTCTTGTAACTCACACTTCAGAAATTGAAGCTGCCACTCTGAAAAATACTGCCTCTATTCTAGGTGAGCAAAAACAATGATTTTACTTTAAACAATAGCCTTTAGTATTAATGACCAAATGCAAATGAATGTTATTTTGCTACCTTGTTATTATCCTAATGTAAAGCAGAATGGTACTAACTTGAAAAAGATTTTGTCTCAGATTTTGCCTTCTCAGCACGCTTAGTTTTCATGGCAACGTAGTCTCTCCTACAGGTACTTTATTCCATCTTTTTTTCCCCATTATTAAGCTGTAGGCAGTTAATGAGCCCAAAGTCTGTACACATACAAGAGCTGCTCAATACAGACTATTTAGAAACAAAACAGAACACCTGTTTTTCTTCAGCATTTTTTTTTCCTTTCTCTCCCAATCTTTCTTGAGACCCAGTACTTCAACTGTGTTTTGTGAAAACCTAACTTGTTGCAAGGTCCCCATATACAAAGCAAACTGAGGTTTTCTAAAAATGAGTCCAGGTTCCTGGGAGGGTTCCTGCACGCTCTGTTTTCAACAGGAAAGTGCTGAAGCACAGAAATGAACAGCATAATCTGCTCACAATATTTCTTCAAACACCCACTGCAGGATAAGCGGCCTTTTAAGAAGAGGGCTACGAATATATTTCACTCTATTATGCTTAAACATACCCTTTTAAAAGCCATTCATTTATAGGTGTGATTGATAATAGCTGAAGAAAGAGCCATATTGCTGTTGGGAAGAACACAAGTGTAAAAATCTGGACAAAAAGGTGGAGTTTCACGTGCATCAAAGCACTTGTCAGCTCCTGCAAAAGAAAAAGAAGAGAGCAAGTTGCAGTCATAACAGCTGAAGTAAAACCACAGTCATGCTTTTAAAACGAGTGTGATCTTTAGAATACAAAGCCAGCGCATGTCAAAAAGACACCTTTAGGGATCATCTGATCGCCTCTTTAATAACAAAGTGCATCCAGACAACATAGCAGCTCTGTCTGCTGCTGGGCGTTTTTCCAAAAGAATTGTCCAGCACTTCAATAACAGTGTAGCTCATAACTGCTGCTTTTACAGCAGGCAGCCTTAGCACTGGGCTTCAAAACCTGCGTTAACTACGCTGACAGCCTGTTTACTTTACTGACTGCAGGTAGCGAGAGGAAGGGGAACTTGCAGTTCTGAGTGATTTCAAGCTTCCCTAGCTTAAAGAGAGCCACAGAGAAAGGGATCTTGACATTAACAAAGAGTCATCGTTTGTACGTGGGGGAGGGCTTTAAAAGGAAAAACAAACAAACATAAGCGGCAAATAATTATTCCGTGGCAGATTCTGATGATCTACTGTGCCATAGATAGGAAATTCATAAACACTATTAGGCTGATGAAGAAAAGCAAAGAGAATTCCAAGACTATAAAACCTTAACAGCTAAGATAAAATGAAAAGGTGCAAAACTCATTAGAAGACTGAGAAAATAAACAAACTTCTGCTGTTATGCAGTGTCTTTCTTCAAAAGCACGAAGAGCACTCCAGAGAGAAGATCAAGGACCCTTACGCAATACACTCTTCTGTTAGCTGCGTCTCTCTTTCTGTCTTTTGGGACACTCCAAGAGCCTTCTATATAGTTTTCCATGCTAGGGAAAAACCCTGTACATTTCAGCTCTCATAGTTCAAGAAGAAAAATTCCTTTTCTTCTGTCTCAAGCTAACTTACACCTTTCATCAAGCAATGCAACGAAAAAGAACCGATGGCATTTTTATTCAAAACCTTATTTTCTAGGATTCTCCATCTACCTTGCGGTCCCATACTCAGGATGCATTAAAAAAAAGAACTACATAAAAAATTGTACAGTAATACAGCATCTGATCTTCATGTGCCACCTCTCAGCCTCAGGACAGCTGAATTTTTATAAGAGACAGGCAAGTTTTTTGATCCAGGAAATGCATACCGATGTAATGACCCATCTGGAAGTATCAGCACTTCACACCAGGGCCTTCTCACCTTATTTTTAAATAAAACTATCTTCCAAATTTGGATTTGGGAGAAAAAAACCTCCCATTAAAAACTACACATCTGTTCATACTCCGAAATTATATACAGTACGGACTTGAAATGCACATCTTGATGCAGTTTGATCGGAAAAGAATGACTACATTTGGTTCTTGGTTAAGTGAATGAAACAACGACTGCTTTTCTGTAATTGCTGAAGCTCGCAGGCAGGCTAGTAGCGCTCTGCGTGAAGAAACGAGGCCTCCTTCACACAAGCTGTCACAGTACTTGGTGTATTACGGACAGCTTCGCGGTAGCTCTATTTCATCTTTTCTCAATGAGAAAGCAAAAATAAAACATCTAGTTTTCTCCCTTACGTGAGATGAAAAGTTACCCAGAAATGTCTATACTAAAGCGCATCTTTAAATGTAAATAATACAATTGAGAAAAATCAAACCCTGTGTCTCATTTCAGCAAAGCTGCTTATTTCTCCTCCTTTCCTGCCACAACGCTTCCAGCCCCAGATTTCCTAGTGGATGAATCTCTGCTGGCAATCACAGTATAGTAATGTCACACACACAGAATTGCAACACTGGAACCCATGGCATCATAGAAAATACTACACTCTTTCAGTATTGTACAAGTGTTGCCAGCTTTCTCTTCTTACTACTTTTACAATTGGAAAATGCCTTAAGAACAGACGATTTGAAGGAAATTGTGCGATACCTTCCAAAGCAAAAGCTAAGACAAAACCTGGGAAAGGTCAGTCACACCAACAGCCAGCCTACTACACAAAGAAATGCTGAGCTAGAAGAACAGGAATTCGAGAATCTAAATGCAGTCTTTAAAACATCTCTATTAGTCTCATTTGATCCTTAGATCACGTTAGCATAGAACAAGCACCGAAACAAACACCCTTTGCCCTCTTAATCTATAAAGGCTTGTCCCAAATAGCTCCATCGCTGCACTCACCGTCACTCAGAAAAGCAGAAATCTCAGCAACGGCATTGGGAGCTGCCAGTTATGACTCCATTCCTGAACAACACGCAGAATTTGCCTTTCCCACTATCTGAGACCCTTCAGAGAGCTTCCCCAAGCTTTCCTCCGGTCAGTGCCTGTTGCCGTCTAGTCACACTAAGATGCTCTGGGCGAACTCTTCTGGGCAAGAAATCAAAGCAAATTCTGCTTCCAGTGGCCTTTCAAACTCCTCATTGAAGTGGATAACTCAAGTATGTGATTTAATTTCTGGGGCCCTACGGGAGGCACTCGCAAGCACAAACTATCCAGTCACTGAAAACTGAAAGAGCATTATAGTAAGGTGTTCTTGTCATTCTGGGACAGAGCTTACATCTATAAACCTAAGAGAACGCCTCTAGATTTGAAAAAGTAACAAGGCCATGCACAAACAGGTTCTCCCTGAACACGGGCAGTTATTTTGTAAACTGCTTTCTGAATGCACGGTAACAACTTATTTTTCAGCGTGCACCTTAACAGCAGATAAAACCAGAAATGCAACCTTAAAAGAGCGTCAGTTAGTACTAATTTTATGAGATTTATCAGGAGGCCTCAGTTAAAGCTTGCACAGCTTTACATCATTTCATCACGTATACTGAATGCTATTTCATTCCCATTAACATACTATCTGAGGTACAACAGCCAAAGTAGAAGGTGAAGAACTAATCAAGACAGAAACAAAAACAACTTCTTCGCCCAATACAAAGACATATGAACAGACTAATACTAACTTTAGGTCGTGCCATGAAAAATTAAAACATGCCCCAAAGTATTTTAATAATATAATGACTTGGCCTCAATAGCAAAAGGTACGGCAAGCAAACCGTTTTAATTCCTCTTTATCTTCTACCTCCATGACAGAAATTCAAGCAGGCTTAGCTTCTTGATGGAATACAGCGCTAGACTGTACTGAGACTGGAACAGAGTGCTAAACTGGTCGAGTCCCACTCCTAACTATTAATGGCTCCAAAACAATTGACTGGGGACGCACTACCTGGACATAAACACCATATTCATCGCCATCAATGTATTAGTCCTAGAACCACAGATGAAAGAAAGTAATGCAAGTTCAGAGTGAGTCGTAATATGCTGCCAAGGGACGTGACAGTTCACATCGCCCTAACCCGAGAAAGTCGGTGAAGTGTAGTAGCATTCCAAATTTAACCAAGACTGACTGTGCTATCGATCCCGCTCGTATTCACAAATACAACTTCACATATAGCTGCTTCACAAATACAAAGATTCACAAATTTAAGGATTCAAGTTACTGAAACAGAAAGAAGTTTTACGTTTCTGTTTTTTTTTTTTTTTCCTCTCTCTGTATGCAAGGATTCCTAAGCCTGGAAGCAGAAAAATTCACTGAGGTTTTGTAGGTTTTGGTCTTCTTATCTGTGGAAGAAAGTGCCTCTCTGCAGTCTGTTTACATTAGGATGAATTGCTGTTCCAGGCAAATAGATAACATGGCTCTGTCTGCTTCCATATAAGACTAAAAGGCTCCAAGCAGCTGCAACAGAATTGACTAAAGTTATTTGCTTCATTTCTGCTGTATCCAGGCAGAACTAGAGGTGCCACTGCCAGAACTGGCTGCCGTCAATGCAAACACTGCCTGAGCTTGAAGTTTTATCATTATATCCACGACATAGGGACAGATACTTTTTTTTTCTGTTTAATGCATGCTGTTCATCCAAATCCCACATTGTCCAGAAGATAATGCAATACTGGACAGTATTGTGATGTTTCCTGGAGGCACTGCTATCACGCAACATCTAAACGGCATCACCTATTACATCAGCACAGCCAATGGAGTAAAAGGAACCAGGAAACTAGACTAACAGAAACATGCGGCTTCTGTTCAACTCTGGTTACTCCTCTTCTTGGCACGCAGCCATCATTTCCCTCCTCCTTTGCTCCTTTACACATCACTAAGAGGTTTTCCCCTTCATCTTCTTTTTGAAAAATGAGCAACATAAATATTGAAACGAGTCTCAGTGCTCGTGATACACAGCAGAGCACGGGCATTTCAAGGCTACCTGTCCACAGATAAATCCCAAAGGAAAAGACTGCCAAGGCCTCATACCTGTACACCAGCCTTGCATCTGCAGAGGAATACTTTGTGTTGATACCAGCCGTCGTCCTATTCTTACACGGTGGGGGTAGCCTACAGCCCCCCTCTATCTTTGCTTGCATCAATCCTGTAGTAACTAGCCTCCTCTGGTCTTACTCCGAGAACACACCAGCAGATGAGGTGGACAAGATGGGCAGAGAGAGCTTATATCTCTTCACATCCCGAGGCACGGAGACTTCACAAAGGCCTTCTCTACCCAGACCCCTACAAATCTACTCTAGCATTCACATCGTTCTCTGGGTTGTATCTAAACTGAGCAGCAAGGAAACAGACGCAGAATGGGAAGGAAAAGCCTGGTGTCGGTGTGCCTCTGGGTCTCAGCCTGATAAGAGCTGGCACACGTGCAGGGCGCAGATCCAGTCTTCTGCACTCAAAATCGTGCTCAGCGCTTCCATTTAGTCAAAGCTCTGCAAAATTGAGCCAAGTCTCTATGGATGGATGAAATTTACTCATGCTCACTACCATGTGAAGAATCTTCTGAAATCGAGGAATCATTATACAAAGGTCTAATTTTGATCTTCTCTTGTTGGCCCTTCTCCCAGCATCAACAAAAACAGCACAGAAATTAGGCATTTCAGTTATGTTTTGATCAAAAGCAACACAACACTTTTAAAGCAAAACAAAGATGAAGCAATGAGAAATTACAGTACCTCTGTTTTTAATGAGAGTCCACTGTTAAAGAATATAGCTGAAACAGCAATGTAAGTTATGGTAATTTCTGGTTTCAAGGGTCCTAAAAAATACAGACAGAGAACAGAGTGAACTGCAGTCAAAAACACAACAATATGCATATAAGTACATCAATGTAAACAAGCATCTTTAGAAAAATATCTGCAAAAAAATATAACAAGTTTCTTTTTCATAAAGAATGACTTTTCTATTAAGTTACAGAAAGGGTGCTGATCGACCAGTGAGTGAAAAGCGAGGTACGGTGTCACACAGGTTTGGCTTCCATGATCACACACCCATGGGAACTAATGAGTAAATTCTGTAAATGTGGAAAAGGAGGGGGCAGTTTTCAGAGTTTGTCTGTCAGACCACACCCACAGCATCATAAAATCCAAACCATACACTCAAATGGAAACATTAGCTGCTCCCTCCACAGGGGCATATCATTTACAAATCTGCCTCTCACTTCTTCCCCCATGACACACACATCTGTCCAGCTGTCTGCATGAAGGAAACCAAGCCTGACCTGCAATGAGCTCCTTGGGGCAATACAATTCCATGCTGCTCCCCCACAACAAGTGGAAAAATAACATATTTCAGACACGCAGTGAGATCAGCCAGGACAGATGCCTACACCTCTGAGGGCTTCGCTATATTAAAAGCTTACATTTGTATATATGTATTTGTGTATATATATACACACAAATGTAAGCTTTTAATATATATAATTTATATATATAATTTATATATATATATATATAATTATATATTTTTTTTCTGGGAGGTTAAAACAAAATACTTTTAGCACTCCTATAAAAATGATGAATTACCTTAATACCATTTGCCTTTGGATGCCACCAAGAGCAAAAAGTATATGCTCTTTTTCCACAAGCATTCAACCAGATATTTCAGTAGAAGTAAAATACTAGCAGTCTACTTAAGACCAAACTCATTCCTAACTCTGCACGAGACTATAAGTCATCATGAGCAAAACTACAGCAGCAAACAGGCAAGCCTTTACTCCACGCACCAAAAAAGATCTGTTCTGCTCTCTTGAATGAATGATCCATTGATGTGAGCAATGTCAGCAGCCCTCAAATTAGAGGGATCTGATCGAATGCTGAGCCTACTCGAATTTGCATCTCAAGTCCTTTAAACACAAATCCTGCTCTCAGGGAGAACACTGTAGACGAGACACTAGAACTATATGTGTTAAATTAAAAGAGAAAGAAAGAAAGAAAAAAAACACCTACATTAAGTGCAACATAAAAATGAGCCAGGAAATGCAAAAGTTAAAGTTGCAGCAAAGCACGTGGCCAGTTACAAAATTAAGGCAAGTTAACTGAATAGCCAGAAAAATATATATATATTTCTGTATGACTATAGATATCGTTCGTACCTATATACACAATTATATAAATGTTCTAATCTGGTAGAAGGCTAGAGTACAATACACTTGTGCACATACACACCGGGCAGGCAGACAGTCGGTTAGCTGCTCTGGCTAAGAGAAAGGCTGCTCTGGGACCTAGTTTTTCTACCACAGCATTTTACGCTGCACTACATGAATTCCATTACACAGGAGGAGTTTGTACCGCTAGAGAACACACACATTCCCACGGCACGACAAACTCTGATCGGAACAGCTCCTCTTTATCTTGCATGCAGTAGACTTATCAGGAAAGCCCTTTTCATGGAAAAAAATAAATAAATAAACAGGCACATTCACTCAGTAGGAAACCACAGCAGAAAGGGCTTGGTTTGTGCCCTGGAGGTGAGAACAGCACCCATCTTTGCTTTGTGGCACAACATCCCCCTGGCACAGATGCCAGGTCACCCATATTATTGAGTCAGGCCCTGCAAATTGCAGAGCACAGTTTTGTCACCTGAAAGACACTAAACAAAGGGTTTTTTTCACATGCTGATATTTTCCACCGCATTTTTTTCCCCGTGGTTTCAAAATGAGCACTGAGACACCGTGGCTTTAGAAAAGGGATACTGCTACTGGGAACACATCTGATGGTTTCTGCCAATGCTTATAAGTAGGTTTTTTTTAAGCTACTTGTCCCAGAAACAACACCGTGTGAATGTTTTTACAGTAGAAAAAAATGACATTGAAGTCCTCCAACATAAGATACGGGAAGTAAACTGAGGAAAAATAAAGGATCTCCCACATGGCTGCTAACAATCAGCGCGACAGTCACACCAGAAAGGGACAAACCACCTGATACTACAAATTCAAATCTGTCTTTAAAGACACAGCGTGGATCCTGCGAGAAGCGCCACGTGGGCCCTATTCACCGGCGCAAAACAGCAGCAGATGTCGGGAAGGCTCGTTGCACAGCAGGCAGTGCCTATCCTCAACTCCGTGCCGTACCGGAGTCTTGGCTGGCACAGCAACCGCTCAGAGCCCCTTTTTAAATCACTTTAAATCACCACGTCGGCTCCTCAGTGAGAAAGCTGTCTGTCTTCAAACTTCAGATTCATTTAGGAAAAATAGAATAAATCCATGAACGTAAAAGCAGAGCTAGACTTCTGTCACGTGGAACTGCTGATGGAATTCTGCTGAAACGTTCTACTTTCCTTAAAGCTTTGCAAACCCACGGGCAACTGGATACTGAATTGAACGGGCCCCTCCGCCAACTCGCTGCCCAAGTTCTCCCGCCCCGGGGCCGCCCGCCTCCTCCCGCCTCCGCGCTCGGCGGACGCAGCCGGCCCCCCCTGCCCCGCGGGCAGCACCCTCCCTGAGGCGGCAGCGCACCGCCAGGCCCCTCCGGGACGGCGGGCGGACTCACCGCCTTTCACGCCGACGGCGGGCTCCAGCCTAGCGGCCGCGATGACCAACGCTATTCCCGCGATGAACCACTCCTTTCTCAGCCGCTCCAGCAGCCCCATGGCGTCCCTCACCGCGGCCCGGCCCGGCCCGGCGCGCCTCAGCGCAGCGCCGGGGCGGGGTGCAACCCACCGCCCGCCCGCCGGCAGGGCCAGCCGGATCCGCCGACAGGAAAAGTCTCACCCACCGCCGCCATTGCTACCACGCACCTCCGAGTAGATCCGCGATACCACGCGGCGCCACGAGCAGAGGGCGGACGCGGCGGAGCAGAGCCCTCCCCGCGAGCTGTCGCGAGGGCGAGCGGCGGGCGGCGCGTTCCCGCAGGCGTGGGGCTGGGAGGCGGAGGGCGGCGGGCAGCGGCGTGCGCGCCCTTTCGGTACATTACAACGGCCGCGTGACTCCCGGCCGCTGACGCGTGGGAGGGCGGGCGCGAGGCGGCGGTCGCGGCCGTTGGGTGCCTTCGGTGGGGCGGGTTTCCGTGAGGGGAGCGTCCCGCGGGGCCGGGCGCCGGCTGACAGTGCGGTGTTGGCCGCGTCCCGGAGCCTGCGGGTGGTCGCATCGCGTTGGCGACGTGCTCCCGAGCGCGCTGCTCACGCAGGGGGTTGTGTCCGCTTGCTGTAGCAAGGAAGTACTGAGCGAGCGATCCTCCGCCCTCCTCTCAGCCTGTCGCCGTGTTACCCCGACCCGCAACCCCCTGCCCTGCCTCCCGGTGGGGAAACGCCTCTTGTAACGCGCGGACAGCTTAATCACCTCCGATTATCTCCCTGCATTATGTATGAGTCCGAATTAACAGGCTTCCAAACTTGAGGAAATTCCTGATGCAAAAGACATTGTGTTTATTTCAGCGGTAAGTACGTCTCCGTTAAACCACAGCATCATAAAAATCTAATTCCAGTGCTCAACCCACGCTCCTGATTAGCCATTCCTCTCTTGTCCCAGCTTCCCTGATGGATTCATTAGCCCGGGCTCTGCCCGGCCCTGACCCTTCACTCTAAATCACATTAACAAGGAAATGATAAAGTATAAAACATTCCATCATTGCAGCTGCTCACGCCAGCACAGCCACAGCTGCCTTGTTTCCAGGCATCTTAAGCACACAACAGTCCTGCCGTGCGATTTCTAAACATTTCGGTGAGTTCATACCTCACCGTCTCCACCCACACACTTGGATTTCAAAGAATGACCATGCAACTGCTATGGATTTTTGGGCAAAATAAATGCGTAACAGCTGTTTCCTCCATACAAAGCTGGGGTTATAACAAGCATAGGACTTGACTGCTGCACAGGAAGGATGAGGTGAATCGGCTAAGTTGTAAAGCCAATGTTTGTTATTAAATTGTATTAAACCTTTGCGCGGCCACTCAGTCCCAGGTGAGGTGGCTCTTCCTGCCTGCCCAGGCCATGAGCTGCACAGAGGCCTCGCTCTGCACCCGCAGGGCAAAAAGAGCAAACAACTTCAGGGTGATTCAGGAAAAAAAAATGTTAACTGCAGGGAAGAAACATGTCCATCTATTGAGACTAACAAGTTAGAAGCAGCCATGTTTTATAACGAGTGAAGCCACTGCAACGCCAGTTGCTGCAGGCTGATGTAAAGGGTGAGTGGGCACAGGGAATGTTCAGTCTGGCAATGAAATCCTATGCTTTGGTAAAGATGGCAAGTCTCTCTGCATGGTTTTTATACCGTGCTAATCCTGGCTGTCACTGTGTAGACAAATGCCAATTGCAAATTTCTGATCTTGCCCACCACCCGAGTTGACCTGAGGTTCATTCGGGAATGAAACTGGATTCTTACTTGTAGCTGAAGCTAGTCAGAACCATGGCTTGAATACAAGGAGTAAAGCTGCTGAGAACTCTGAACAATAAATCATTTTTACCTAGCTCAGGATTGCCATCCCAGTTAAGAAGGTATTCTTCACTTTTTTTCTTTTTGAAGTATATCTATAAACTAAGGAGAACATCCTTCAGATACGGTTTATCTCTTGGTTCACACCATGTCCAATCAACAAAAGTATGAAACCTCAGATTCTCTCCCACCCGAGGCTCTCTCAGATTCTTCTCACTTCCTTCTTCAAAGGATTACTCCTTCCCTAGAAAAGGAAGGATTGTCTCATTGAGGATCAGAGTTAGAACAGTTAACAGTAAAAATGCTACTGGGCTGCTGACAGCCACCAGAAATCATGGGAAAAGGTTAGGTTTTGCTTATACTTGCTAAAGAAAAAGATTTAGCACTGCTCCATTGCTTTTAGCACATACTTTGCCTAGAATTTTTTCCAAGAGATCTGGGGTTCCTAATAATCGCCTTTCTCCAAGTGAGCTACAAAATACATGGATTCACAGAGTCATCATCTTTTATAATCTTTAAAGGTCCTATGCGGATATTACAAGCTGCATATTTTTTTTTTTTTACAGAGATATCTTAGATGTTTTTGATAAAACCTGCTCTTCAATTATCATGACAGGCATGTATATTTATATATTATATATATATATATATTAATGAAATTGTTACTGCTTTTAATAAGAGAGGCTCTGTAGGCCCTGTCCTTCCCCACCACCACCGAACAGGAAGGAAAAAAACACTATGGACATACGTGTAACTGGCAGGGCTCTCGTGTGTTTGCCAGACAGCATTGCTGTTTTTATAAGCAATTTGTCGTCCATATTGAGGATTTGTTCAGTATCTACCACCCAGAAACGCATCCTGTAACATGGCACTTTCCTCATCGGGTTCCCATACAGACACTGTACGTATCCTGATTAACCTCTGGGACTCCATCAGGTCCCAGTGTCATCTGGCACCTGTATAAGTGCATTCTCCTTTGCACTATACAAAACAATTTCAGGATATATTTAGCTGTGACTTAGACACAATATAAAACAATAATTTATCATCTAATTTCACAGGACCAAATTTTCATTTTTGTTCAATTGATTTCAAGAACAGAATGCAAACATACCTCAGGGCTTCCAGATGCTTTCTTGCCTCTGAAGGCCCTGCTGCTTCCTTTTGCATAAAAAATAGAAGCACTGTGACGTGAGCAGCTATATGACACCAAATCTTCATTGCTCACAGATAACCTGGTAAAACCAACAGGGCTCCGTGCGTGAGCAGCAATCAGTTGTCACGTTTGCAAAGGTGCAGAAATGGGCTGCACTTTTCTGGACGTCACCTTAGGAAAGATCAGCCTTGTGTTGTTTGAAACTCATGTCGAGATGTTGGTTTCTGTGTGTGCCGCATGGAGCCTGTTTCTTATGTGTCCTCAGCCTCTTCTCTGCACAACATACCTGGCTGCCTAATTACTATGCAGTTTTATTTTAGGGAATGTAGTGGGATTTATAAGTTCTTTATTAGAAGGTGTCATTTTGTTATGCATTTAGACAGGAGAGATTTCAATATAAAGGAGAGGGGATCATGAGATAAAGGGAGCTTAAAAGAGAGGAAGAGTTAGTATTAAATAATTTAACTTGAAAAGAACAAAGATATTCAGACTGAACAAGATAAAGAGAAGTGTTAATTATAAATAGGAAAGTTGAGCAGAAAAAGTGAAAATATATGGGAAACAGTTTACAACACATTTATATTTCTCACAGGCACTTAGTTGCGTCACCTCAGCTTTTCTCAACAGCCAGGAGAGATGGCTCTGCTGATCCCATTAGCTGGTTTTGCTCGTGGAAATGGAGCTCACAACACTCTGTCCTGGCCTAGGTGCTTATGCTCTTATCAGTAAGGAATCTTTTAGTTGTTGCTACTGAACATTATAAAATGCCAGTGAGTGCCTACATATTGCCAGCTGCAGGGCTTACTGCCGTTAGCACAAAGCTGTAGTAAGAACGGTGTGAAAGTTCAACTTAGAACAGCACTTAATGGGACTTAAACACGTAAATAGGCATGCTTTTCTAAATAAAAACTAGGAAATGATAAAAGCTATCTACTTCTATAATGGTATGACTTCTCAACCCTCCCACCCTGAAGCTTTAAATGTATAATGCTTTTCATCTGAGGTTTAAGATTCAGATATTTAAGATTTTTAAAAGAAAGTAATTGTCACAATAAATCAAGAGTCATGACAAAGCTGCGCTTGAAACCACTTACTGGCTTCTTTAACTGCAATTTTAAGAACAAAATTTTCAATTTACTTTCTTTGCAAGCATGAAAAATTGTACATACTTAAACCTGAAAAATGAAACAAACAAACAAAAAAATAAAGATAGCTTCTCTGTATTATTTCACAGTTAGCAGTATCTGAATCTAATTTGCTAGACAAGACATTTTAGAGAGAACACTGCAGCACTTTTGTACCTTTTTCTCCTTGCACTTCCCAAAATAACTTTTTGGTATTGCAATAATACAGAACTTCCTGAAACACGAGCAGTTTCAGTGTAAAAACCTTTACTATCTTTGTGTAGGAAAGAAGCAGATGATTTGTTCCTGGATGTGTGCACTCGTGTGCAGATGCCACCTTTTTACTACAGTATCAGCGCAATTAGCCACTTGCAGTGGGCAGAGCATACAAGTGACAGGAGGAGGAGAGCAATCATCCCAGCCCACTGTACTTGTCACAAAGGTCAGGTCTGGAAAGAGCAACCCTCAGAGAAACCACAAATGTGTGAGAGCGTGTAGGCTTGAGAAGGAGACGGCTGTTAGAAGAATGGTTTGTCTTAAGGTTGCTGAAAACAGGCTTTTAGAAATTCAAGGCTTATTTTTGGTGAATGAATGTCCATGAGGAAGGTTTGTCCATGAGGAAGGCCAGCCCGTGCTCCAAACTTTCAGGCAGAGCCCAGTTCGTCTTGTGCCTGTCCCTCTGTGTTTTAACAGGATCAAAGAGTTAAAAGGTTCAGAGAAATGGGGCAAATTCCCTAGCTTCCCTGAGAGAAGATGTCAGGGAATTTCCTTAGTTTTTCCCAGACCTGCCTATCTGACTTCAGACTATGGTACCTGTTGCTTCATGTTTCTTTGATTTGTGCATGTCACTGCCATGCCCTGTCCAACCCTCCGTTGGCCCAGATAAGAGCCAAGTGCAGGTCTGCGCTGAGCTCTGACCACAGCCAGTCTGGATATTTGGGAGAATAAAGTCTCAAGACCAACATGATGTGCACTAGAAAGATACAGGTGTAGACATATCCTTTGTGCTTAGCAAATTCACTTTTGTTGACCTACTTGGAACATCAAATCACATTCACAAATTACAGCTTGACCATTCACTCCATGATTTCCCTCTGCAGGATGGGAACCAAGAAGTTTGTTATAGATTTGAAGGTATAGATTTGCAAAAGAACATTTTGCCTGCCCTTCTCTTAATAAACCAAGCCATTCCAAGTGCCAAGAAATAGAGGAGCTTGTGGTAATCTAGCCTGATGGTGCAGCTATTTCCCTACATCAAAGTAAATTCTACATGGAATGTGGAAAAAAAAAATGGACTGAGAAGCGTCCCCACAGGAAGACCTGTGCATGTGCTGCCTAAGTCAGTCCTGAGAGCCTTTGTTCCCTCTCATCCCTGTGGCACCAGGCTCCTCTGCAGTGCTGCAGCTGGGAAACTCGTTTCTTTTTTCCTAAACTTTTGTGGATACCAAGGTGGAGGACTCGGACTGCAAGGCTTTTTCACACCATCAGTTGTGCAAGCATAAATCCAAACGTGTTTGCACTGCAAACTAGCAACTGCAATACATGTACAAAGAATGGACCTCGATTTAGTAGAGCACTCATTAGAGCCAAAGTGATTCACACCACTGAAAATTCAGACTTCAGTACACATGAGGACCACCAGGCCAAAGCTGTCAGTTGTTTGCCCCTTGGCAGAACTCTGAATCAAATCAAAATCCAAACTCCTCTGCCACCTCCTGCAGACATCATCACCAGCCCTGTCCTAGAGATACAAAAGAGCACCTGGGTGTACCAGGCTCCATCTATTGGGGGGATCAGGTCCACTCCTGCCTCTCCCCTTCAGAGTTAAGTGGAAAACTTATCTCAAATATGAAAGCAAGTTAAAAAAAAATGTGACAAGTGGAGTCGGGAAGGGAGATTAACACACTAATTACTGAGGAAAATATATAAACAGAAAGGAGGAGATCCTTTAAAAACTATTTAATAACAAACCAGCTTTTGTGCAGATACTATATCTGTCAATACAAAAAAAAACCAAAAAACTCAGGATGCTGACAACCCTTCATCCCGCAATCTGTGGCATTAATAAATGATGAAGCGTTAAAAAACTGGGACACTTTGTGCCTATAACAATATCACATGAGGACAAGGGAATAAAGCTGAAACAAAACAAAGGACATGATTGTGTATTGCTGGCAAATAATTATATAAATGAAAAACAAAACCTCAGAAACAAATACAGTACGCCCCCCCAGTCATCAAACAGAAGAAAAACGACTGCCTCTTTTTTTTTTTTCCATCAGTAATCAGATCCAGATTTGAAAGTCAGCACTGTGTGAATGAAGTTTTGGATGCAGTCATTATTCCAGCAGCGTACAGCCCAAGCTGCTGAGTTAAACAAAGACAGAGGGGAGATGTTGATGGAAGCGGAGATTTAAAGTGAAGTTGAGGTAGAGTTTCGGGGTACGTATCTCCCCAGGGTAAATAGCACCTCCAAAGACACAACCTGAAGGGAAAGCCTTCTAAATCTCTAATTCCTGCAGCGTTTCAACAACGTGAATCAGATTTCACAAGGGTTTCCAAGCAGCATTCCTGCTGCTGGCCATCTATGAAGCTTGTGCCATGCAAGTCATCGAAGGGGGATTTTGAGTTGCTCTTTACATGCATCTCATCCAAGCTCCCTGGTTTTGTTTCACACGAGCAGCTTAAATGCCAAAGCCTCGTGCTGTAGTAAGCATGGGAAGGGACTCTTCTGTGTAAGTGCAAGCAAGTCATAAAACACAGAAAAGAAACTAGAAAAGAAAAGCAGATGAACGCAGGGAGGGATCATCTTGTTATGTAGGCTGGGCTGAAAAATTGAAGCCTGAGGAGGCTGCATTAGGTAGGGCCCTCCGTTTCCTTTATAGAACATGCGTTAAGAAGAGTTCTGCCTTGATCCCTTTAGGAAGCGGGAGAGTTACAACAGTGCCTTTTCCCTGGGAGCATTTCTAAGCTTTCCTCACAGGAAGCTTTCCTTGTGGTAAATTCTCAAGTAGATCAAATGTAAAGGCAAATCCCAATTCAGAATTAATTGGCATATCTTTTTTTTCAAGGAGATGGAGGGAGACTGAATTCCTTCCATGTAGATGAACTCACAGCATTCCTGCAATCTCACATTTGAGGGTCTTGTACCTGACTTTGTAAGCATGCAAACAGAAAGCCTGCAGGAAAATACGTCTTTCTGGTTTTGCCACTCCACCCTGCTATTTGAATGCTTTCCAGTCTGATGTCCACAACTCCCATTTACTCCAGCATTTTCCTGCAGCCTCAGCTTCCTTTAGTTTTGTTATAGTTGTGGGTGCAGTGTCACAGATCAAGCTGTCCCCTGCATTAGGCAGTCCCAACACACCCTTATGCTCAGAGCCAGATGAGCAATGATGTTAGGAACCTCCCCATTCTAGGAGTCAAGAGCAATGTCTCACTTGGAAGCACTTAGCATGTTTAGCCCCAAGTTCATAAATACCTCGTCCTTATCTTCCATTACTTTATGAAAGAAAGTGAAGGTGTTCCTACCATGGTGGACCACCATCCCCTCAAGCCACGATTCTGCTCTGAAAAGGGGACTACTTTAAAGAATGGGGAAAAAAAAAAAGAAAGCACTGCCAGCCAAGCAGCACATCCACTGCATAAGTACCACCACTTACTTATCCAGACAGGTATTCACTTTTTATCTGCCATCCAGCAACTATCTGTGCATACAGCAAGCTTCCTCTGAGTCACACAGTAATAATCACTGCTTATATACAAGATCCCTTGTGTACTGTATATTAATGTCTGGCTGGTAATTTAATGGCACCTCTAGGCATAAACAAAAGTTTATTAAAACAGTAAGTAAAATGTTCCTGAAGACTGGCCTGCATTTTTAATTTTCTACTCTGCATTCCAAAATACAGAGCAGCCTTTTTATGCAAAAAGAAGGCTATGGAGTTAACACCAAGTAGCAGCGTTTTGTGCAAGTTAGACAGCACGGCCCAGAGCAATAGGATACTGTATTTATATTAACAACCCTTTCTTATCATCTCAAACCACCACCACCAAGCAAAAATTTGGATTACTAGAAAACATGCGCAACTCAAGAAAGCAGCAGCATATTGATGACTGCTCAGAACCCAGGCAATTGGCAGTCCTTGGCCAGGCAGCCGAGGCCTGGTGTCCCTGCCAGCAGCTGGCAGTGCCCTCTGTAGTTAAGAGCAGGCTGTGTTCTGAGCAGTGGTATATGAACACAAAGCTGTGCCTTCCCCACACGCACGTCCTTCACACAAGATGCACGTGCCACAAATTTTGGTGTTTCAAAGACCAGCAAGTTTTGGGTTCTTTATGATAAAAGCTTGAGCTCAATAAAAGGCACATATTATGTGCTTCAGCTTTACTGCACATACATGCTAAGCTGAAACAGCATGCGCTAAGGACTGCTCCACTTCCCAGGTCCCAGAGGGTGACACGTCCCATTCCCACACCAAAACACCACCCACCGGTGCTCCATCTCCCTGAACATTTCAGTTTCTACAGCAAGGAAACTCAAACACTCGGGCAACACAGAAGGCAACTAGATATGCTCCCATGTCCTCCACCTACAGGACCAGAGCACATACAGTTGTTGCCAGGTCTTTGCTTAGAACCTTGAAGCATTTGTCATAACCTAGAGCACTTGCCTCCTTGTCAAACCAGATCACACAGGCACCTGAGAAATCTCTTGCAAACAGCACCAAAGGAGGAGAGAGACTGTAGGTGCTGCAGAGGAAAACCTCCTAGATAAGTCATTTAACGCCTGTGTAGTATAAAAATCTGCTTTTTTTTTAATTTTTGTTGGTGGTGCACCAACAAAATGATGAGTATTCCCCACCGTTCTAATCTCCATATTGTGATTTAATGCCACAGTTCCACACTACGCTTGGTCACATTTTTAAGATGATGCGGCTTACCCTTAGTTAGAAGACCTATGACCTTAAATCATATGCAACAGCCGCATTTAATAGCAGATACATAATCTGTGCCATGACAGCAACCCACTGACTACTTCTTCTCTGTTCCTGGAATGAAGAAGAACAGTGTTGGTCAGAGTCTGGAAGCTTTGCATATTCATACTTATCACAGTTGTTAAATGTTTGAAAATTCAGGTAATGAGCAGGCAATGCTCCTGCTGCCTTTGTACTGCTTGGGGGTTTGCTATTCTCATAATATCTCTACAGAAACCATTCTATCAAGTCAGGGTTTTTTTCCCCTCAAATTGAATTAACACTTGTACATTGAAGTTTTCAACATCACCCATAAGATTTTTCGACTTGTCAAAAGAATCTGCACGGTCTCTAACCATGAATAAAAATGATTTTAGATACCATCTTTATTTCAAGTTTTATTTCTTGGGATTAATTTAATTGATTGTGCTGGTGGCTTGTTAAGCAGCTGCTGAAATAAACAGACCATTTGTCTTTCTGTGTAAACATATGGGTACCTGGTTTAATTATAGTTCATGCTAGTGCTGGAAGGGGAAAAAAAACAAAACAGAAAAGAACACCCCCTGTTTTCCAGAGTGATATCATAGATCTGCAATTGTAAGGATTTTCTCATAACAAAAAAATTGTCTCCTTTTCCTCTAGCTGATTTTAATAATTCTTTTATCATATCCTCATGATTTTTCTTCTATGTATCTACTGAACTTTTTTTCTGCATATATCCACAAAAAAAGACGTTCATGTTTTATCCTTTCCTGATATAACTCGGAGTAGCCCCATAAATCTCTCCTTCAGTATAATTCTCATTTTATGCTTTGCAGACCTAATCTTGATTTGTGTCTATTCAAATCATATTAACCTTGTTTTATGGCTGTATAACAGGTCAGTCTAACCTGAGAACTTCATATAATAATCTAAGGAGGTGTATTCCACTGGATTTTAAACACATTTTTCCTTTTCCCAGATGACTCTAATGAAGAAAATTGCCAATAGAAATAATATTAATTAAAAAAAAAAACAACAAACCAATGGTTGCAAATAATTCTTTCTAGACACTTTTTTTTCTTGCAAGTGTTATTTATTTTCTCTGAAATCTTTAGACATCCAGATTTTCTTACTGATACACACTATATGAGCAATAGCTCATGGACTTAAGTGAGAGATGAGACAAGGAGAAGTAATTGGAGACTCCAGCACTGGAGCGAAAGCAGCCAAGAAAAAGTCACTGCTGTAATAAGACACAGGAAACTCAGAGGCACATAAAATCAGTTATCAATAACCTTTTAATGCTCAGGTAAGCACCATCCATAGCAGTAAACATTTGTGGTGCAAATGAAATATTAATAAACAGCACGTAGCTTTGTCTGAACAGTGGGAGTCTGCGTAAACAAGACCTACATTACCCACAGCCTCAGCTTTTCCTCTCTGCTTTCCCTCTCCAACCAGACCATTTCACCAGCTTTCTGTCATAACCTGTCAAAGCACCAACAAGAGGGGGTGACAGCAAAGGGCAAGGTAAACGCTTCAGGACTGGTTCCTTTGGAGGCCATCAAAAGACCCTGGAAAGAGAAGAATAAGCTTTACTTCACAGGAAACATTTGGCCACAAGCAGCCAACACAAGCTTGAACCTAACCAATATTCCCTTTCTCTCACATGTCCTGATGCACCATTGCTTCAAAAAACAAAGCTATGCCACAGCAGCCATACAGCTGCATACCTGCCCAGACACACGTGGGTGACCAGACTTCAACATTCAGAAGTGAGTTTGGGCTCTGGTCCTCAGAAGGGCTGCAGGGCAAGGCAGGATAGCCACACATTCTACTTCTCTGCTGCCCAGTGACATGCCAGGCTTAGAAGATAAGCCAAAGGTCTGCTTTCAAATGATATATGGATGAATACCTTACTTTGAGTAAATAGAATTTGACATTAGTTAATTTGTCACTAAACTGCTAAAAATTCAGATAAACAACTAAGATGAGACAGTAACCACACCATTGGCACAGCTTGCTGAAGGCAGCTATTCATCTAATAACACACAAACTATTCTGATTTTCTCATATCAGTTTATAATTTGGGGGCTATCTTGGGATATCCTATTTTTACACTTAACGAAGGAACATACGAATTCTAATCAGTTTGGAAATCTCCAGAGTCCAAAGGGAATTTGCATTTCTGCATAAAGAAGGGCTGGATACAGAGGAGTAAGATGGGGATGATTTGGATTATACAGGATCAGATAGGATGCTGCCATGGTCAGTTGCACCACAGGATTTAGCACAGTTGGTAACAGTTGCCTTTTCCCCCTCTTCTGGAACAAGGCCAGTTGTAATTAGATGTTATAATGAGCAAGTGAGCAAGATGTTTGAATTCACAGCAGAGCAGTGAACTTGTTTTTCCTCACCTTCAGTAGCATATTTCTGCCCTTCTTCTTCATCTTTTTGCTGTTTTGTAGTTTGTGTCAAACAACCCTCGTTCTCCTCATTACAGACAAAAATCTTTGCTTGTCGAAGTGCTGAGAGAGCTAGTTCTCTTAGTTCTCACTTGTTACAGAGGCCTCCTGCCAAAGAAGCCATTTGGCTTAAAACACAGCAAACAGCCTTTCCTTCTCTCCCCTACAGCTCACTTCAAGAAGTCTGTTTTCATAAACACTGCATCTTGTCTGCACTGAACAGCGCAACTTGAAGCTGCCATATCAAATACACTTATGGAAGGCAGCAACAAAGAAACACCTCGACAGACTAATGATGACCTCCCACAAGCAAGGCACTTAGGAGGCTCGCTCACTTCCCTGCTTTGCATCTTAAAAAGTAACAGCTGAGCGGCACAATTGCCAGGCATACCTGTCCTGTTGGTCACAATGGAAATAAAAATCAGAAGCCATTGGCAGTAGAAATGGAGATGTCATTGACAAACTGTGAACCAGGCAGCTTGGGGGCAAATATAACTTAAAACCAGCTAAGTAATAGCCTCTTAACATACAAGCCCATATGAGCAAGAGAGCTATTCAGAAATAACTAATCCCTACTTTGTGGGTCTGTACAATTCTTAGTGCAAGCAGAGGGGGCAGAAAATGCCTCGTGGCAGTAACTTAGAAGTTCACAGGCACATGGTCTTGCAGTGAGATTGTCAAGATCATCATTGCTCAGCCCAAACACTGTAGGCAAAGCGAAGATCCCTCACTGAATCTGATCTGTTCAGACAGGCCCCAAATCTGAGCAGAAAGCCTCAGTAGGAAAAGCGGGGAGTGAAGTTGGCTCTGTTCAACTTAACAGGTGAAGAAATAGCCACAAAGTCCTGACCTTGCAGAAATCCCGTCAACATTTCTGGAAGTAGCAGAGCCCAGCACATCCCTACAGAAGAACCTCTGTGTTTGAATGACTGAATGTCCCATGGTTACACACTCCCCACCAAACGAACAACTGATGGTTCCTCTGTCAAGGCAAAAATGCATTGTTGGACAAAACTGACAGTGACACCCATTGGGCTCCTCCACACCAAGGGAATGAGTGAATCTGGCTTTTGCTCAGAGATCAGGATTCACAGAGGACGGTAAGGATCACCCTAAATAGCAAACAGCTATCCTGCATTAACAGGGAACAAAACAACTAGAATTGATGCTGAACCAAGCTACGATTTAAACAGTTTCGCTCTCAGTACCCAAGGCATTTTTAATAACAAAATATGCATTTGGAATGTTAAGAAGATTTTTGTTAGTGTCTATTAACAAGAACAAACTCCGACACTTTCTTTGGAGCTGGTTACAGGGATATGCCCTATTCTCACTGGGGTCTTCCAAAATTCCTAGCTTTGTTTTATTTATTTATTATATTTTCCCTGCCTATATTTCCCTCTATCTTACAAAGCTGCATAGACCACTACTTACTCATTGCTTTGCTTTATTAAGATGCAGTTCATGTTTTCACCTGTGTTGTATGTTTTGCAACCATAAAATATGGATCTAAGATCCAAAAGATATGAGAGCGTAAGGAGCCTTTCAGACACACATGCTTTTGGAGAAGAACACGCCAGGCATGAGAGCAGTGCTGCACTGTTGTCTGTGACCTACAATAGCTTCTCATATAACAAATTGTTTCAGTTGTTACGTTAGAATGAGTAGAGAGCTCTTTCAGCATTTTCATCGCGTTCTGCTAAAATCCCAGGTCTGACAGCGTATCTTGACAAGCAAGTCCACATGAAATATGTTGCTAATTATTTATACACCTCTTCAAAGGCTCGGCACTTCTACTTGCACTTCTTGCTACTCCTACCTACCCAGGCCCTACAGCTGTTTTTCAATCACTGAACTGAAACCCCTTAGAGTAACAAGTTTATAATAGAGGTTCATAAACTCAGCAGTGATTAACAGCATGGGTTAATCAAATGAGTGTAGAACAGGCTTTCCCCCCTTTTCTTTAAAGAGAACTGGCCCCAAGTGTTTTTTCCCTTATTACCACGCAGAAATAATTTTGCAATTAACTTTTCCTTACTGGTGTCACAGCAGGCTCTGTGGAGCCCCAGCAGAAGCAAGAACCATTGCGCTTTGCAGCCTCTGGGCACGCAGGAACTATCTTCCTGCAGAGGCGACACTACAGCACAGCCGTGGGAGATCAGTGATGTCCAGGCATCCCTGGGTGTTACTTGGTTCCTTATGAGAATCAGCGGTGCCAGGCCTGCCCACAGCCAAACCTGCTATGACAAACCTCCAGCAAGCTCTGCACAGGAGCTGTTAACCGAGTTCAGCTACTTGTGACCAAAATCTCACAGGTCACCAAGCAACAGCAGGAGAGGTGCCCTGCTACCGCTATGGCAGCGCCCCAAACTCTCAAAAGCTTGGAGCCGGGAAGACACTGCAGCCATAAAACAGCCTTTTAATGGCTCTTTTCTAAACCCTGAATATATCTTGCTGTCTGCCACTAACCACAGCATTTCTGTTGAAAGTTTTCTGGAGTGGGATTTTGAAACAAATAAGGCTGAAATTGCAATGCAGTTCAGTTCTGATGAAGAGAAAAAGAAAACTCCTAGCATGAGTTAGTTAAGAACAGTGATGCAAAATAATTAACTACTGAGCCAGTACTGAAATGTTTGCCATTTGTTTTGTCTCGTCCAGTCAGTACTATTTTCTAGCAATACTTGCTTCTGGAAATAACTATCATCTGTCAATCACTTCAGTAAGTTTCTCTTGCTGTCATCCTAATCACTGCACATACTTGTTTTTTGCTGTTATTTAGCTAGATCTACAAGTTCTCTTCAGGAATATGTGCTTTCTGCTAGCATCCTGCAATGCAGTTGCCTGTGATACCACCATCCTCCACCCAATTCTGTTTTCCAGAAATTATGACAATGTAGGGGCAGGAAAACAAGTTCATTTACACATAAAACATAAGTAGGCTTCAAGCATATTCTGAACAGCACAGTTTTGGCACCCTGAAGCAGACACAGACAATTCAGGCCAAAGATTCTTCTCTTTCAGAGACTCTTCATGCTAGGACACATTTCAGAAACATAGTATAAAAACAAATAAATGAGAGAAGACAAGATTAAATTTCTCATTTTTGTCCTCTCCAAAACTGTGGGGGTGTTTTACTCAGAAAGTGACATTCCCCCTTCCCTGCTTGTGCCTGTATGACACACCAAACAGGGGAGGCAAGCAAACTTGTTGCTTTCACAACAGAAATAAACCAGCAAGTTTATTGCAAAACCTTGCACAAGACATCACACCATACAACACTGGGAACACAGAACAACACAAAGAGCCACAAAGACACAGTATAAAACTGAAACCAGGTATCACCGAGGACATGCCTCTGTGAAGGGTCAGCTCCTGCCTGCCACTAAACCCTCACCTCATCTGGCACAGCGGTGTTCGCTCTATGCCCCCACAAAATGGTGGGCAGAGGCAGCTCAGGGGCAGCAAGCTACCAGCATGCATGTCTCCTTCAGGGCAGGCAGCAGTGCCTTGCTGGGCCCTAACTAAGCCATCACACAGCTGCGGGCACTCACAGCAGACGAGGTTTAATGCTTGTAAAAGCTTGTAAAAAAATTAATACAAAATACTATAATTAAAATTTCAGATACTCATAAAAATGAAACAAAACAAAATAATAAAATAATGAAATAAAAATAACAAAAACATTTTGTCTTCCTTTAGAGTGGACTGTATGGG
The DNA here is from genome assembly GCA_016647715.1 of Pavo muticus. Classification (NCBI taxonomy): domain Eukaryota; kingdom Metazoa; phylum Chordata; class Aves; order Galliformes; family Phasianidae; genus Pavo; species Pavo muticus. Next base: position 1,186,339 of record JACDJE010000194.1, on the reverse strand, counting down.
CCCAGTGAGCACGTTTGCAGAAGCAGGCAAACGCCCTGGCAGCTCAAGTCACTGTGCCAGAGGCGCTGGCACATTTTGGAGAGCATTGCTAATGGTGCGCAGTAACAAATATGCACCATTCTAGAAAATGTGCTGGACTGCAGACGTTTTGTTCAAGCAAGTTAACTACTGCGTGCTGTTGCGATTAGCCAATAGATCTGTAATTTGATGCTCCATTTGCTCTATACATGTATATAAACGTGCATAGACATACGCAGGTGAATGACGTAATCTTTAAAACTGCCTTTAAAACAGTCTTTGTGCTGTTCCTGGTCAAAACAGGCAGTGAAGCAGTTCAGCACAAGTTTAGTTTGTCCCACATTTGAAGGTGGATGTGCGTATAGGGGCTTTTCTGGACAAGTGCCTCCACGTATATTTACATGGAACCATTTTATCATGCCTGCTGTTACTGGTAAAGCTCCCATGGAGCTGCCTGGTTGCTCTCAGCAAGAGACCGAGTGCTGGAATCACGGTGCTGTCTCAGAGCTGTGGGAGAGACGTAGTAATGTCCTACCTGGTGCTTCCAATGGGAAGTGTTGGTGAGAACTACAGTGGTGTTACACAGAACATCTCAGCCACAGAAAAGGGCTAGGGGAGCAAGCATAGCCAAGCAAGATTTGAGAGAACAAATCTTCACTCCCCAAAAAACAACAACAAAAAATCACTAGCAAAAAACCCAAGCCAAAACAACAACAGCTACCAAAACAAACCAGGGAAGTCTGAACAGCTGAGCCAACACCTAGCACAGTGGAAAGGAGAGAAGAGGAATTCAAATTTAGTTTGAAAACAGTGCAGAGGAAGATGGAGGACATTTAACAATTGGAAGAGATGACCCTGTCAGCTGAGGACATGTCAATGTTTAATGGCCAAACAGAAAAAAAAGGAAGGTTTAGTTTCTGAACTATTACAAATCCTGAAAGACTGCTGCAGTGCAAGAAGCATCTCTGGCTGCATCAGGTGTGCTCTGAGCATTCGCTTTCGCTTCACTCCACTGACACTGCACGCAGAGACAGGGAGGAACTTTGTGCTTCTCCATGTGGATGTGTTTGGAATATGATTTGTGATCACTCATCTACATCAAGGAAAAATAATGAAAATAATTAACGACGGGTAGTCAAGGTACCATGGTTTTGTGTAGATCTGCAAGAATAGAGTTCTGAGGACATCTACTTTGAATTACAGAATTTGTTTTTAATGATCCGTGAGATTTTTAATGTTTTCAGTACAAGGAGGGACTTGGGAGGAGGCTGAAATGGTTATTTGTAAGGCAGGTAGGTTCCCTGAGAGACTTGAATTTGAGTTTCTTATCTGTTTTTATAGCCTAATACTTTCTTTCCCTCTGGAAGCTACTTTATGTCTGTGGATTCTCTTCTCTACGGTTTTGCCTTTATCCAAAAGGAGAAGCAAAGAAGTTCGCCCCAGGTGTGGTGGCTCTGATTTCATACAGCGCTTGGGAAGCCGGTGTGTCTCAAAAACCTCCAAGTGAAAGGCAGACAAAGCAATGGGCTTGCAGCATGCTGGGGACCTTGAGCTATGAAGCATGCAGTGGAAGGCAGAATCAGAGTGGGTGTGTAAAGAGGACTTGTGTGCGGCCATGCAGGAAGCTGAATGGTGATGGGTGACGCTGGCACCAGCTGCCACTGAACAGCACGGGGTGGCTGGGGCGGGAGAGCAGTGGTGCTGCCGGGTTGGGTCATGAGTGGAAAAGGCCTCAAAGGGGCCCTCCAGGAGTGCTGGAAGAGCCCGGGGGTCGAGGGGGCATTCCTGGTTTCCTGCTGGGCGGCCTCGGCTGGGCCCTGCTCAGCAGTCTGCTCACATCCCGCTCACGCAGAGAATATCCAGCTTCCTTTGTCTAAAGTGTTGAGTGGTTATGAATAGTAAGGATAGACTATCTGTAATTATTTTTAAATAATTAATGGTTTTGTTAGATCCCTTCACTTTTACATTAGGTTTCTGTTAATGTAAGTTAAATCAAAATGTACTTCAGTTTCCAGGCGACTCCCAAATGTATTTTTCATTCTTTCATAACATTACTTCAAGCACTCGATGAGGTGTCTGTGACCAAGTCGGCTCCCGAGCCGGCAGCCTCCTGTCCTCAGCACCTCGGAGAGAGCCCCGTCGGGCGGCCGCTCCTCGGGGGGCGACGAGGTAAATCCGCCGCGGATTCCCTCGCGGCTGCCGGGTGCCACCCCCTGGGCGTGACAAGGACCTCGGCGGCCCCAGGGCTGCCCCTAAAGGCGAGGGGCGAGCTAACCCGGAGCCCCCCGCCCGTCCCGCCGCCCCCTGCCCGTGTGGAGCCAAACGCGCTCATTCAACACAAACGCCGCTAAAACTGCCGGAATAAATTATGCAGAGGGATTTCAGGATTTCTTTCAAGTAATTAAGTTTCGATTTCTTGCGTTTATTTCAGTGCCAGGAAGCACGGGGCGCCACGGATGGCAAAAAGTCTCCATTGATCGTTCCGGGCTGGAAGTTTGATTTCGTGACCGGACGCGGAGCGGGGCGGGGGAGGCCGCGGAGACCCCCGCCGGGTGTGGGAGCAGCGGGCCGGGAGGGGCGGCGGCGGCACAGGGGCTGTCCCCACAGCGCAGCCCCGCGGGGGCGGCCGGGCCGGGCGCTGCCCCGCACCGAGGTGGGGTGCGCTGCGAGCGGAGCCCGCATCCGAACGAATGAAAAATTCATGGGGCGCATTAGGTTCGGTAAAATATGAATGCGCGGCTTTAAATTTTAATCGTAAATCAGAACGCGGATACATGAGAGGCGACAGGGATTTCTCCTCAGGTGTCCGCGCGGGTCAGGCTGGGGGCGTGGGCTGGGGGGAATCTCCCTTCCTTTAGAGCCCGCGGCTCCGGGGGCTGCCTGCCGGCTCCTGCCCCCCCCCGCGGCTCCGCTCCGGCTCCTCCGGGCAGCGGGCACCGCTGTGCGTCTCCCTCTGAAAGAAAAAAAAAAAAAGAAAAGAAAAAAAGAAAAATCACAATTGAAAGCCACAGAAACAATCGCTCCAAAAATGCGACCGCGGTGCCGCGGGCAGAGAGAGACCCGCGCTGAGAGGCGGGCGGGGACCGCGCGCGGTGACCGGGACGGGGGGG
>JACDJE010000194.1:1042254-1169630 GCA_016647715.1 Pavo muticus | reverse complement strand
TTTTTTTTTTTTTTTTTAATAGGGTTAATGCAATATTAATTGCTGGGAGCTGCTATAAGAGCGCGCCGCGTTTTCCCAGGAACAAATCGATGGAGCGCGGCGCGGCGCAGCGGGAGGAGGCGGAGGCGCGGCCCCGGGGCTGCCCGGGTGAGTACGGCCCCGTCGGGGCTGGGAGCGGAGCGGGGCGGTGCGGGGGAGGCCGGGGAGCGGGGCTGTGGGACGGGGCTGTGTGTGTGCGCGAAGGTTTTTCTCTCTAAATCCCCGCCCCGGCGGCTGCGGGAGTCGGGGTGGAGGCACGACGCCCCCCCTTTGTTGTCGCTGTTGTTCTGCCAGGTGACCCCCCGCGGTGCTCGCAGCGCAGCGCAGGAGAGACCCGGCCCTGTCTCGGCGCGCCCCGCACAGGTAACGCTGCTCGGGAGGCCAGGCCGGGGGGGATCCCCGAGGAACCCCCGCGTGGCTGTGGTCGGGCCCCCCTCCCGGGCGGGTGTGGGCCGGAGCTGGGCCCTGCCGTCACTTGTTGCCAAAAAAACCCCACAACCCAAATAATGAAAAAAAAAAAGAAAAAAAGAAAAAAAAGGAGCCCATTCCCAACTCAACCCCAGCTCCTAGCGGAAAGCGGCGCGCTCCGGAAAGGCGCTCCCAAGGCTGCACGGCTCCATCCCGCAGCTCCTGTCCTGGGCAGGTCCTGGCTCGCAGCAGTGCTCGGCCCGGCTGCTGCCTCCCGCCTCCTCCTCCTCTTCCTCGTCCCGCAGCCCTGCTCTGCCGCCGGGCGCGCTCGGGACGGGAGCGGGCGCGGGGTGCGGGACACGCGCAGTTTGCGCGCCCCGTCCGGCGGCCTCGGCGTTCGGCAGCGCCTCGCCTCCCCGTTTGTGCAGAGCGGGATCATTTACATAAAGTCCTTAAGGCAAATAACTGTTGGGGCTCTAATTTATATCTGATCGAAAATTAGCCGTCATTATGCGCTCCATTAGCAGCGTCTTTAATGTGCTTCTAAGCACCATTTGTCAAGCGGCTTGTTAATATCCTTCAAGTCTTTAAAGTCGAGAGCTCATTAAAGAGTGCGCTCTGTTATTGATGTAATTTAGATGAGTTTGGAGGAGCAGCGCCGCGGACAACCTGGGGGAGCGGCAGCAGCCGGGCCACCCCCCCGGGGCTGCGCCCCTGACGGCGCGGGGCGGAGCGGGGGCTCCCCCGGCCGGGGCGCGGCGACCCCGCTCCGGTACGGGCGGGCACGGCCGCGATCAACCCCCCGCCCCGCGCCGTCGGCCTCGGGCGGGAGCCGTACAGCGGTAATGAGAGCGCCGGGGGCGGGCGTCATTAAAAGGGAGGCGGCAGGGAGCCACCCGCGGCCACCGGGTGCCGATCCCAGCGTGCAGCCGTGGGGCGGGGGCACCCGGCTCGGCCCTCTCCTCCCCGCGGTGACCCCGTGCTGCAGACGGTCACACCGCCGCCCCGCGGAGCAGCCCTGGGCGGGCATTGCGGGGCCGGGGCGGGCGCCCACTGCGCTCGCTGGGACATGGGGTAGGGATTCACCCGGAGACAGCTGTTAAGGTGTTATCGTGTAATACGCAGCTCTGTGTTAGACTCAGTTCAACAGCTGGAGGCTGACCTGTGCTGGTGGAGGTGTAAATCCCGATCCCTGCCTCCCTGTTTCAGAGACGTCTAGTCTCAAGTGCTTTGATCCAAAGGCTCAACTTGTGGCATATTTATGTGTCTGACATTTTCCTTCGCTCCTTTATTTCTTTATTTATTTTTGCAAAACACATTCATTACGAGGTTGTGGGAAAGAAAACGTGCCAGCCCTGCTTTCGCTGTGCGCTGCAATGGGCCCTCAAGTTGCAGGCTCTAAGAACAGGCGCAGTGCACAGGAAAGGGACGGATGTATTGGAGGGGGTGTGTGTGTGTGTGTGTGTGTGTGCGTGTGTCTGATACTGTGTGCCAAGGGCTCTCAGTGGTACCAGAGTGCTGCTTGGTGTGCCCCAAGCAGCCAGGAGGCTGGCCCATGCTGCTGGCCACCTTCCAGCAGTGGAACTGCTGCCACTGGGGTTGGATGAGGAGCTGGAGCGAAGCACCTGCAAAGCATCTGGAGCAGGGGTCCACTCTGCCACCAGCACCTGCAGAAAGCTGTGCTTGTGATGTGCTTGAATCTTCCTCCCAGAACACGGGCAGTGGGATACACCCAGCACACACCACCTCGCCCCAACCCGCCCCAAGGAAGGGCAGTTCTCCCAGCTATAGCACAGCCTGCCCAGGCAGGTGCAGCAGGAAGGCTGAGCAGTGGTGGGTTCATGGCTTTTAGCTGGGTTCTGTGGTGTCAAATCAGGCACAAAGTCTGACTGATGCTTTTCCCAGGGACGGAGCATTAATAAAACCTCTTGCCTGGGGCAGGCATGCATGTGATTTTCTGCCTTCTCCCTTGTGTGGGATGCACATGGAGTCTGCCTCTCTGTCAGCTGCCTTTCTGCACAAGATCTATGGGGATGTGCTCCTGTTCAAGCCCTTTCCCGCTCTGCTCCATTGGTTTCATGGAGCTGGATTTCAAATGCATGCTGGGGAGGCACAGAAATGCACAGCCACATCCCCCAGTGTGACTCCAGGGCCATCTCAAGGCCCTGAGCAGGAAGCACTAACACTGACCCCTCCATCCTGTCCCCAGCCTCCCTTCTCCCTTCCTCACCTTCCATACGCCCCCCCTTTGCCCGTGGGCCCTGCCTTTGCCCACAAGACCTAGCTGCTGGTGCCAGCTGCTGGGCACGGCCCAGTTCTGGGCCTTGCTGGGAAGTGGCCTGACCAGGGGAAAAGGCACTGGCTCTGTGGTTTGTGCTGGATGGCCCTTAAACTGCCATCATTTATGATATAAAGGTTGGAAAAGACCACTAAGATCACCTAGTTCAACCACCAACCCATCCCCATCATGCCCACTAAACCATGTCCCTCAGTACCACATCCACACATTTCTTAAACATCTCCAGGGACAGTGACTCCACCACCTCCCTGGGCAGCCTGTTCCAATGCTTTACCACTTTTTCTGTAAGTAAATGTTTCCTAATATCCAACTGGAACCTCCCCTGGTGCAGCTTAAAGCCGTTACCTCTCATCCTATTGCTGTTCCCCGGGAGAAGAGGCCGACCCCCACCTCACCACAACCTCATTTCAGGCAGTTGTAAAGAGTGATAAGGTCTTCCCTGAGCCTCCTTTTCTCCAGACTGAATAATCCCAGTTCCCTCAGCCACTCCTCATAAAGCTTGTGCTTAAGACCCTTCACAGCTTCATTGCCCTCCTCTGGATATGCTCCAGGGCCTCAATGTCTTTCTTGTAGTGTCCCAGGTTGGGTAAAGAAAGAAGGAAGCCCTTTGGCATATAATGGTACACCGCACTGAAGGAGGAAACCCACCTGCAAGTACAAGAAAAAGGAGCAGTACAATGATTTGAGTTGTTCATTGCCAGCTCCGGCTTTCTAGGAAGAAGGTGCTGCTCCATCTTTCCTCGCATCACTCAAAAATCACATCAGCTGCAATCACTGATCTAAACTAAATACCTGGGATTGTGGCCTTTTCCATATCACATCTGTGTGGCAAGTTTTTCCATTGTGCATCATTCAGTCATGTTGGGACAATTTGTTCAATAATGTAGAGGCACTTCATCACAGAAGAGCATTTGAGGTGATTTACGGTTTGGTCTTTCAGCTGCACACCTGTAAATTGCTATAAATAATGCTAACCCCTATTAAAGAGACATCAGGGTGCCCTCCAGTTAATGGGGAGGCAGTTGTGCATGATGTTGGATGAGAGCATCACTAGTTTATGGCAGATATTCAGCGCTGTGAGCGTGCCCCTTAAGCAGACCTGGAGGTGAAGGTCCTGGTTTCTGAAGGGCAGAACCTGCAGGCATTCAGCTGCACCCTGCTATACAGGGATCGATGGCATCCTGGGCTCCGTGCCTTCATTTTTCTGAGGGCATAATGTAACTTGTACTAATCAGTTGCCTGCAGCAAAGCTTAATTACAAATAGCTCAGCACAGATGATCTTCTCAGCTATACCACGTCTTCATTCAGCACCATGCAAGGTTACAGTGAAGGAAGGATACAGAGAAATGCAGGTATACCAAAATCCTACTTATTGCAGAGCAAATTCATCCCCAAAGGCTACCTGAAAGCCAGCAGGCAAAACAGCTAGAAAAATCAGCACAGCTAAACAGAGCTGGTCCACCTCCCATATGCATGCAGCCAGCGAGTTGTGTCCCTTCTCAGTTATATGGAACAGTTTCATCTTTCCTAGCAACACAACAGCCCATTTTTTTTTAAATGCAGCAATGGCAGATGTGAGTAAAGTGTGAAAAGAGGATAGAAAAAAAGTGTGGGAGGGACTTTGTCCAGAAATAGGTGATCACTATGCAGGGATGCAAAAGAGCAGCCAAAGATGGCAGAACCACTTTAAACTACAAAACAAACTTACTTGGCTCACAGAATGCTTATGAATACTTGCATGTTAAAGGTGTTGAAGATAACCGAGGTAGAAATTCAGAATCCCTGAATACAAACATCTAGGCTGCGATGGGGAGGCTGAATTTGTGAGGGGGAGCATGCCACACAGTGCAGCCTGCAGCAGGCCCAGGCCCTCTCCACCCTGCCATGGGTGGATGCAGCCATCTCCAGGCTGCTACAGCTGCCCCAGTGCTCTGAGAGACACCTGGTGTATGGCTGAACCCTGAGGGCTGTCACCTGGGATGTGGAATCCCACTTTGGTCCTGACAGGCTCATTGCATGCAGCTCAGGAGTCTGCCCTTGATTTCACTGCTCTCCCAGCTGACAAAGACCACGATATATTTCCAGCATCTTTTTCCTTTGAAAAAAATAGTCAACTCAGCTCCCACTCCTGAAGATATTTCACTCCTGTCTGATATTAAGAAATGTGCAACAGGGACTGCAGAAATGAATCACACCATCCGATGGTGAGATTAAACCCAGCAGCTTTCGGGGGAAACGCGTCGTCTCACTGATGGAAACGCAGTAGCTCCCTACAGCGGGATGAGGGACTTGGGAAGAGCATAGGTGATGACTCAGGCAAGCACGCTTTTTTGCAAATATATTTGTTTAGTTTTTCATTCTTTTATTTCAGACGCACTCTCAGCTTAGTTTTTATCTCCTTTGGCACAGATGGATTTGGAAAGCAATTCTCTAGGCAGGTTCCACTGCCTGTGATTCTATAAACAGGAAGAAAGAGGAAAAAACCTAGAAACTGAATCAGGTGAGTGGCCACAACCAGCAGCACCAACAGCAGCAGCAGCTAGATGCTGCCTGTTAGTGCTGCATTTCAGTATGACAGGAAGGATTCGAGGAGCCATAAATCCTGGCATCTTTCTGCACAACTGTCCCCATCTCAGGCAGTTGTTCAGCCATTTCTGCCAAATGCACTGCAAAATGCAAATGTTCTGCTGATAGTGCTCTGCCACAGCAGAGGCTGGGAGGGACAAAGTAAATGCAAAGGCTCTCGTTCATCAAATATTCTAATATCACAGAGCTCCTGTGAGAGCATCATGGCTTGGTGGATATAAAAGCTCTCTGCAGTTCAGAATGCAAAAGTTGAAGGGGCTGCTGTGATAGAGCAGGAGTCATAAGTCAGGTGATCCTGAACTTATCACAAACACTTTTCATCTGCCATGTGAGCATGGCACGAGCTGACCTGCCCAGAGAGCACACAGTGATGTTGTGTGGAAAGAGAGCAGCTGATTTCCTGATTCAGCTATGCTGAGGAGCTGGGAGGCAGAGAGCTCTTATGAAAGACAACGGGAGAAAATAACAGCAGACATTGTGCTTTGGGGAGGGCTCCTGCGGGATGTTTTTAGAAACATAGCTAAGTCCAGATTCAAGTAATCCAATCACCAGCAGAGATCCTGCGGCCAGATGGAGCAATGCGTTCTCAAGTCCCTCAGGAAGACGGGGATGCAATGCTCTGAAACAGAATAGGTCAGTGCTGGGGGTAGCAGCCTTTCAGAGGTGCTGTACCTCTTCACATGAGACTCTTCAGTCATGAAAGCTGGTATTTCAAGAAGTTGCCTCCCAAGGACAAGGCCTACCTCTCAGTTCAAAGCTGAGCAGGAGCCAGGAGCTGTTGCTGCTCCCCTCATAAGAGCAGCTAGTCCCCAGGCTCCTGGTCTTCCATAAGCTGCTGAAGAGCTGTTTTTTGCTGTCTTTCTGTCTCCCCATACTGCAGATGGCCAAGCTACAGAGCTGACATGGAGACTGGATGGCTGCTAGAACTTTAGACTTTTTCCCCTCTCTGTCTGACTACAAAGAATGGAGTGATTCTTCCAGGGCTGCACACTCACACCACCTCCCAGAGGCTTCAGGTAGGGACTCGCTCTGCTTAGGTCTCACCCAGATCAGCCGTGCCTGGAAGCTGCTCTAGTCTCAAGGCTGTCTGACACGTCTGTGTCAAAAGAAGATTCAGACATGGAAATATTCATTAACATGTTTTATTTGTTTGTCTTCAAGAAACAGCACATACATTCTATTCATCTATGGGCATAAGTGTGGAAAATACAGAGGTATTACAGAGATACACCGTCAAACAAGACAGTTTTGGAAAAAAAATAGTTAAAGACATACTTTATTAATGGTTAGAAAACATGCTTTTCATAATTATAAACAGAGTCCTTTCTGAGGACAACCTTTCCCTCAGCTAGGAATCGCTAGCCAGTGCCATCAGATACATGCACAGGGAAACCTACCAAAATCCTAACCCAAAAGCAGGCTTCATTTTCAGGTCTCAGATACCATACCTCATTACACAGATTTTAAACGCATCAACGTTACCACCTCAGAACAGTTCAGAGACTGATCTACTATAATATATTTGGCAAGTCTCTGTTTTGAAACAGTTTGCAAGGAGCAGAATGGCTGCATGCTGCCCAGACACCTACTTGTCAGACAGAGTTCCTGGGAGGGACAGCAGGGTCATACAGCTCAATAAACATTTCTGCTGGAGCTTCCTGGCTCTGGAGAACACAGCTTGCCATTGCGTCGTTACAGGATGGTAGAAGACTCCTTACTTTTATTAAAAGCTTTATGACTAACAGGAATTCTTATGAAGTATGGGGGAGCTAATGCTTTAGAATTTAGAGGATGAATTTTGTGACCATTTCCTCACAAGTGTACAAAAGTTATCACTTAGCAGTGAGTTCAGATTGGAAAAATTTAGTGACGATTATGGATGCTGTTTAATAGAGCTGCATAACGACTTCTGTTGTACAAACAATGTTCTGTTTTAAAATATATGTGAGGTCTGAAACTCCTAAGAATTTAAAAACTTGTCCTTGAAAAATTGAAACCAGCTTTTCTAGAATGTCAACTTTTCTTATGATATTTTATATGTATATTTTTTTCCACTATCAGTGATAAATTCACATACCCCACTTTTTTCCAACAACTTTCTCTAAAAGAAATTGCAAATCTCTAAAATAAGCAACTTCTTACAGCAGTCCTTTTAAGACTAGAAGTTTCCAGAATAATGTGATTTTCTGATGTTATTTCCAGTCTCTGTGTTGTTTTTCTAATTTTATTTGTATCAATAGCATTAAAGTATAAAGACTAAACTGTATACTGCTATTGTTTATGTTTATTTCATGGTCCTGTTTTCCTTCCTTATCTCAATTGTTTCATTTCTTTAACACTCAGTAAGCAGATTTGTATGTTTATATATGAGCGTAGGTATGTAGGAACATTCCTATACAAATTTTCAGCCTCATGACAATGTTCTAAATGAAAACTGTTGTAACAAGCCTGGTGTTTGGACAATAAAGACCTCTAAGTAAAAAGAATAAAATTATTATTGCAGGTATTTATGCTTACATTGATCAAAAATGGTCTAATGTGAGCTAGTTAATAGTATATTTTTCAACCACTCCTTTAGAGGCAAAAAACCTGTTGTCACATGTCAACCAGTTGCTCAGATTGCACCCCTGAAGAAAACCAATGAATTGAGTTATTACTATGGCAAAACCTATTGCTTGTTCAAAGACCCTCGTAGAAACTAACTACAGGTCTAATGGAGCTTGCTTCAAACTCTGACTCTGGAAACCTCTGTTTAAAGACAGGTCAATTATTGGGATTTATAAAGTTTCAAAGAACAGGTTTTCTAATATATGAAATTACAAAAGCTTGAATCAATTTTTCCTAAATAAAATCTGCAGGTTTCAAACTCTGCTTTGCCATACACTTTGGAAGGCAATAGCCACCACCTTCTGTCCTTCAACCGCTCTTGGGGTTAACAGTGACAGCAGCTGAAAAATGCCTCTGACACCTGTGAAGACCATGGGAGTCAGACTGCTGTAGGTTACTAGTGGAACCTGTTGCCTATTTTATTCAGGTCATAGTTGAGCCACAATCGTTAAACACAGATGCTAAAAATTATAGAAAGCTCCATGGATAAGGCATCGAGCTTGGAGTCTATTTTATCTGAATGGGGCAATAACTTATGATTTAAAGAAGATATCCAGACATTTAGAAAGTGATATTCCAGGATACTGAGCACCTTGGATTCCCATGCACTTCAGCAGGCATACAGGATGCTCAGTATTTTAACACTTTTAAAGACAATAAGCAACACAAACAATAAGCACGCTGCTCTTTCCTTTTGCATTTATTTCAACAACAGTAGCTATTTTTGATAGAAACATGGAGCCACGCATATGACATCGGTCACATAAGAACTTAGAGCTATCAGATATTTATACTGCAACAACGTGTACCTACTTAACAAAACTTTCACCAATGTTCTTACTTTGTTGCCTGAGTTTCTGGAGATCTTCCTGAACTCATGACGTTCATCTATCAGCTTTGCTGTAAGTCAGCAGGTGTTTTCTATAATGAAAAATAAGAAATAACAAAGAGAAAATGTTCTAAGTTTATGCATATTTCTTGATACCTACATATTTTATGTCTGACTTCAGCATCTAGTTAACAGATTTGCTTCTGTCTCAAAGGCTTATTTCTGTAAATTAAAAGCAACTACATGATCAAAAGCAATTGAATGCTAAAACCAGGAAAAGCAGTAAAAAAAAAGAAAAAAGTGAAGGAAATGTGAATTTGTTTACTTATGAGTGGGAAAAATATTGTTATTTAGACACAGTACAACAGTTGATGTGCAGCTGGCTGCCAAAATCTGGTTAAATTTTGGTACCAATGACATTTTGTGAAAAATCACTGTATTGTTAAAAAGAACATGGATTAAGAGCAAATACTGTACCAGGAATGATCTAGAACTTGGGTCTCTGGAAGAGATTCACAGGGGCTTGTTTCTGGAGGAGGCTCACATGGGCTTGTTTCTCGATCGAACTCTGTTATTAAAAACAAACAAACAAACAAAAGTATGTTAGTGTTTCAGGCTTACAACATTCTTATTAATAGTAGTAGCTTAGAAAGTTTATTTCAAAAATATGTAACTGAGTCACAAGAGAAGGTAATCCTAGACAACAAGTGAGGTGAGCCGCATAAGATACAGACTCTGAATCACATAACTGATGGGAACTTCTTTTCTTCTGGCACTCTAGAGCACTGGCTCTCAGAGAGGGGCAGGTTTTGTGGGACATGTCCAGGTGGGAACACCTAATGGGACATGGTCAAAACAGCAGCTGGCTGTGAGGCAATTGCTCGACTCCACCATTACTGCCAGCCAGACGCTTCCCTTGATCCCACGGCCTGTGATCCTCAGTCCTTGCTCCATTCCTGCACCAAAGTCCCACCTCTGAGCTGGGCTTTCTGCTCTGTTCCCAGTGACCCCCAGCAGCACACCTCCCTCTGCTTAGTTACAGCCACGCCATCCCTGGGGGACTGGTTCCTGTTTGGGAAACTACTGATGGGTTCACTTCCTCAGACAAAGAAAGTGCATGTACTCATCAAATTTGTTCTCAAAGCCTACTGATGAAGGCCCTTTCACAACATTTCGAATCTCTCTGTTTCAGTGCTTCACAGTCTTATGGCTCAGTTTCTTCCCTAATACTGAGGAGAAATATTTATTGCAAGTAAAGCTGATCTTTTTTCATGTTCCACTTTGGATAGACGTGAAGAATAAAGAAACGCTGTTCTCTTTTACATCAACTTTTTATTGATTTAAGGACTATTCTTCTTCCTCTAATAATTATATTTATTTATTTATTTATTTATAAGGATAAGCAGATGCAGCCTCCTGAATATTTTTCTAACCCCTGTATTATCCTTGGCTGGATCCTTCTTATTTGTCACTACCTTTCTGCAGTGTGATGTCTAAAATTGGACTCTGTCTTACAGCCAGTGATGCTTACATAGCATCCTAATTTAATTTATGTCCAAAATAAACATATTTATACTGTTGCAGTGGAGACAGAAAGCAACATTCAATGCAAAGTTTGGAACAGATGTAAATTATGTCCCAAAACTCAACAAATTTTATATTTCATATATAAAATGCTTTTATTATGCATAATTTTTAACTAGAACTTCACCCATACTTGTATGCAAATAAGAATGGGATAAATATATGTATGAAGAATATCTGAGAATTAGCATAAGTTATCAGATGAAATCTCATTTTGTACCAGGGCATTAGAGTTCATTCAGTATTTAGCCACGTAGTCATTCCAGGTAACATTTTCTGAAACCACTCCTGAAGTACATCAATGGGAATACTTTTGCCAGCAGAGTATGTGGAAAAAAAACAAAACAACAAAATACCGAAATCCAATCCAATTCACCAACCAACCAGCCAACCCTAACTGAATACAAGGATCTCTGTATCTCAACCATGAAGAACTGGTGCAAGAGTGGTGGGTAACTCAAACAAAAAATGTGATTACATGTGTACAGGATAGATGTATTCATAATAAAATAGACATGAAAGTGTGTCTCTAACAGTGATGTATCTTCCATACACAGACACATACAAAGAAACAGTGGAGAAATGCATGTGACAGATGGGGAATTATAGCATAAATTGCTATTCTCATGCACCTTTTGGCCTTTTGCCTTTGCACTTGGACACCAAACTGTTATTGCCTGATTAACAGTTCTACCCTCTCAGCAATTATGAAGCATATCAAGGATAGCTGATGGAATACTGAGCCATAAATGTTTTCTTGGCAGTTTTCTGTTATTTGGGGACAATAAAAACATCTCATATTCATAATGGTAATACATATATACCACCACAGATCACACCATCAAGCATTCTCCTTCTGTCTCTTTGTGTTGGGTAAAATGTAGAGATAAACATTAATATGTATTAATAGCATGTAAATATAATTAATCATAATAGGATGTTCTTGACACACTATTGGTGCTGTTGATAAGACATAATTAAAATTGTCTGGTCAAATTTTTAGTGCAGCTAGAATTGGCATCTCTGTTGTTTTTGCTGTTTACACGTGTCCATGTAGAGATTACTATACTTCTAAAAACCTTGTTATTTCATTATGTTCCTAGGAGAACAGCTAAGCAGAACTGTAAGTCCTTTTCAGAATATAATTAGCGAGAAGTCACAGAAAATACTAAAAGCCACAGCTACAAAGACTTAAGCTACAATGATCAACAACTTCATAGAGGACAGGATGTTATAGGCAGCCTTATCTCAAAAGGTTATGAAGAAAATGGACAACACCTGCGTTGCTGAGATTGCGTGCTCATGAGATGAGAAAATATTCAAAACTAGAATTCTACTGAAAAGCTTCACAAACTGATAAAGTGAGCTGAAAATTCTTTGAAAAAAGAGAAAGGCAATATTTTGAGGAGATGACAAGAAAAGCAAGAATGAGAGTAACATGCAGAAGGTGATGCAGAAACCATTTTTCACCGTCTCTTCCAATAAAAGAATGAGGTAAGATATAACAAAAGCAGCAGCTGGTGGGCTTGGAGACAGTGCAGGAGTTCCGTGTGCATGCCCAACCTATCGGTAGAACTCCTTGCTGCAGTGTGCAAAGAATTCCTAATGGCTGTGGGCTCAAGTGACATTGCATACAAACAGGAGAAAGTCTATGTCCTCTCCTGCTTATTCCCTGTAGCTCAAGTGGCATAAAATATTAAAATACAATGCCTCAAAAGTCAGCAACATGTTTTTTACATATATGTAGGTATGTATGCATGCAACAAAACATTTGCAGATGCTGTTAACGTGAGCGAACTTTTACTATTTTGTATATGCAAGAGTAGTCATTTAAAGCAATACAGTATTTTTGTTACATCTCTTTTCCTTTGATACAGTGGATGTCATGTTTCCCGAGTCACTATTACCTAATACTGTATATTTTTCCCAGAAGGGAGAGAGAGTAAGAAGATTTCAGTGGATCCTTTATACCCTAGCTGTGATTTGATGGGGCATGCTACATTATCATGCCAGTGTAATGCAAGTGGTGAGCAATGATCCATTATTGTCATTAAAAAATTACTTGCATTTTTAAAGGTCATGCAGCTGTTTTCAGTTATATAATCTGTAGTATGGTGTAATGAGGTAGGAATAAAGCTACAGAAGCAAATAACATGACAGCCAGCAACATAGGCATGTCCCACACTTGTAGAAGGTTTTCCTATTTTTTCTGTCTTGGTAAGCCAAAAGTGATGCAATGATTGTTTTATAAGCTGTCTGGACCCACATGTTTAGCCACTCATGCTGACTAGGTTCACTTGAAAGGAAGGCAGTTGTACTTGGAGGTTTTATGAATATAAAGATTAATGAATTTGTACAATTTGGGCATGCAAAGCATATTTATCAGGCATATTCCATTTAGCATAAGCAGTAAACCATATATAAGGGTTGTGTCAAAGTTTACTGAATAGGGCCCTTGGTAGCTAATGCTACATTTCTCCAACAAATCAAAGGTATTGTTCTATGCTCACATGAATATACAGTAGCCATTACCTTAAATTTAAAACTCACTGTGAGCAGCAAACACACTGTGGGGATATGAAGGCCATATTGTATCAGTGGAGTCTGCAGAGATTTTCTTCATATGGCCTCGCCTGGTTGAAATATATGTTGCAGTTGAAAGCTAAAGGGATTACTTTTGAATAGTCATCACAAAGGTTGATTATATTCGTATATCATTTAGCTGGACCCTGCAGGCTATTATTCCATTAGCTGTGCTGGCCCCGCACTGTCAAAAAGTTGATCATATAATGCAAAAAGGTTACATGCTCTGTTAAGGTATGTGAAGCAACTTGAAATAGTAATCTTTTAAGAGCACTGCAGCTTTGTACTCAAAGGCAGATTGCATTTAAAATAAATACGTGCAAAATGGAATGCATACAATAATCCTACCTCCGTTACCTTTTCTTTCCCCTATTTTGAATAGGCCATGTGCAATTTGAGTAAGCTAATTGTACCAAATTAGATGTTGGCTATAAAGTATTTTTCAGCCTCAGATCCAAAGAACTACACCTCCAAATAGCTGTGTCTTTAAGTGAAACATCTAC
The DNA here is from genome assembly GCA_016647715.1 of Pavo muticus. Taxonomy (NCBI): domain Eukaryota; kingdom Metazoa; phylum Chordata; class Aves; order Galliformes; family Phasianidae; genus Pavo; species Pavo muticus. Next base: position 1,156,191 of record JACDJE010000194.1, on the reverse strand, counting down.
TGAAATTACATTTCCGGTGAAAAAGATTTGCTGATGATGTTTCCCTTGCACATACAAACACATACACATTTTCTTTCACTGCTTAATAAAATGAATCTTCAGACAGTTCCATTATGTGGATGCCTTAATATTATTTTATGCTAAAACATGGACAGCACATTAGATTGAAAGCATCTTACTGTTCCACAAGGCAGAGTAATCATGGGCTATCCCTAGACAGTAAATGCTCCCACTGGGGAAACAACGCAAACAGCACAGGCTAATGAATCACAGTCATTATTAATCACAGTAAGAGCCACGTGTGAGAGAGATGAGCTCTCCGGATTAGAAAGGTTAGAAGGTGGGACTGAGAAAAGATCATCCAATTGCATTTTAGAGTAAGGTTAGGGATGGGCTTTTGCTTCAATACAATTGTGCCTATGCTAGTGTCAGTCTTCGCAAGCAGGCACATAGAGAGAAAAAATTTAGTCAGCTTGGTTCACTTGGCTTTCAGATCCTTGTAGGACAGTTTGGCAGAGATAAATAAAGGCATGCAAACAAGACCCTTACGGCTTATGGCCCAGTTAGGAATGAGACCGCTTCTTTTATCAGACAAAGTTGTTTAATTGAGATTGTAAAAGCTTGAGTTGGTCCTCTTTTCAGTATGCCATATGTATTATTTACAGCAACGAATGAATCTTTATGAGTACGAATGAGAGCTTTAAATGAACTACAGGAAGCATATTGAACAGGTGGGTTTTTCTGAAAAAAAAAGGCTTTATAGATGGGTAGGTTTATGAATGAGAAGCAGAATTTATTGTAGGGTATTTTTAAGAGTCTACTTAGACTACAGCAACACGAGGGAGGGATTTTTATGGTTTGGATAAGAAATTTAAGCAGGAATGTGTTTTTTTCCCTGCCTAATAAGTTCTGTCATTTACTTCCTCATACTCAGTCATCCTCAGACAAATTACTCTTCCTCTTATGTGGCAATACAACATAGCAGCATCTTCTGCACAAACCATTTGTTGAGTATAAACTTTAAATAACAACTCTAGCATGTCAGATATTTGACTTGTGGGCCATCAAAAATATATTTTCTCAAAGCCAAAGTAAGACAGTGTATTTTTCCCTAAGTGGATGTTAGAGATAAGTCACAAGAAATCGACAGAAATTAGGATGACACAGAAAAATCATCTTTGGAAAACGGCCACCGAGATGGTCGTTTCAAATGAAGAACTCTCAGAAAAATAGCTGCCAGTCTTTAGTTCATAGTTTTACCTTCACTGTCATCAAATTTTATCTGAAATCCCAACTATGAGTTTAAATTTCAATATGGCATCTTGCCTCTGGCTATATTCCAGACCAAACTCGGGAGAAATTAAGGAAACTCTTTCAGATTTATCATCCTTACATTTTCTCAGTCGAAGGCAAAGTTTTCAAAGCAGGCTGGAAGTCTGTCCAAAGTTTCCACAGTGCCAAGGAGAATTGCCAGAAGACCAAGAGAAGGACTTCTTTTCTTTCACTCCTCACCCAGAAGTAGAATCAAGATCACATCTAGAATCCACTTGCTCTCTCCTAAAAACAAGATAAGCCCTGGGAGAACTCCCTGAGACAACAAAGCTCTGAGCAAAGTGAAGCCACTTGGTCTTGTGGTGGGTGCCAACTGAGACCTGCCTATGCAGAGGAGCTGGCGAGGGAAGAACATAAAGGTAGCAAAAAAACACTGCCACTACTTCGATCTCTGCTTAGAATAGTGAGCCACAACCAAAGTGAGAGTCCAAAAGCTACTTAGAAATCCTTATGAAACTTAATCCTTATCTTGCTCGCAAAAGTGGTATTTCATACTCTTGTAGAATTTCTGCCAGCTTTTTTTGAAGATATTCCTATAGGCTTTTTACAAAAATGTGTACATCTTAATGATATACACACAGACATTATAATACACATCTTCAGAGTTACGAATTAAATCTAATCTCACTGCAAAAGGCAAAGAAAAGGTTAGCGGACTGATGTTTTACAATATAATATAATAGTTGTAACAAAGGAAGTCTATTTATGCTCAGTATTTATGCAGAATTACTAGTGCTATGTTCATTTTAAAGAAAAGCAAGGTTTAACAGGTACTCCCTAAACAAGTTAAATACAATTCAACACAGATTTCAGACACAGCAATGTCTCTAAGACCAACTCACACCCAAGTCAGTACACTGAGAAATTCTCACTGCCTTCCCGCAAATACTTGTTCCAAAGGCCCAATTAAAAACTGCAAGACAAGGTAGCATGACAGTTCATAGCTGTGCATTTTGTAAACACCATCTTCTACCCATTGAGCAAAATATGTTGCTGAAAAAAGAATCTCACCGTTTAAATCACTGGTAGTGTGTGATATTTATTTCTGAATATGCAGCTTGATGCATCTTCAAAGGATCTGGCTATCAGAGAGCACCTAGCACCCCTTTCTCTGAAATTCAGTTTCCTCAAAGGTGTCCCGAAGGGAGGCAAAGCTCAGATTACTTGAACACTTCCTCCTGCTTAATTATGTGTCATTAGCATACTGAGGTTCAAATATAGTTCTGGATGTCTCTGATTAGAGCTATCTATGATTTTAGTTCTTTTTCCTCTTACCTCCAAATTTTGATATGAGTGCTGTATGTAATTTTGTTGAGGATTTCTTGTTCTGCAGATCTCATTCTTTACATTCTAGTTTGGTGCTGCTGTTTTCTGGCCTCTGAAGGATTACCTACTCTTCTACAACTATATGTAAGAGTACTTTTTAATGGTTGAGACTTTATTTCAGCATCTCCAGCGACTGCTCTGCCTTGTGGCTCACAAACTCTTTACCATTTGAGGCCTCTATAAAGCACATATTTTGCTTTTTTTTTTTTTTTTTTTTTCCTCTCTCTGTGAGAAACTGCCCTCCAAGAGCTTAGCCAAAGGTATCTTCGGGGTACAGAAACACTAAGCCAAGTGAAGCAGAGAAAATCTAGCAATACATCTGCTACAGAAAAACTGAGGATGCCAGGGACACTTTTTTTCCTCCCTGTTTGACTTCAGCTTTACGTACACTAACTCATCTTAGGCATGAACACATTCTCTCAGGCTAAGGAGATGTAGGGGAAGCATCTGGAAGGGAATGTTTTTTAAAAGAAGATACAGAGTCCCTTATGGAAGTATCCATTTTCTTGTCACTGGGGCTTTCTAGAGATAATATCATTCCCTGAAGCAGCTAAAGTCCTCCTCTAAGGCTGACACAAAGTGCTCCTACTTCTCTCTTAAAAGAAGTCTCTCTACCTTCATATAAGCCTAGACCCCCTCGTAGGTGAAGGCAATCACTAAGCATACAATATTCTTGGAGCAGATCAGTGCATGGAAGGGTAGAAATAATTGAATTGAATTGCTTTTCTGTGAAATCTCCATTATTGTGAAGATGCCCTCAGAAAGGTGGTGCAGCAGCTACTCACTGTGGAAGCCTTGGCTGCTGCCCAGGCAGAAATGTGCTGCTAGGAAGCTGGAGAGGAGACAAGGCCTCTCTCCTTTCCTTCTAGTGCAGCCCAAAGGCTGCTTTGCCTACTTTCTGAATTTTTGAGGAGGCATTCTTCAGACTTCCTCCCATGCTGCCCATAAAGATCCATCAAGCTACCACATTACCTTCATATGCTCTTTTGCAAAAGGCTCAAACAATTTCTTTTTTTCTTAATATTAATCACACAGATGTCATCAAGGCAACAGCTTTCTCTGCAGCTGAGCATCATTGTTGTTTCTTACTGCCCTTTGTTTCACAGTATTATCACTGCAAAATATCCAGCTCAAATGAAGTCCAACTATCATCCAGGTCTACAGTAATACAAATAAGAAATAATGAGGCTGCTGGAAGTTAAGGTTTATGCAGGGTCCTTGCATTCATATATGGCAATGTGGATATAACATATGTGAGACAGCTCTCACGTATGGTTGCACAGGGTGTCCCATGGACATGTAGAGAAAACTTTCCCCATCAGCTTTCTTTGCTGATTTTACCAGTAGAGTGAGATCAGGTCTAGTTCTCTTCACCAGGTGTTGGGAACAGCTGGACCAACAAATTGTTGGTCAAAGCAATGTTGAGTGTTTGGTTTCTCTCTCTTAGTTTTTGGATTTATGGCCATGTTCTTCCAGATAGCATGGGACAACTTGAAAGGCTTGTCTTCTTGACTCCTTACAGACAAGTAGAGATCTTCAGCGTTCAGACCAGTCATCCGGTTCTTTTGATGAGAAATAGATTCACATGAAAAAAAGATTATCCTGAAAAATGGAAATGCATTTTTCTGCTTTATTAGCAGTCAGTATAAGACTTGTTAGCTACTTTGGAAAGTTATAGAACTACAGAGATTTTTAAGAATGTGTAAGTAGAAGCTAGAAGTTAAAAATAAATGCTCTGGCTACTCTGGGCCTGATACTCAAGTTAAATAACCCCTGAAGTCAGCATGGTTATGCCTGCAATGCCAGATTGTTTCAAAACAGATCTTTTAAAAGAAAATATTTTACTTCAGTAACTCAGATTCACTCTGAATTATGCCATACTAATGTCACGTTTTCAGCGAGCACCTGTGAGAGAGAAAATTTTCCCAAAGAAGCAGGCTAATGAAGCTCTCCAAAAGCAGAGAAAGACATTTCCTTCTAAAAAGCAGCTAATGCCTGCATTCTCCACCAAAAACTGTCACGGGGTTATCCAGACCAGTCTTTGCCCGTGACAGGGACAGTAGGCCCAAGGGCCCCCTCCCTGACCCTTCCCCTCCCCCCGAAAACGGGAAGGGAAAGGAAAATAAATAGCAGCAGCACCGATCAAGGGAGGAAAACTTATTTTACTAACTATGATATAATACAATCTAATTGAAATTGAGACTAATAAATCAAATAAAATAGGAGAGAAAGAGAGAGAGTTTTCAGAGCACCTGAAAAACCACCTGCGTTCTTCGTCAGCCAAAGAAGAAGGGAGACCCCCCCCACGCCGGGGGGAAGATCCCATGACCTCCATGACGTACAGGGACAGGTACCTGGAAGTAGAGTATTAACACTTTAACTCCCAGTGCACTACATGATGTTATGATGTGGAATACTGAAAACCAAAAATCACAAAACCATAACAATTAATCAACGCAGAGCCTAGAAACATCCACCAGACAAACTCAAGTCCTCCTAAAATAAAAGATATCACCCTGCCTCTCCATTCATTGACTGATGAGTGGTGAGGCCATGATGAGAACCACTGAGTGACACTGACTGCATGGCAGAGCCTTAGAGCTGCTGTCGGGAAAAATGGGTGGAGGGAGAACAGAGACAGACAATCAGATTTCATCCAGACCTTTCCCCCAAAATCACAGTGCAAAGGGAGAAAAGGAATCACTTATTTCTCTATTGCTGCCATAGGTCAGACTGTTAAGGGAAAGGTTTCATTAACAGCCTAGTCCCTCTCAAAGGCATTGGTGGAAGTAGTGGCAGACACCACTTCATTTGCCATTCCTGCAAGTGCCTTCCTAGAGTATGTCATACAAGTCATGCAAGGTCACCAGCTCAGGCTTAAGAAAGGAATTTTTCTCCATGGGATAGATCTGAGATGGACTCTCACAGAGTCCATCTCTTTTATTTATTTATTTATTTCTCCTGGTAACTGTTCTCATAATGAAATGTGTTTTGTAATTGACATAGGTTTGATGATATCACTATTTCTGCCACACTAAATAAAGTTAACGCGGGACTTGAGATGATTCCAGCTATCTGAACCTACTGGGAACCTCTCCTGGGAACCCTCTGCCTGTGTAATCATATCCTTCCTGGGGCAGAGTGAGGCACCTCCAGTGATCACCACCTCAGCACGCACAGAGGAGCGAGGAGGTTACAGCAAGGCTACTAGGCAGGCAGCCTAGTGGGTTGGTAGCTTTGGAGAAGTTTCCTTGCCTGACTGCAAAGCTCTCCGGCAAACTGCTTGCTGTGGCTCTATTTAATTCTTAATCTTTGCTTCTCTGTTTAATTCCTAGCTGCTTGGAAGGGCTGTTGTAACAAAGCAGTTAAAAAAACATCTGTATGTACTGTTGGGCCTCCCCAAAGAGCACTAACTTGACACGTGGGCCATAACAGCTGGGCTTGGACTACTAAGAAACCTAATCCAGGGTTTCCATCATCTCAGTTGTTGCCTTTCTTTCATTAGTGTTTGACTCAGCCCCTAATGGATTCAGCTTTATAAGATCAGAAAAGAGGAAAGAAAGCAATTTATTCATGTTTCACTAGAGCTCACAAAAGACAAGAAATTTCTCTAAAAATGTAAATTATTTTGTGCCACACCAGTGAGACTGGGCAGCTAAAGCTCTTAGAGGAAGGCTCTTTCCCAGGGCTAATGTTTTTATACCCTGTGATTGAATAAATCAATTTCTTTATTATCACATCTCTTTTTTTTTTTTTTTCTTCACAAGAATGTAAGGAAAGATACCCAAGCATCCTTTTTAATTCTAAGAAAATTGATTATGCGTGTTAATTTTGTTTTCAATCCCAGACATACCAAAATAAACACTATAAACATATGTAGCAGAAATCAATCTCTCTTAAGCATCAAGTTGGTAAAAACAAGGATTTAGTAAGAATCCAAGATGTAAAAGACTAATGTACAAACTAAGCCCTTATTTATGTAATGTGCCTTTATACAAGCTCAATATAAACCTGAAAGAAACTATTTCATGAGAGCAGAAATGGTTTACTTGCACTGCATCAAAAATGACCCCATAAGACCTCCTTTACTGAGATAGCCCAGATATTTAATGTGAACATATGTTTTTAAAAGATTTCCTGTCTTATGTCCAGTCATTCTTGTTAATTCATGGGACAGCATACTGCAGATGTGCTCTTTTTTTATGTTACATAAAGCAAAAATTACATTTAACAAGTGTAAGGTTGGTCATAAAAAATAAATAAAAATATACTCCTAAAAGCTGGGAAATCACAAAGTGAGGCTATCAGTCATTATTATTGAGAAGGGCGAGGACAATGTGAAATAAAACTTGCACATCTATGAACAGACATTCCTAAAATGCCAGCACTTGGCTGTTATTTCACGTTCTCTATAGGTTGCTTTCATCAGCCCAATATTTCTTCCTTTAGGGGAAGCTGCAGTACACTTTTACACTAGGTGCCCTTTTTAGTCACTGACTTAAATTTCAATAGTAATTAAACATTTTGAACCTACTCACAAGTTTGTGTAATTGAAAGAACAGAAAACAAAGTCAATGTTGTTTTTTGAGTTGTTGTAGTTCCAGTTAAGATCTCTAACTATGTATTTGTTTTAACAGGAGTATTCATCATTAATAATTGTTTAAAACACAAATAATATGTTTTACAATAATTAGTTTCCTAATAATAATCCAAATGTGCATATATATCTGTGCATCTTAGTGGTATGTATGCCAGTCTTACCATTATTACTGGTATTTATTCTGCATGGCATTAATCCCTCCTGAGGGCAAAGGAAATAAGCAATATTCTTAAAAAAAAAAAAAAAAGAATGCTATCTTCTATTTTTTGACTGATACAAAAGATGCCCATCCTGCATATATATATGTATGTATACTTTTAAATCCAACCTCTAATCTCCACCAAGCATCTTAAATTTGCATAAGATGGCATAGTCAAAGACTTACTGGAAGGGATTTCTAATTAGAGCTACTCTTAGAAAAGTAGAACTGTTTAAATGCAAGGCATGGAATCAGAATGGCTTTTGAGGCAGCAAGGTTGGATTTCCTTTTATCAGTGCACAGAAGACAGAAAAGTTGCTCCTTCAGACTACTCATCACCATTTGACACTGTCCAACAGTACAGTCTCACCTCAACAAGATGGATGAAGTTCACAGTAGTGCGTAAGCCAACAGTAAAACTTGAACAATCTGAATCTTTCCCAAAAGCAAGTACTTCTGGAAAAGCACAATTCCAACAACAGCTTTGTTATTTGTTCCACAGGGATTAATTCTGTGGCCACAAAGAAGGGTCAGATTAGATAGTACCAAATACCAGCAATATGTGAGTGACTCACACAGACCAAGAGACTCTAAGGCATTCTGAAGGTCTTGTTTTGATGCATTATTTATAACGTTATTGGTAATGTTACCTGATTCAGGCCAGAACAACTACACCCATTGAGACACATCTTCACATTAACTACAACACTTCTAAATTTTGGGCAGTCTTTCTTACCATTCATTACTCTAGATACCTATGGGAAATTCAGAAAGGAGAAGATTTCTGTTTTCTTCCAGGACATTGTCAGCTTAAAGAATGCTAACTAAATTCAGCTTTTTAATAAGAATAGACTTCTCATACACATCTTTTTATATATATTTACATTCACATTACTGGAGTTTTTAGGTGATGCTGTAACAAAACAGAGTATTTTATTATAACTTATTCTGAAGTTTAATTCCCAAAACAAAGAAAAGATTTAGAAATGCGGATTACAGGTACTGGCATTTCAAAAATAACATTTGTAAGAGAAGCTTGAATTATGAGATATGGGAGATTTATATTTATCAGTTAGAATCTGTTTATGGTCAATCACATGATTAAGACAATGCTAATTAATTATTTTAAAAGTAACATGTTTTCTAAGGAAATATCTATCCAGCCAAATCAAAGAAACAAACAAGTTAGTGTGTGCTGCATCACCGCCAAATTGTCGTTGAGATGTGTGCTGAATCTTGACTGCAGAACTTTGCAAGTCTCTTCATTAATCACTGGGTGGACTATTAATGGTAACTGAAACAAAGTGAACTCAACATAATGTTGTCTCTACATCTGGATATTCTCTATGAAAATTTAGGTCAAGGTTTTTACATTGCGCTCTCCACTAAGGGTTCCATCTCTCCCCAGTTATACTAAGATTACAGTTGAACTTCACTTCTAAAGATATTATTTAAAAAACAAACTAACAAACAAGCCAAAAAAAAAAAAAAAAAAGCATACTTACAAGAACCTCTGTTGTCTTAAAACAGATTATAAGGAGCAAAGATGGTAGAACTTCCACTGCAATTTCTTCAAAGATGAAGTGTCATCCTATTTCACAGTGAGAATAACACGAAAAATCTTTTGAAAAAACATGACTACTATTTACTGTTTATATGGTTTGGGGATGTTTGAAGCAAGAATTCCGTCCAATGTGAAAGACCCAGTGTCATATGAAAAGACCTTAAGGTTAATGAGGACAAAAAATTGGACCAGTGACTATAATCTTAGTCCTTGAAAACTGCAGAAAATTACTGTACCAAACTGAAATTACTTAGCTCCTATATTTAAGAATTCATTTTGTAACAGTTAAATATCCCCAAATTCTTATTTTCTAATCAACCTCATTTTCATAAAGTGCTTGTATTCTTTCTAATTTCTTAAACTGATCCCTAAGAAGAATCCTAGAGATCTTGCAGCAGAAGGTGAACCAATTTAAAAATACCTTTTTTTTTTGTGCTGTAGGTCAACAGTGAGGGGAAAAAAACAAAGATAAATCTCTGCCGTTAAGACAGAAGAACTCAGTATCTTGAGTAAAAGGGAGTGACAAAGGGAATAATAAGTTTATCTCCCAAAACTGAATTGGGCATCAAGAAATGCTTGAGATATTGAGATATTTTAAAGTTTGTGAACTTAAATTTATGTCCAAGTATTAAGTCCTACTTAGCAAAAGTTTATTTAATGCTTTATTTCAAAAGTTTCTTCAAGATGCCACTACCTTTAATTCCTGGCCTACCTGTACCAATGACCAGCTCACAAACATCTATTCACATGTCATCATAAACCTTTAATTTGAAAAGGTTTTCTAACTTGGTGTTTATTCATTAGTGTACGCAGTGGTGCTCACAATCACACATGTATACACACAACCATTTCTGCTAATCATGGTGTGATTTGGAACGGATACTAAGTATTTCTTCGTATGCAGAACTTATAGAAGCAAGCTTGAAGGGATGTCTCTCTGGTTGGTTTATTTCTTTATTTTTATTTTTTAATTATTGCGTTATAGTGCTGCTTCACTAACCTGAGAACAAAGATACCTTATAGCTTCAGACCCAGCCTTAACCAACACAAAAGGTTATGTAATATCAATCCAAGGTTACGTCTCAACATACCACAGAGGATGTGCCACATCTTCTGAAGTTTTCAAAACACACCAAGGGTATTTTGGGACTCCTTTACAAACAGAAGATCACACAACCAACCAAAAAAAGTGAGTAAAGGATCACAAACTGAATTTATAATTTCTTTCAAAATCTTCCTTGCCTCTTTTTGGGTGACCAAGGAGAACGCTCAGAAGATACAAATCTTTCCTTCTTTTATCACTGATGGTTTCTATGGTTTCGCTACACTTAAGAATTCCAAACTCCTCTTCCAGGATAGCTTCTCTGAACAATTTCCTCTATTCGTTTTCTCAAAGAGGTTCAGATTTTTCCTCCACTGACTAATCAATAACTAATGCAATAGTACTTGCCTAAGTTGGCAGACAACATAAAGCAACGTTTCTTGAAGAGCAAGTTGCTTCTTCCTATCCTAATTTGATTAGGATGTTATCTCTGAATCCAAAGAACAGCATTTTGTTATCGGGACTAACTTCGACTCTGATTATTTAGCTGCAGCTGTGAGAAAAGGACTGGGAGTGAAGACTCAAGTCCGTCTGAGGAAAGAAATGCAGAAAAAAGATGGAAGAAAACCCTGAAGACAGCAAAAACATGAACAGAAGAATGAAGGAAGAAAGTGTGGAAATGGTAATGAAGAACACAGCATTTTTTTTTCTTCCAAACAAGAAAAGAATAAGGCCATACAGTGAAGAAACAATAAGTCACAATATATTTAGTTACCACATAAGGATGTACTCCACCACTTATTACTGTGAAGGCTTCCTCTGGACTTCCAACATGTAAGAAGCCACAGAAGTCTCCAACATATAGCTCTTAATTGAAAGCAGAAATGGAGCCTCTGTATTCTGACTTGCTTGTCAGAAATCCCCTTGGATAGGGCAGACAAACACAGCTGTTGAGCAATTGCTCTCTGTCCTCATTTGTCACTGATACAGAAGCCTGCTCCCTGTTACAGTCTAAGAACATCAGTGTGACACTATCACTGTGCCTACAAATACCCAATGACTGCCCTGTTTTAACCTTAACTTTAATGTTAACTTTCACATTACCAACATACTGGAAACAATTTTCTAAAATATAAAAGCTGAACGATATCAGGATGTTGGCGTAAGACTATGACTTGATCCATTGCCTCATTTTACGAAGACAACACAAAGACAAAAAAGAGCAGATTTCAGGCGTCACATCTCCACAGACTGCATTTATTCCCGTTTCTGTTTGTGTTCTTACAATGCAATAGGTGGAATAAGTATATCTGCATGCTTCTTTTAAATATTTTTTTCTGTAAAAAAAAAAAAAAAAGACATGAAGAGTACTAAAGTAATGAAAGATAACAGCAGAAGGGCTAAATGCATTCTTAGGATTGTATTTTTTAAGGAAGACTTCCAGCAGAGATCTCTATCAGCATCTCTGTTTTCTAGATAAGCATGAGAGAAACAGTTTCAGACTGACATCTCAGTGGAAGAGTGTGAGAGCAAACTGAGAAATGAATCAGGAAGTAAAATGGTATTTGCTTAAAAGGTTTGAAGGACACAAAAATAAGTACTACTTAAATTAGCCTCAATACCAGTATAATACGAAGTGCTGAACTAGACTTCAATGAAAATCAAGAATATTCTGTGGAAGAAGGGACAAGTAAAAATCAAAATCCCATACGAGACATATTAGCTACATCTATAGTAATGGATATAAGGATAGATAGGTGATTTAAAATGTTATAACGAGGAAAAGAAATCAAGATAACATTTGTAGAGGTCTCATGAGGCTATTTTTCTTTTGAGGAATGAATGATGATCTGGCTGAATATTATCTGGCCAATTAGATTCCCAAAATGCATCAGATATTTTCTCAGGATTAATAACTGGTTAAAAGTAGAAAATATAGGTAAGAATAGATGGACTGATATTTCACTTTGAAGACAAATCAGTAGTAATTTCAAGAGGGATCTAATGCAAACAGCCAAGTGACAAAATCTACTGCTGATAAGCGACTACACAGGGAAATAAAAATCACAAAGAACTTCAAAAAGATTTCATAACTGGGCAATAATGCACCACATAAAATTTGGTGTTGATAAATGCAAATTAACCCACATATGGAAAACAGTCCTTTATGCACAGGGACATTGCAAGCTCTGGCTTGATAGAAAGATGACTGACAGGATATAAAGAGATGTACATGTTCTCATATGTTTTCACATGAAGAAAGGGAGCAGGAAATTGTAACTCACTGTTTCTAATGGAACAAAAATTGAGTAGCAAGAACTGAAACTGCATAACAATGGGCTTAGAAGAGATTCAAGGAAGCTTTTTTTTCTTCCTAACATCAAATGATAGAGTTGGGCCTTAAAATTCATTGCAGTGAGATGCCTTAGCTACCAAAGTTATGCAATAGTTCAAAATACACTGGAGAAGTTCATGGACAATACAGTAAAGCCTATTAAACAGTGGTGTCTACATTCAAGCTCTGTGTCAGGAAGTCTCTAACTTGCAGGTTGTCAAAAATGTGGAGAGATTACCAGACGGAAGTATTACTATAATCTTTTCCTCTCTTTTCCTCATCCGTTAGCCACTGTTAGACAGATAGCAGACTAGATGGAGCTTTGATTTGGCTTACTACCGTATTTTTTCTTCCAGTATGCTACTACTAGTAAAGCATGATCATTCGTGGAGACTAGAGAAGGGTTAACATAAGAAAACCTAAATAGGAATGCTTCCAATTGCTCACTGTATGAAGCCAGACTTAATTTACCTCTGCTGTACATGATCCCAGGGTTTTTCTTACTCTCTAAACATGGTATTTTTAGCCGTTAAAACTCATTATATTAATATTTGCATTTTCTGAGCATTAATGTCTCTTTGGCTTTCATTTAAAAGCTAATAACAAATGATGGCACACAAGTGCTGATCTTTCCAAGATATCAATGACTCTTTTAGCTTGCAAAAATAACACTAATTCTATCTGATATGCTAATGTAAAGAGACAGAGAAGATTTTCTTTCAGAGAAGATCCCTTGCTACATACACTGAAATTGGGAACACAGTACTTTGTTACCAAAGTCCCAACCCAAGCACTGATGTTCAAAGCCAGGAGTACCATTTCTTAGAGCAAGCGAAGTTTACAGGCTAGTCTTCAGCTTGCAGATCATCTGCAGCAGCCCTGTGGGAGGATAGCTTTTATAAATAAAATATTTGTGAACAGCGGTAGACACAGTACTATTACTAAGTCCAAAAAAAGATATCAAAGGGCACTGTTGCATGTGTTGAGCAACAAGCCTGTGTTCCCCCCCCCGAATGGCTGTATACTTCCATAGTATGCCCAGAAAAAAAAGAATTTTTAAGGTAATTTAGAATACAATGCAGGACACATTTTTTAAAACTAGTGATATTATTTGGTGCATATATGAAATAAATATTGTTGATCAAATTAACTACAATTGTTCCTGTTTTTACGTATTTTTTGACTAGAGATACATTCTGAAACTATTGCTTAGGCTCTAACTCACTTTCCCATTGGGACAGTGAAAGGCTAGGAGAAAGGCTGAGAAATCCTTTTAAAAATGAGGAAAAATGGCTCAAATTCGGCAAACTCCTGTGTCCAAGACTCAACGCACACAAAGGCTCTAGCTTAAGCTCCTGGCAGCGACCTGAAGCAACTGTGGAAGGACAATGGAGAATAGCGGTAGGCAGAAAGAAGTCCACAGGAAAATGAATTAAGCTCTAGACTGGCTGGAAAGCTGGTGACATACACCCATCTTCGTGCTTTCAAGCTCTATATATCTATCTGTAGTCCCATTTTGTGAGGGACTTGGATCCATTAAGGAAGCACTGGTCTATGAGGCCATGAGAAATGGTGCACAGGAAAGATTTTTAATGAAAATATACTGAAGATTGTGCAGTAGTTTGCTATGCATTTTGAGGCTAAGCAATGCTAGCACTGTCCAAATGACTTGGGAATCACCATGCAATTTCCCATTTTTGTGGGTTAAGCCTTATCCCTAAGCGTTCACTGCAGAAGTGGGGAGGAATTAGGTAGGTATAGCTTTCATGTTTTCTCTAGTCATGGAAAATGCTAAGGACTTCAGGATTTGGGTTATAATAAGGCAATGAAAAGTCTTATTTCTGTGGTATTCTCTCTAGTATCAAACAATGTATTGAAATTGGTGTTTGAATGAAGTGCTAAGTATCTCTTAGGTTGGAAAAAAAAAAATCGATAATACTAGAAACCTGTAGAAATGTATAAAAGCAAGCTTGTCAAAATACATTATCCAGTGTGAAGGATATGCCAGCAATGAGTCCAAAAAACAAGCAGTAAAACAATTCGATATGCAATTTTAGTTCAATACAAAAAGACAATTACACTGAGTTGATTAATGTGAAAAGCATGGATGATCCAAGAGCATGCTTTGAGATTAAATGTTACTACCAGACCCACACATTTTTTGTTACAATCTGGCAGGATTTTTAATCTTTTAAAGTACTGTTAGGGCATCGCAGCCCAGACCTTCAGAGATGCTATCATGGTGACAAATACATATGCCTTTATTGATCTTGCTGTTTCCTTCCACACAATTACATTAGCTTAAAGTAAATACAATAAAATATAATTGGGCCTTGATTTTGCATGATCATCAAACATAAGTCTTATGAGAAGCAGTAATTTATGACAAAATTTTATGGCAATCTCTCAGATTTGTGTAACCCACCATGTAAATAGAGATCATTGATAACCAATAGATTTGCATGCAGAATTGGGCCAGAGTTCTCAGAGAATCTCCAGATCTCATGAAGTTATCAAAGTCAGTATTTCATAAAAATTCTGGGAAGTTCTTCCTGCTGGACTAAAGGACAGGTGCTCAGATTGTTTCCCAACAGTTATTGTCCACAAGTGAGCACGACAGAATTGTGTGAGAAGGACTGAACATGAGTGTCCCATAAGGATGTGATTTTTAAATTACTTATTTGGGGGAAGTGTCTACCTTAAGCTCCCCAGAAGAGTTCCCACCTATTTCTGTGCATAAAGTGTATGCTGACAAAGCTATCTTTATTCTTTGTGGCTTCAATGGATACATTTTTCTCAAACATGCTCTGCCCATTCTCTAGTAATGAATATCTTCGGAACAAATCTATTTAAGCAAGCTTCCAATGCTGATTTTGTTCCCTGCATATAATTCACTGTTTACATGGCAGCTACATAGAATATTCCTGGATTATATTATTCAAGCTGGGGGTCGAAGCTGCCTTGTATTCCTTTGGGTAGGATATGGGAGTTGGAGAAGACTTTAGCTGAGTATCAACCCTAAACATTTTTTTTTTTTTTTTTTTTTTAATAAACAGACTTGTGTCTGTTGTTCCCCTTTCACTTACTCTATCTATGGTGTAGTGTAGTATACATAATTTAAATAACCAGGGAATCTCTCTGGGCTCAAAACCACCTGCTGGCTTATATTAGCTAATTAATGGTGATTTATCCAAGTTACTAATTCGAGTGGAGCTGATTGCCTTCAGGAATTTTGTGAACGTCGTAAGAATTCTGATTATAATTATGCTTATTTGATGGGCAGTCTACTTAAAATACTTTAACTGATTTTTAACTATGCCAAATAAATGTTTTGGTGCTGTTTCTTACTTGAGAGCATGTTTTTAGGTAGTTTGTTTACTTTGCCATTCAATTTTATCTTTGTCTTCCTCCTTGTCATATTCTCTTTTATATTAAGGTTTATTTGCCTAGCTTTGAAACAATGACTGTTTGAAAAATAGTGCTGATCTTGAACCTGCAGAACTTAATCATTTTCACAAAAACTAATATAGCAGATTCATTTTAGCCAAACTTCTCTGTCATGCTGGCCTGATTCCCAGGGCCTGAAAGTGTGAATTTAATGGTGGAATGATGTCTGAAGTAAGAATATAATAGAAACCTCTCAGCAGTATATCTATTGGATCAGTGCAATTTCTTTTTCTCTACTGGTCTCAATGTCTCTTAAGGCAATCTACTCTGCAGACAGTAAAGGAGGCTACTCTTCTCTTTTACTGTGATCCCAATGCTACTTATACTAAACAAAGAATCAACTCCCTCGATAAGGTATACAGTAGACATTTGTTAAACACATAATCCTAGAGGAAAGTTATTAACAAATTTATTCTACTGCTATGAATTTAATAGGATAACACTACAAGGCCTATTCTGAAGACCAGAAAATAAAGTTGTTACACTCTGTCCATACGATTATTGTTTTATAATATTTGGGGCGAAGATGGTTTTTTCCTCAACTATTTTCAGGTGCTAAAAATGAATGTTTTACATTCTCTAGGAAGTAACGAAAACCTGGTGACAGACATGCAGGCTTCCAGCACACGTGTGGGTGAAAATTTAACAGAATAAAATAATTCACCAAACTGAAGCAGTTGTTTCCAATGCAACTGATGGATGAGAAGTTCTATCAATTTGCACTCTGTGTATGACCCAATGTAAATGTGCTCTTACAGATTCTTTACACAAACCCTTCAGACAAAGCCTTACAACTTATGATGATATGAAGGAAACTGTAAACAAGCCTCACCAAATAAAACCAGTTAATTTCCTTTGAAAAAAGTATATAAGAGTTATAATTTATAGTATATTTAGAAATGGAGTACTATATTTGGGCGTTTAATGCCACGCCTTTGACCAAAAACCAGGAAGCATAAGATAATAAAAAAAAAAACAAAAACAAAACAAAACAAAAACACAAAAAACAACAGTCCTGGAACTTTTGGTCAGAATTGCTTGTACAAGTACTATTTTTGACAGATAATTTTCTTATATACCCTTTCAAAACCTCCAAAAATACAGTTTCATTCTCTCCCTAGGCTTCATAAAAATAAAGTGTGTTTTCTTTGAGTAAAGGGTAACTGTCTCAAATTGCTTTAAATATTTAGGTATCACATTCATTGCCTACATATAAGTAGTCAATATTAAAGAGAACTGTCCTTAGATTTCAATAAGCTCTTTTCTCTTCTTGACAAGAATTAGTGAATAACTGTTCTTTTCAGTGCTTATTTAAGAAGCAAGAAAAAAAAATATCATAAAGAACATAGAATCATAGAATCACTAAGGTTGGAGAGTTCCCAAAATTTACAAAACAAATCAGTGGCCAAGAGGGAAATAAACTCCTGCCTCATATTGCACAAATCTCATTGCCTTGGCCTCCCCAGTTAATTACTTCATGTTTTTCTGATAGTCTGAATTCTTGCTGTATTGCCAAGTGTTGTTTGGTATGAAAATCAAACTCCACCATTTTTATCCAAGTTAAGCTGCCCTTTACCGTTAGGTTTTTCATCTCTGAATGGCGCCGAATGAAATAAAACAGGAAATTTCAAAGTGATTTTCTTCACTGCTCATTCATTAGAATGATCTTACTGTTTTGCAAAAAGGGAAACAATGGACAGAGCTGTTAACATTCACTTCTGCGGTTGAACTACATCCACATCAGAGTACAAGCTACAGAGCTTTATTTATCTTCTACTGGACAGCAACTAATTCTACTGTTAGTTTTTCTTTTAGTATAAATACACACCTTTTTTTGGCAGAAAAGACGAAGCCATCTCTCCCTACAGTTTCTCCACAATCTTTGATCTCTTAATTCTCCTTTCTCTTCCCCTTGATCTCTGATCTCTGTTCATCGCTATCATATAAATCTGTATAACTCCCATTCACAACAGCTTAGGACAAACCAGACCTCATTCTTCATTTCTGGAAGGCCTGCATTTCTTTGGAAACCAAAAGCTAAGCAACTCTGTGGTCTTCTTTTAGACTGGTTCATCAGTGATGTTCTGCAGGACTTGTATTATGACTGTACAAACTCAATGACAATATCAGTGAATCAAGCCTGTAAACACTTCATCTACAAGATTTTGTAACCATGAAGCACATGTAAAAATACATGGGCTGCTCCAAAATAATGCCTCCTATTTTATTATGCTGGCCCACAGTGTCAGAGGCGACTGCTGGTGGTATGGCAGCAGAGGTCGAACCTTCCCAGCAATATTCCATTACATGTTGTTGCTGTGCAACAGATGGCAGCAGAGGGGCAGTCTGGCAAAATGGCGTCTGACATGCAAGTGGGTATGAAGCAAAGGAGCAGAACTGTATTCCTCCATGTGGAGAAAATAGCGCCTACTGACATTCCCTGAGGCTTGCTGAATGTTTATGGAGACCAAACAGTGTATGTAAACACAGAGAGGCAGTGGGTAGTGCATTTCAGCAGTGGTGACAGCAATGTGAAAGACAAGCCACGTTTCAGACAGCTGTGCTGATTTTGTTGAGAGCAGCATGCAGGCTCTTGTTCATCACTGGTGAAAATGCACAGCTAATGGTGGTTACTGTGTTGAAAAACAGTACTTTGTAGCTGAGAATTTGCTCTATTGGATAGTGTTATTGTGCTGTTTGTATATGCCATAGTTTCCATGTAAATAAATAGGAGGCATTACTTGTGAAGCGATCTACATAAAATACAAGGTATTCTTTGTCACATTACGCCATATATAAAGCACTGCATAATTTATTCCACTCAATTGCTAGCAGTGGACATCTAAATTTTGCTTAATACGGTAACATCATGCTCAGTTTTACTGTCTGATAAAAAGGTCTAACTTATCAGCAGGCAATTGACAAAAGCATAAGCTGCTAAATTTTGGAAAACACAAGATAGATGATGTGCCTGTATTTTGATCACCATCACTAAGAACAAAAGCAAGAAATGAAAGTACAAGTTGCACACAACAACCTCAAAGTTTGCTGCCTTCCACATTCTGAACATGTTATTGCAACATATATGGCATTGTGACATATAGAAAATTCTTATTGATAGCCCGTAACATTTTATCCTTCTCTCAGATCCTACCCCACAAAAATGAGTATGTTGTTTTATTAGGTTAAATATTTTGCTGAAAATCCACTGTAGAATGGGATGAAATTATCCCCATATCTCTAACTCCACTGCAACCACTAAAACTAAATAGAGCTGGAATTAAAATCCCTGAGTATGGGATGAACCAAACCGATCTTCTGTAGGATATGTTTTATTTAGGCTCTATTCACATTTAAAACATCTATAACAGTTTGGTATTTTGAACACAGACTATACTTTAGAAATTAACTACACAGCTTTGGACATATAAATCATCATTTTTTTATAAAAAGACTTTCTTGAAAGAAAGCACACGAACTCATAGCTACTGTCTTGTACAACGTAATTATTAAAAACAGCACATTCCTGTAGCCCAGAGGGCTGACAGCTTCCTCCAAAGTCGTACTGCTACTCCAAGCTAACCTCCAGGGGCTACTCAAGAGCAATGCAATCTTCATCCTCTCCTACTGAGTCTGAACATATCACATCCACTATAGCCTCAACCTCAGCTATCCCAAGAAATGTTATTCCTAAGGTGGCTTCTGAACTCCACTTCCAGTAGAGAGAAGCAACGAATTAAAAACTACCACTCTCAAAACATTTCAAACAATTTTAAGATAAATAAGAACATGGATCCAGTACAGCTGAGGGCTTTTTTTCCTCCTGTTCAGACACAGGTAACATTTGTTCCCATTACATCGCTCATTCGTGACTTTTTAATCTCACATGATGAAAATATAACAAAGAAATAGAACTGCCAAACTCTGAGCCTCACGACATGGAATGCTTGCAGGCGGCACTGAAGAACAAAAAAGCACTGAACAAATTCAGTTCAAAAGGACCGATCATGTCCTGAGGTACAGCTAGCTTGTTGTTGTCTGTTAAAAGTGGCATAAAAATCTTTGGAGAATTCTTCCTCCAAAGATAGTATTTCTCTAGTTTGCTAGATACGCTGTTTTACTGTGCAGGAACACCCTTCTTTGACTTTAAGTTCAGCCTTGGGCTGGTGTCACTTATCTTTTCTTACAAAAAGCCCTCATATTTGATTGTTGCATTTATTAAGTCAAACTCCGAACCAACTTTCATCTTTCTATAGCCCTTTTCCTCCTCTCTTCTTCCCCCAGAATGTAAGCATACACATAGTTTAAATGCTTGTAGGAAACTGGTAAAACTACAAATACATTTTAACCATAAAGGAGTGTGCTCTCAATGCATTTTTCAAATACTGCTCTGAATTTCAAATCTATAAAAAATTCTGCAGACCAAAAGATGCTCAAGATTTTTAAAATAATATTTTGAATACCTCCTGCATTTTATACTTGCTTAGTTTACCTTCAAGTTTACCTCAGTTTCTTTGGTTATAGATCCCCTAATAGCCAGCAGAGGGAGAAAAGATTGCAGATCAATAGAATTTCTGTTAAATTCATCGTAAGTTGTTACCCATGACTGAAGTTCAAAAATGGGTTATAGTAAAATAGAAACATTTTTAATGAGAATAATATTACATCAAAAGTCATAAGGACAGAAGAAACAACTTTGTGACTGCATAGAAAATGTTTAACAAGAAAATACATTTCTTGGTTTATATTAATCAGTTGACACAAGCATTTCAATTACAGCATGTGTTCATCTTTGGTTGCTAATTACCAGTGGCTGTAGGACTCAATAAAAATATATATCAGGATATTTTACCTTGGAGTAACGTTAAAACCATAATTGTGCAGCACATTATTTAGAAAACATAGCAAGGTGAGATTGATTTGCAGGAGGATCGGAGAAGTTTCCTGAAATATACTAAGAACAAGAAAGTAGGAAATAACATCCAGCCCAAATTCTTACTTCTCAGCTACTCATGATACTCACACCACTACTGGAAGTTAGTTTAGACACATTTTAAATAGAATTTGTGACAAATGGGGGATGCCACAGTCAGATTTTCTGAAAAAACTTCAACACAAGAGTTAGCAGTTTCAGTGCTCCTTACAACACTAGGACAGGGCATAAAGATGTTGTAGAAAGCATTCAGTAGTTGCACCTCTCTCATAGGGTTCGTGTTTTTTTTTTTCTCTGACCATTTGCAGAAAAAAACCCCACATTCACCAATGCATGCACTCATACATGCAACTATCTATTGGTCCAATTTTGTTTGTAATGAAACCTCTCATGAAAAACCCGGAAGAATATACTGATTCACTACTAGACACTACCTCCCACCCTTTCTGGCCAAAGCTGCCCATATTATCCTTCAGATTCTATGCAGAAAGGATGTTGCAGACACCGTGTTCTGCTGATCCCTTAAGACAGGCTTTTCACTTTTTTAGGCATGTGTCCCAAGGAACAGCAAAAAGGGAAGTTGCCTATTTAGAATACACAAATTCCCTTGAACATTTGTATTGGAAAATGTATCCGAGGGTAAAAAAGAAGAAAGCAAAACAACAAGCCAAACCCCCAAAATTTGCCTAGTCAGTATGTTCATGAAAATGCCATTAATAGCAAGAGAACATGAGGTCACGTATATGGCTTAAGCCCCAAAGAGCTGCTGCTCTGGAAGAAAACACAGATAGAAGCTCAAAATGACTGCATTTACTCCCTGTAGTCCCAGCAACCCAGAGCCTGATAAAGCAAAAAGAAAAAATGGGCTGGGCAGGAAAGTGAGCCAAGGACGTATAGCAGTGCAGTTCAAGCAGGCTGACAAGATGGGTTTGCTGCTCTAGCCAGAGAGGAAGCACGGGCAGTGGGAGGAGGAAAGAGCATAAGCTGCAGCTCTGAACTGTAATCCCAGGAGGCGAAAGTGGATTTCACTCTTCCGGTCTTTGTAGCCTTCTTTCACATTAAACCTGAATGTGAAGTTGATTCCAGGCTCTTCAACAATAGGCTAAACTGAATATTTCTGCCCCAAGAATCTGCAGGATGACAAAATTCAGTACTTTGGTAGCCTCAGAATGGTTTCTGCACAGGACAAGAAGAGGGATGAGAAGAAAGAACTGAAGAGTCTCCAAGGTGGAAAGGATGAGGAAATGAAAGGGGGTAGGAGAGGAATATTCATCCCTTAGTAATACTCATTCTCCTTGAGAACTATTTTGGAAAGCTATTTTACAAAAAAATAATATCTTAGAGCTGATTTCACTGATGAGCAAGCTGAGGCACAAGAAATTCAAATGATCTGCATTTTATTTGGAAATAAAAGCAAGGCTGGATGGGCTCTGGGCAGCCTGGTCCGGTGGCTGGTGACTGCCCACGACGGGGAGGCTGAAACCAGATGATCTTTGAGGTCCTTTCCAACCCAGGCCATTCTATGAAATAAGGACTGTCCTACTGAGAGAGTTTGGGCAAGTTTCTTTACTCTGAGAGAACTATTCTTCACTTGCTTTCTCTCTGTTAGGCCATAAGATTCTGCCACTGGTATTTCACAGCCTTATCTCCAGAGCCAGAGCATGCTGAGAATACTTCTATCCTTATTCTCTGGCGTGAATGAACGAAAACAAAAAAAGAATAAAACAATCACACATCATTTTAATGGTAACTCATAACAAATTGAAATGCGGCTTTGACAAACATCACACAGTCAATTCCCCAAATGATTACAAAGTTATTCCCTGTGGTTAATCAGAATCATCCTTCTAGTTAACTGCACTTTTTTTTCTGGACCACTACTTTTATTTCAACCTACCACGGAAAAAGAGAAAAGATGATGATTTATTTTCTCCCCTTCTTCAAATTCTACATATCTGAAATATGCTACTAGGTCTTCCCTTGGTCTCCTCTGTAGATACAGAAGCTCAAAATCTACCATTCATCTTTTGTTCATTCATAACTTTTAGTTTTGGTTCAATCTTACTGAATTCTTTCTCCAGTTTGTCTGTATACTTCACAGAGCATGATAACCAGAACTGCTGCAATAATAAGTTGAGACCTTATCAGTATTGAGTAGGATTACATCAGGAGTCATCAACTTTCATACCCTCGTAAGAGGTTTGCAGTTGTTAAAACAAACTGACATTTGGTTCTGGTTCAGTTTGGGATTTAGTGCAAGACTATTTTTGTTGTTTCTTTCCTCCACATCAAAATTGGTACTTATTCCCTTTTTATAACTACGCACTAGATTATTCTTGTTTATATATACACACACACACACACACACACGTTAAGAACATTACAACATGTCTCTCAGTTTGTCAAGATCCTTTTGAACTGCAATCCATGAACCTGAATACTTATGTTCCTTCCCTGATTTGTGC
This sequence comes from Pavo muticus, assembly GCA_016647715.1. Lineage (NCBI taxonomy): Eukaryota > Metazoa > Chordata > Aves > Galliformes > Phasianidae > Pavo > Pavo muticus. The sequence continues at coordinate 1,132,948 of JACDJE010000194.1, read as the reverse complement.
AATTTGCAAAAGTAATAAGCATACTCTCTATTCTGGTCTCCAGATAAGGAATGAAAATTCTGCATAGCACAGACTTGGATCCCTGTAAAAGCACATGCTAAACAGACATATTTTAACAGCAATTACTAAGAGATTTCTATAGTCTGTTTGCTTTTGGAAAAAAAAAATCATTATTCACCCACTTGATAGTATTCATGTAGCCCACACTTCCTTACTTATTTATGAGCATGGCTTATTTTAGGTGAAAAATTTCAGACAGGCTGTGGCTTTTATATATACTTCTGCTTTTTAACTTCTTTACCCAGAAGCCTTGTTAATTGTTTTGGTTTGACACAATTTGTTTTTGAGAAATCCATTTTGGTTGCCACACGTTTCCTTGTATTCTCTTAGGTATCTATAAAACATTGGATTGTATGCTCCAGTATTTTTCTAAGGCAGGACTTTAAGCTGACCTGTCTAAAATGCCTTTGCTCCTCCTCTTTCACTTTCTGAAAACACATTTCACTTTTGACTTTTTCCACTACTCTGGAACCTGACTTAACCTCCATGAGTTTTCAAAAATGGCAAACTGGCCTTAAGAATGTTCCTGCCAGCTATTTCAGTGTAGGATGAAGCTTTTCAGGGCCATCTGATTTGAAGATTCAGCTCCTCCAGGTACTGAATCTACTTTCTCCTGTTCTAGCCCTAGATATCTCTCATTTGTGGCTGAGATAAACTCTGGTTACGACATGATCCCAGCTGACCCTTTCAGTGAAGATTAAAGCAAAAAAAGCATTAAAGCACGTTAACCTCCTCTAGGTCATCTATTAAGAGTTTCTCCCCTCTGTTGTAAAGCAAACTAATACTCTCCCCGATCTTCCTCTGGCTAATAATGCTCTAACAGTTTGTTATCCTTGATGTCCCTTGCTAACTGTATCTCAGAACACAAGTCTTTTATTCTCTGCTACACGTTTTACTTTTTCCATCACGCCGCAGATTGTGTGATTTTAAAGGAAGCCCAACATGGGTATTCTGGTACATGAAAGGAGATTTTCTTAGCTGCAATAAAATATGCACTTCTGCATGAAAAATGTCATACTGTTATCAATTTTTCAGTATTAGCAGAAACAGAGGTATCATATAAACAATGCTTTAATCATTTATTGATTGGTGCTTTAACAATATCTGACTTTGCAAAAATCACAACTAGATTACTAGAACCTCTCCTGAATATCACTGTTTTATTCATATTAGACGTTGCAAAGCTGCTGATTTTGTAGACTTGAGTTTAGGGATGAAAATAGGTGTTAAGAAGCAAATTAACTGGAAAGAAAACATTATCAAAATTAAATATGTCAGCACTGGGCTTTTGGCGTGTTTCTTGGTGGAGCTATTGAGAGGTGGGTGTAACTGAAACAGTTCCCCCAGGGCCTGGCAACAACGAGGGCACTGTCCGGGCTCTGTGGTTTCAGAAAGCAGGAGGGAGAAAGGGGAGGGAAGACTCAGGAAGGGGGATAAGAGGGAAATGTTATGAAGGGAGATGACTGCCATGGCAAGTGAGAATAAGAAAGAGGGAGAGGACAAATATTTTGCTACCTTCAGGGCCTGAAAGAGCTCCTGGTACTTCTGTCCTTCAAATGTGAAATTTTTTGCTTAAGTCCCAGAAATTATTTTTTTTCTTCTCCAAAATATGTGTGAAAGAAGTCAATAAGCAGGAATGAAGCAGAAAAAGAAAAAAAACAACAACCAAACACCACAACCCAGCAACAACAAAACAATAGGCTGTAGCCCTTTAAAGCTTATTTAAATCTTCTGGTATTGGAGTCTACTACTGATCCTTACCAGAGTGAAACTATTCCTATGGTCAGGGGTAAAAATTGCAAATGTGTTTCCTATTTATGCCTGTATCAAAACAAACTGGATCAATTTTTCTGCACTTTTCATGGATGTAATATGAAATGATGAAGAAAAGGTTTCAAAAGAGATTATTTCTGTTTATCGCAAGTTGGAAAGAAAACAAATTAATAATTTGCAAACCAGCCAGAAAGCAACCTTGAAATGCCTCTGGTCATCAATTGTTGCAAGAAAGGAAAAAGAAAATGCAAAAAGAAAACCAGGGGTTACATTTTACAATCAAGAAAAGAACAGCTTCTGTATAGAAGAAATGTTTGTTTTATACTCTGTGTAGATGCTGTTCAAGCAAAATTCTCAGTATATTAATATAAACTGTCTGAAAATATTCAACATGGTTTTATAAGACCAGCAAAAACAAAACAAAGGGAAGCGTGGCGTTTGTGGGCTTTTTCCTCCAGCACAGCCATGCAAGCTGAGCTGGGAAACCGTGATGGAAATATTAGAGCTGTTGTGCCTGAAAAAATGCAGTGATCATTTCATTCTTTCTGTCTTTTAATGCTCCAGGGTTTTGGAGACGAATAGGAGCAATAAGTTCACTTTGCAGAATTAATGCTGTAATTCTTTATCATAAGAGCAGAGCATTACCTCAATCTGATTTTTCTACAAAATGGTTCAAAGTCTATTTTTAATGATGGCCCTAATTTGTTAACACCTTTTAAATTATTAATCCCCTTTATATTCAAGTAGTTATTGCATGTCATAACAATGTATCTATGCAGGGAAATTTAATAGTATTTTCTGCATGTCAAGAAAAGGCTTGTTCTGCAAAATGCTATTAAAACTGATAATGAGCTAAATATTTGCCATAGCAAACAGTGAAATTACTATATCAATCAACTTTGGGTTCTCTTATTCAATAAACAAAATTTAACCTATTAACTTTGCCTAATTTTAGGCAGCAAAATGCTTGTTTTCAGGCATATCTTGCCTTTGACTTCATATCTTTATCATCCGATAACTACATTTTCCTGGCCAATTAAGCCATTGCTCTGAATCAGATGTAGTAATATAAGCATTCTATTCCATCTTGAATGCAACTGTATTACTAAACCCTGAATGCGATTTTCACTGAGCAAATTTAGACCACATTTTAAGGCACACATATATCACATTGAAATGATAAGCTGTGTTCCCAAAGACTCCTTTCACATTACAGAAAAAGGGGGAAAAAAAAAAATCCAAGGGATTTTTGAGGAAGTCAAAAGTCAAAGAGTAAAATAAAACCTTACGTTACACATCTCCAACTCTTCAAATTTCAGTCTGTGTGGCAGGATGTTTGTGTTAATATTTTAAGAAAATAACTTCAAAACTATAAAAACTACATGCTAACATCATGACTGACAGGCACAGGGGGGAAAACATCCTTTCTCACAAGCATCTAAGAGATCTGAATGCTGAGTGAATGCCTAAAATCCGATTCAGGCTCCGTCTCTGCCGAGCACATGAACTGAACCGGTTTATGGCGTAAGAGGAGCCTTGCCTCAGCAATCTGCTGTTGTGCGATGCTCCTGCTCACGCCTGAGTAGCTATTTACTCCTGCTCCCCTGCTTTTGTCAGAGCAAATTGCTGCGTGATCAAGAGGGAGCAAAGCGCACCCTCTAGAGGCTGAAGGAAACCCCGGGCACGGCTGCAAGTCGCCAGCAACCTCGGCCCCCCACCCCGGGCTGCATGTGGCCCCAGACCACCTCTTGCAAACAAAACGACGAGCGACAGTCACGAGTCAAGTATTAAAAAAAAAAACAAAAAACACAGTTTTGCACTGGGGTCTCGATGTTAAAACGCCAGCAAGGAATACTCCCTTCTTATATTTTATGTCGTGCTGCACCTTGCTGCTGCTAAAGCATGTGAGAAAGAATCCTCATTTAATTTAACTAAGGGCAAGAATACTAATAGGCTACTTTTTGTCTGCATTAATTGCATGAAGAGTTGACTTAGAAGTATCAAAATTACTCACAGAACAATGCCGTCACAAGTTAATTCTCTTACATTTGGCTCTCCAATAAAGTACTCTGTTAATTAAGGAATATTTCTGTATTAAAGATCTTATTCCTAATGAATAACAAAACTGGTGATTTTTAAAAGGGTACTAAGGAGTGGTCATAACTGTATGTAACATCCTAAGCTCTTTCATGAGTTTCTCTGGGTCTCAAGGTAGACCTCATTTTCATGCACAAGTCTGCAATTGCTATTCACATAAAAAACTGCACTTAGTGTAACCAAGGCTGAGTACACAGCAGGAATTTGTGTGTAAAAACAATTAAATGATAGCAGCAATTACTCCACCAGGGAACATAGCAAAACTGGGAAATTCTGAATTACCTAAGGTTAAATGAAAAAGAATCTCTCATTTACAGGAGGATTGCTGTTGAAAGTTCAGAAGCAGTCCCACTGGTGCTGCAGTGACATGCAACATGTAAAAAACTACCCTTAGAGGCTACAGGTTTCAGTTTAAATGCATTCTGAAAGTGCACATCACAGTCTCATCTATTTCTGTTTACGATATGACTAATATGACAGGAAAATGAGAATGAAAGGGTGACACTGTAACAGGGGAGCGTCACTCACTTCTGTCACACATTGCCAACACAGAGAAGTACACCATGGAAAGTAAATCGTACAGAGACACACACTACCAGCCAGCCAACCCAGCCCTTTGAGGCACCTGTAATGAACGAGCCAGTGGCAACCGCCGTGGACTGTTCTTTGGCCCAATCTTCTACGTGATTTTATTTACTAAGGATGATTTGATAATCGCACTTTCAGCATATAAAAGGCTAATTTCTCTAGTCTGAGATCTTAACAATACGCTGTACAGCAAAGCAAACATGAAAGAACCTAATGGGTCTCAAGTAGATAAGAGAACTGGGCAGTTGCCATATATATGCTTTTTTGTTGTCGTTTTTGTGCAGCCTGGTGAGCTGCACTGAAATCAGTCAATAAAGACAGCCTTGGAATAAGGAAAGAACTATGAAGATTCAGGAAGAATCCAGAGAGTGAACTTCATGGAAAACAAAATAAAAACATTAAAAAAACCCCAAACCCAAGACTCCAATTACCCCCAAACCATCAGTTATCCATTCTGAAAATGTGACCTGTAATTTAATATATGGAATTAAACCCAAAGTTTTGCCTAATTCTTGCAGCAGATGTTTCAACTCCTTAATGTGATAGAATCACAATTAAAACATCACTGCTGGAAGGAAGGAAGCTATTTTCGTTTTTTTATTTATTTTAAACCATGAAACTAGGGCACAGTCCTTCGGTCTCCTAAATAATGATCACTTCAGAAGCTCCTAAGCTCTCATCTTATTCAGAGACTGATTCTCAGGTTTGTAGAAAATCTCTTCCTATTTTAAGTAAAATGTAACATTCTTCTTGATCAGACCATGAAGTTTTGAGTACACTGTAATTACAAGGTCAGGAAAAGAAACATTTTCCCCTTAACTGAATGCAAGTGTTTGTGTCAGATACTAGCAGGTCCCGTATGTTTATTCTTGGATACAACCATTTGAAAACGTGTGAGTCTTCAGTGCCTCTCTAGCCATAATGATTATGAGAACTTGACCACAAAGGTCAGGTTTCCAGAAATCAATAATGGACAATGTGTCTCGTTCTGAGTGACAATAGACAAAGTTTATAGACAATTTTCTTCTTTTCACCAGGAACAATCCTCTCCAAACACACATGGTAGCATCTCACAGTAAAAATGAACAACACAACAGTGTGCATCTCTGCAGTTCTTGGTTGTACATATAAGGAGGGGAAAAAAACCCATCGTTTTTCTCAAGAGAGAGACCATCTATCAGTCTGGAGCAGAGTGAGGTGACTGAGATTGGCTGAAGAAAATCAAGCAGACATCTATCTCATGCGGGGTGAAAGAACATGTTAAAGATCAACTAACTGCCTCACTACAGTTACTTCCACAGAATACTCCTTCTGCTCAACTATGATGAAGCCATTTTCCTAAAGCAGCGTCTCCTTGAGAGGAATGCTTGCTGGATGCAGTTTGAGTGGGTTTTATTGACGATTTGATCTATCTGAAGATTGATGCTTTTTATACTCTACTGTCGCCTCTTAGTTACAACTTCTTCAGTGGGCACAAATATAGATAGCCTGAGACATTATTCACAAAAGAGTTTTATGCAAACAGTAGCCTTGCCAGCTTCTAGAAGCTCCTCTGTAGGATGCAGTAGTTTACTAAGGGAGGCATTCTTGGTTAAATCTCAGCATAGTAAATAAAAGCTACTTTTAGAAAAGAATTTGACTTGAGAACTGGAGCTAGGGAACTGTTGTAGATGAGACTACTAGAAGGGCTTCAAGGCCAGAAAAAAGCCAAAAACCCCTAAGTTACCATAAGAATAAAAAAACCTAGGTTGATGAGAAGGAAATAAAAGCATTTGATAATGGCTCAAAAGACAATCATCCATTTGGCTTGCAAATATATTTTATTTTCTCTTTACAAAAGAGGCAAAATGGGACACAGTACAGTCTTATGAGAATCAAGAGTTGTGAAGGCACACAGCAGTACTGTAATTTTATTTAATTAAGGATATGGATTTAATTACAGAACTCTGAACCTGGACAAAATCAGTATAATGTTCCTGAAGTATCTAAACTCAGGCTAGGATAAATAAAAGACTGTTCAGATCTCATATCTGGGGCTTTAGAACAAACATCTTCAATCATAAGAAAGTATCTAAAGCACTTCTTTTTAGTTCAGTTACATCTCTGGCAAGAGATGAAATATGAGTGGATTAACTCAACAAGATGAATTCAGAAATTTGGCTGCTTTTCTGCTTTAGGAACTTCTTTGAAAGGAAGAGTCCTGAATTATGTAAGAGACGTTGAATAACAAAGTTTCCCAGCACTTAGTGAGACCATTTGAGAATAAGCAGGATCCATTCCCACTGCATCCGTTGATTTCTTGCTGGTGAAACCCCTCTTCTTCCCATTCTTTTGGAATGGACAGCTGTCTACTGATTACTGTGCTCGGATGACTGATATGGACTAGTCCTGTTGGGTAATATAACTGGAAAATACATAAAAAGAAAACAGGATCCTTGCATCTGCCTTCCCCCAACAGCCATGCTTGTAAAAAGGAACTATGTTCTTTCATATCTAATCAAATATCTTGAGTATGTAACCCTAACAGACTTTTTAGAAAAAAATTGTGGTGATTTCTGATCCCCAGCACATTAGAAAATTCCTTTCTTCAAGGTAACTGCAAAGCCAGAGGGAATAAATTTAATGTTCTTACTGGATAGAACAGATACTGAGTTTGAAACAAAGAAAAAAATATATTTGTGCAGAGGCATTCTACTTTCTTTCCTTCTCCTGTATTATTTTACCCTTTATAACTGATTGCTCGTGAATGCTGTGGAAAGTTCATCACTAGATATTTTCTTAGGACAGGCAAGATACACTTCTCTTGGATATGAAAAATACAGTTCCTCCTGCCTTGAGGCTGGAGTAGATGACTGCTTAACATCACTTCCATTACTGTTTTCTATGATCCTGTGTTTATTGTTCTGGCTCATTAAATTCCACAGTTCTGGAAGTGACTAGAAGTGATACTGCCAAGGTGATTTGGGTATCCTCAAATTAACCCCACAGGCTTTGGCACTGAGAAATGGAAAGACAGCCAACTGCTCTTTGCATTTTCCCTAGCCTGCCTCTTGATCCTACCAATTGGCATCCTGTCAAACTAAGACTGAACTTGTAAATCACTGTGTTTAAATGAATCAAAGTCCCATCATTATGTTAGAACCAGATAATTTAATGAAGATTATACCTATGTAGAAACTGAGTGTAGCTTTGATTGTGCTATCCAAATATGTCTAGAGTAACTAAAACCATTGTCCCATCAGTTCATCATATTCAACCCTCACGTTCTGGGTATTTGCATCTTCACAAGAGGTTTATATTACAGGTTTCTCCATCAGAAGATTATTTTTTCCACTTTATGGACCCTACTGAGGACAAATGTTTTGCTAAAATTATCATTAATGTGCACTAAAAGAAAGCTAGAGAGCATACACAAAGAGGTAGTAGAAAGGTATTTCATAATGTATGATAACAAATGAATTGAGTGAAAATTAATGGTAATTATATTAATAAGCGTAAACGAAAATATTATAATACAGCTGGAATCGGACAACAAAGTAGCATTCTCCTTACTTGGCTTACAATTCCAAAGGAAGCAACACATCTGCTTCTGTATCAGCCTTACCGCTTGGACTCAGCTTTAACTGCCCTTACTCAGATACAGATAAACTGTTAAGACAGTAAGAGCTCCAAATAGAAGGCTAAGGCCACACTATGTACTACTGTGGACCTAATGAGTCAGAGCAAACTGTGTGTTTTAAAATCATTAAAAGAAAATTAAAATTTATATATACATATAGCCTTAGGACATGCAGCCCACAAAACAAAAATAACCAAAAAATAACAAAAAAATCCCACTCACCAGTAAAAAAAACCCAACAACAACAACCAAAAACACTGCACAAAACAAACGAACCGATCAAACAACAGCAACAAAAAAAACCTTTTAAATGCTGATCAAAGCTTAGGGCTGCCTCAGAACCTTCCAGAAAACAGAACCGGGTGAGAGGAATTGATGCAGGCACATTTTGTTGCAGTCCACAACGATATACATCTATCTATCTATACATCTACAAAATATATACATACATACACACACGTATGTATGTATATTCTGTAGATGCAACCAAGGATAAGAGTTCAAAAACTCCTGGAAAAATCTGTATGTCTGGGTGCAAACCACCTAGATTTCTTACTTAAACGGGGAAAAATAATCTGAGAATAACACTTATTCTCTCTTCATAGAAAGGCTAAAAGGGATTCATCGCTGACTTCGTCCACTTGCCAATTGTTGACAGCTGTCAATACAAAGATTTGATTTCTTTATCCAAGCATCACAAACACTACATTAGGATCTTCAGAGAGAGATCGTGACTGTGAGAGCTGCAGTTTCACTGCCCCAACTCAATTACTGCATTCTTGAACTGCAATGTATTCATTTGCGGGCACTGGGGCAGCCAGTGGGAGGGTATTGATTGGAGTATAATGTCATGCGTAGCAGCGAGAGTAAGATGAAAAGTGTTTTCTGCTTAATGGCTGGTATTAAGTAGGTGGGAACGGCTTCTAATTAGCCAACAATTGCCGTGTTTCCCAGTTTCCCTCCTTTCCCTCCTCCTGTCGGTCACCAGCTGCCAATCTCCCTCTCCTTTTCCCTTTTTGTGTGGAGTTCATTGCACACTGCAGTGAAAGCCTTTGTTTAAAAAAGAGGGCTCCCAGGGTCTCATCTGCCAGGGTACAGCTTGCTGCCTGCGATGAGTAGCAACTGTCAGTTTATTTTATCTCAACCTTTTCATCATTCTGCTGAAACTGGTCGAGTGAAACCACCTGAGAGACCTGAGGATTCAGTACCTACAAGTCATTAGCCAGGACTGCTCAGTCTCTCCCCACACAGCAAGTCAACTGAACACTGCTTAAAATGTAGTCCACTTTAACCCCGTATTTTCCTACAGATGCATTAGAACTCTGCGCAGCTTCCTGATTTTTAAGTCCAAGATCGTTCCTTAAACATGATACAAGCACGACTAGCAAGTAATTTAATTTTCTGTGCTTCTAAACAAAAATGCTCAAGTATCGCTCTTTAGAAATACAGAATGTAATATGCTAAATTCCACTTATTAGAATACCTTTAATCTGAACCTCCTTCTTACCCGAACCAAGTTACGTTCCCAGTATGAATGTCATACTCAGCAACTCTCCCAATTATTTGAACCCCTGCTTACCTAAAAGTGTTGATAACATATCAGATAGAAGGGACAGATTCCTCTCTCAGTTACATCTGATAGTTATATTGTTTAAGTCCCCAAAAATCAACAAGATTTTTTGGATGTAGTAAGTTTTACTATATCTATAGCATTTCCCTCTCTTTGCCATCTAGATTCTCTCTCTTCATGGACATACATATACACACATATGCATCCACCTTCCAAAGAGTTAATGTAATTGCAGTATAATCATTAAAAATAAAGTATGAAAAAGAATTATTTTGTTTTGCATCAAAACCAAATAAAATTTACAGAAATGAATTTCCAAAGTTATTAGCCTGAACAATCTTCCTCTGGTGATCATGGCTAACCTGTTGCAGTCATTACTGGCAGTTTTAATACAGCAACTGAAGTATTGCTTTTCCCCATGTAAACAATGAACCCTTTCAAAGTATGGAAGAGATTGTAAGAACATAGAATGTATTATTTTCTAATATTTCAGTTGATTTTCTAATATTCAAAATAATCAACGTTTCATCTGAATTCTTTTCTGGCTTCAGCATAATCATACATACTTGAATGAATAGCAACAAAATAAAATATGATTGTCTTTATTCTTACTCTCAAAACTAAGAGTACCAGTGAGGGTAAGGTCACTTCTGGGGAATGATGCATCTCAAGACTGAAACACTCTGGAGTCAAAGAACAAGGCTCCACATGACCCTGAAGTGACATTTTCCACTAGGAGAAAAGGCACAAGGAAAAGAGAAAGTTGCAAGTGTTGCACTAAGGATTAGAAATCAATGGATAGCCCAGAACTACCAACACTGTGCAGTAGGCATTTCTCTTTCCCCCTGGTTTTGATCAACTAAAACATCGATTTTCATTGGCAGTAACTACTGGGGAGCTTCTATGCCTCAGACTCCTTGCGTACACAAAAGAATCACGGCAAGGCTACTATACAAAATATTAGTCCTACATTTTTCAGGTTCCATTTTATATCAGCAATGGGTTGAATGCACAGTACTCTTACTTAGAAGCTCCAGTGAGATGTGTAGACATAGACGGCTAGATGTCTAAGCAGAACTCACTGTGTTCGTAGGATTTGTAAATAGCAGGCAGTAGGAATTGCACCTTCAAAAAAAAAAAAGATATGGTTGGAGTATCTCCTTTCATAGATATTATATTTAGCATATGAATAAGTACAGGGCTTAGATAAGAGAGGTGCTGGTCACTAACTGTTCCCATTTCAAAATCTATTGCAGAAGATTAATTCCCTGTATGAGGTGACACTGGCTACATAATGTTGGACTAACATCCATAGCAACTACACTTCTAAATTATGCCAGAATTTTTAGGAAAAATGAATTTTATTAAAACATTGTAGCAACCATGGAAAAATATGAAAAAAATGTTGATTCAAAACAATTTTGCATTGGCCTACCCTAATCAATTACTCCCATACTTACTAATATCAGTATTATAAAATAGTAGCAACTATTGTGTCCAAAGTTATGTACTTTAATGACACACTACAGAAAATACAGTACAATTACTTTACTCTGTTGCAACACTTATATGAACCCTTAAATGGGAATATTCTGTATTATAGATAATATTGAATGCTTAACTGAGTGAAGAGAAACAGGTGGATGAGCCTGGGGGAATGGTCATCTACTTTAGCATTCATTTGGATCTTTAAGCTAATTAATTACTTAGTTGTACACTTAAATGTAGCCAATCCATTTGCACAGGAGATTAAGATCTCTTTATGGGCAATTTTGATACTTTGATGTTTTCTATTAACCAACTTACCAAGATGCTCAATGTGAAGTGTGATTCTTTCCAATGCATTCTCAGATCATAAAGTAATAAAAATGCAAAGCACGAAGAACAGTGCCAAAACAGTAAGTATGGGAAAACTGACACACCACTCTTAAACAAATCTATTGATTCTGCAGGAAGCTCAAGAGAGATACCTTATAAGGTACAGATTGAGATGCTGGCTGCTGAGTATAGAGCTAACTGACTCATGTTCCTTAAACATTGACTGCAAACACACACAAAATTGGGGTTCGGAATGAAGGTGAGGAACAAAAAGGGAGAAAGATTTACAATATAGAAGTAGAGAATAGGAGAGAGAACAAAAGAGAAATAGGGCACAGAACTGACAGGGAAGGAGGAGAGATAAAAGGAACTATTCACAAAAAAAAAAAAAAAATATTCCTGATGATTACAGAAAAGAAAAAAATAGAGGTGGGTTTGTAGACAAAAGAAGTACAGTTCCGTAAATCTATTAATTGTGGAAGTACAATGCTTTACTTCATTGAATAGATCGGCTTATTCTAAAAGTAAATCATTTTCAATCTTATCTTCAGATCACAGTCTTACTGAAAAAGCTGTTTGTTACTTAAATATAGGATGAACACGAAAGGATATGCCTAAGCAGGGAAAGCTGTCTAAGGGAAAACAAACAAATAAATGAACAAACGAAAACCCCACCAAAACAAAACATAAAGAAAAAGATGCAGAAAAGAAAAGGAAGTTTTCTTTGGAGACCAAGGAGAAGGAAGGTGTTTGACACAGTAACTGTGACACCTGAGATGACCTCAGGTTTCTGTTGCAGAAAATATGCACTGAGTACAGTTCTTTGTCTTGGCTTTGATTTTGTGTCCAGGGATTGTTGGGAGCGTTTGATAAGGATGGGTTTCCAGCAGAGAACCTTTTTCATGTTGGCCTGAGGTCAGCCTCTCTCAGTTGGCATGTTTGCAGATAGCACCAATAAAAGGTTCTTCATGAAGTCTAAATGACAACAATCTTCTCAATATTTAACAAAAAATGGTCTTCGGTCCTTTCTGAGGATCAATTTTCCCTTCTGAGAACAAGAACAAAGTCAGCAGAGACATCTCTGTTTGCAAGTGCTGTAAAGGACTGGGGCCTGTGACGGCACATGTGGAGAAGCAGAAGCTCCAGGGACACATCAAAGTATGCCAATCAGTTATTCCTCCTTGGCCCTGTAACTAGGTGGGGACTGCCAGAGCGCTGCAGCTGCCATCTACTCTGCTTCATGATTCTTCTCTCTGTAAGTACATTTCTTATTTTCTAGACTGCAGGCAAATCTAAAAATTCTAGGTATATCAAGGTATAAACAAGGATATCTCCAGAAGTGATTTCATGTGGCTGGGTAAGAGCTGCCACTTCTTTTGCACCACTGACGTGTTCCACAGGATCAAAACAGAACTGAGCTCCTGCCCTGAGGATTTTTACTTTTTATATTGGTAAGGAACTCAATTTTTGATAGGAGTACTGTGCAACTACACTAGTTCAGTGCATAAAGCTACACTGAAGGGTCTGACAATATACAGTAGTTTCAAGACCACTTTCAGTATTTTTTTCCATAGGAAATAACAATCCACCTCATTTAGAGAACCATTTTCTGCTGATCTAGAAAGCTTGTCTCAGAAAACACAGCTGGATGCCAGCAACATTTAACACAAGGATGCCTCTAACGTAAATGCATGGTGAGATTTAGATGTTTTCATAGAAAGTATCAGATGGCAGAAAAATTCAGAAGAGACATTGAAATTCTGCTCTGGTTGAGATGCTGTTACGTAAGTGTAGATGACAAGGACACGCACAGTCACATCAGACAGAATGATAGTGAATTTTTTAAGCTGTAACACCACTCAGATGTACAAGAACTGCCAACTCTCAGCAAAGACCATGAAGATATTTCTCCAAACACTAACATATTCTGTGAACCCTCTTCTGAAATCTGGTACTGCTCATCCACAGACCTGGCCTAGGTCTAATGCTCTGTGGAAATTACCAGTCATTGAAGGCAGTGTTTATAAAGAAATCACAGGACAAAAACCATCTAGCGTCTAAGTATAGAAAACAATAATATTGACTTGCAGTGTTACCCTGCATTTCTAACCACAGTACTTTTCCAGAAGTGAGTAAATTATTTTATTTGATAACTTGCACAAAAGCATGCAGAAGGAATACTCCTATCTCCTGTAGGGGACACTGATGTGTTTGAGCCACTTCTGAAGCACACTAAGATGTGAGCCTTTGTGTCTCTGGCACAAGGAGAGGTTTGGAGTCTGTGCTTGGTCACACTCTTCCTTTCCATTATTTAAAAATCACAGTTCTTTTTTAAAAATGTGGACAAGTATAACCCCTTTCATTCATGTTCAGCTGTAGTTTCTGAGAAAACATCAAAATCTGTCCCTAAAATCCTTTCTGTTTTTCTTTATTTTTGGTCATGCTAACAATATGTGCTGAACAACTAAATAAATTTTCTATTCCTGTAACTCTGTATTGACATAAATAATATTTTTGTAGTTTAGAAAAGACATGGTGCAATTCCCTTTCTCTTAAATGTTTCATATCAACAAACCTGCTACCACTGATGAACATATACTAGATAGATAAAGTACAATTTTTTATGCACGCTACTTTAGGAAATCAAAACCATTTTTCATTAGGAAATTCAAGTATTAACTAGAATGATTTACTAATGGAGGGAAGCCAGGATCTGCAGTGTTAGAGGTATTCCTGGAATTAGTGTACTTTAGGAAGAAGAGACAGTAAAAAAAAAAAAAGAGCAGTTTTTTACATTATGTAGCAGGCTGTTCTATTGCTGGACAATATTATCACAATGGCCCATAAATTACGTGGTCATGGTACAAGTTACAATAGAGAAATTTTAACAGAATTTGTTTAGTGCAATCTTTCATCTTACATCTCACTTCTGATTTTATGACCCTTTAGGGATAATCCTTTATTAATGATGGTTGAAGTCGCAGATAAGCGCAATCTAAAATTAATCTGGCAAGGTCTCCATTCTTCACCAAGTTAATTTTATTTCAGCCACATCTTTTAAGAATGTGAATAGATAGGATGACAATTTGACTTTTTACATGACAAAAAGGACCCATGCGTATTATAGAAAGTACTATTTCTTACATCTGTGAGAGTGGGAGAAAGAATATTAAGGGACTACATATTTGGGAGTATGGAAGAAAGCTCATTTCATTGCATTTTCTAAGCTATAGTTTTAGCTGGTGCATGCATTTTAAATCACACTGAAGGCAGCTCAGGTGCAGAATGCTAGAAATAGTTCAGATCATGTTGAAAAATGGAAGCGTTAATGGGACAAGATAATTCTATTGATCACAAGACTTCATAATTGATGGTGGAGGTGAGACAATCATTTGTGCTGTGAATGTGCTATTATAAAACAAACAAAAACATACTAACAAAAAAACACTCAGAAAATCCTATAGTAATTTCGTGAAGTTGCATTTTCTAAAAATCAATACATGTAAATACAAATTTTGGTTAAAAGCACATAACATTTCTCTAGAAAACAGAAGGATTTTTAGTATGAGGAAAATAAAATATTTGAACTTTAATCCTACTCTTAAAAATGTCTACATGATTTTGGGGTTCCAAGGTCTCTTGCTGAAGCATAAACCTGCCAGACGCAATGACCTGGATCAGGAGCTGCCACACTCACAGAAAACACAATTCCTGAGCAGCATTACATGTAATCAATATCCAAAATTTGATCCCAAATTTT
Source organism: Pavo muticus (assembly GCA_016647715.1). NCBI lineage: Eukaryota > Metazoa > Chordata > Aves > Galliformes > Phasianidae > Pavo > Pavo muticus. Next base: position 1,117,663 of record JACDJE010000194.1, on the reverse strand, counting down.
CCTGCCTTCAAATTCTTTAAGTATTCCACTCCCTTTCAGAAGACAACAAGTCAGGAGATTATTTATGGAAAGGCCTGAGAAACACTTTCTCCTCAGACAACACTGTGTTTTCCTTTTTTAGGCTTTAACATGGAGTCACAAGAATTTTTACCTCCCGATTCTGTTGATAAGTATTTTGTATACTTTTGACAAAACAAAGGTAAAAAAAACCACAAAAACATTTGTTCTTGCAGTGGCATTCCACAATGGCATAAACTCTTACAAGTGAAGTCAGGTGACTGAATCAAATACAGCAGATAGAAATGCATTCACCTTTGCATTTATCAATACGGTTTTTTGACAATCACATGCCTTTTTTCCATGACAACTTTGGACAAAACATCCATCTTATTAATTACTCAGTTTACCTCAACATTTGTTATGGTTTCTTTCTGCTTGCTTATTGAAACGATTGATTCAGAAAATAAGCCTTTGCTGAAAGACATAAGGTATCTGGCAGTACTTGAATTTAAATGTTATCTTTCCTCCACCAGCCAAAGTATTTCTTTTGCTTAAGACTACAGAAACTACTTCTATTTCTTTTTCTTTTTCTTTTTTTTTTTGGTCATAGAAAAAATATCCAGTCAGATCAGTTAGAAATGAAAACTTATTACCTTCCTTCTTCCTTTCATTAAATTCCCCTGCGGATTAAGAACTACCACCGTATCTTGTCTTGAGCAGTTTTATCCTCAAAAAGACTGAGAAAAATCTAGCAGATTATCAATGCTGAGCTGCTTGAAAGAGCAAGAAATACTGTTCTATTATCACAGCAGGAATTTCCAAAGTGGTAAGTTCATCATAGGATGCACAGACATTCTGCTGGAAGATAGAATAAAGGCTGTACCTGGAACTCAAAGCTGGTGAATCCTAATGCTGAAAAGGTGCCAGCTTGTTAATATTTTTCTCTGGCAAAACACAATGTAATGCCAGCAATAACTAGAGATTTGGCACACAAAACATGACGAGTGTTACAGATTGTGCTGACAGTGTGACACTATGTTTTCCTGGATGTAATCTGGGTATCTTGAGACTAAGCTTGGAGCACTAATGAGAAAAATGATATTGAACTGGAAGAGCTGTTAAATATGCAGTAGCCACAGGGTTCCTGGAGTTTACTGGAACTAAAATGAAAATTGTAATGCCATCAATAACACTGTAAACTAGGTAGAAATGCTGAAGGTAGAGAATCTCAGCAGGCAAAGCTTGTTTCTGCTACCATGCTTGCCAGGACGTAAAGAGCTTCTCTAATAACTCTCTTTTTATCCCTGAAGTCTTGTTAAAGAGGAGCAAGAAACTCGAGCTTAAAGGAACACACACATTTCAGGATATAAATGAACATCACAACTGGCTAGAGAAAACTGAGTAAAAGCTGAACGGAAAACCTTGTAGGTGCAAGAAGTAAAGCACATGCTGAAGATACAAAGATTGTTCTATTTCTTCAGGTCTCCACATTTTATTTTTTGTTGTTGACGCTGCTGACTTTTGTTGTCAGTGTATCTCTTTACTGCAGATACAGCTAATGATCCCCATGTGAAACACATGCAAAGTTGCTTGACATTGAGTTCTTTTACCATCTCTGCTGACATTCTTGTCATCTTCACTACATTCTGCGCTGAAGGTCTAAAAATTCACCTCTTTGCAGGAGACACTAACAAGTTAACTCTGCCAGCTAACAAAAATTGTTTCTGATAATGCTGGGTATTCACTTATCAAGGAAAGAAAATCATAAATATACATAAATGGCCACTGAAAAAGAAATGCATTGTCATTAAGGAGGAGCTGCCCTGTTAGCATCACTAGAAAACTGAACAGTTCTTATCTCTTCTGCATGTCGATGAATGTCCTTGTCTCATAGCTCTCCCTTATTTCCAGTGTCTGATGTCCTGACACATATGAAACTGCAAATTACCAGGCTGCTAACCACTTATTCTCCATACACAATTACTTACCAAAGCTATTCTTAACTTTTCCTATTCTATGAAAGAAAAAAATACAGAAGAAAATGACAGAGAAGCAGTTCTTCGTTTTTGAGAATATGAGAATGGAGGGAATTCTGGACACAGTACCTACAAACAGCAGCCCTAGATCTTCAAACTTCCATTGCAAGTGAATTTTATGATTTTGCCCTGGCAGATATCTCTTTCCACTTTACTCAAGATTCACAAGTATACAGACAAGAACATTTCAAACAAGAGTAGATTTCTCTCTTTCTTTCTCACTGCAATACAGTTTACTTGTATCAGTAAACTGATAACGGGTGATTCAGTTTGTCTTGTATTTACATATACTATAGGGTGGAAAAAAAAAAAAGATAATGAAAATTTTGCCAGTGAAGAAAGAGGTCTACTCCACACAAAGTTCTCCCCTCTTCTGTATCTGAGGCAATGAAACACAGTAGACAAATCACAGTTTTTCCTCCTCTCCACAACGTTGCTTACATAATAGGATAACAAAAATAAAACAGAAAGCTCATCTGAATTCATTACAACGTCCACAATGTTAAGCAGAATATATTTCTTACTTTGGATAACAGGAAATTTATTTTTGGATGTACCTAAAGAATTGACTGCAAATTAAGATCTTTTTCTTGGTAAGTTTAAAATCATGGCATTTGACTAAACTTAGAGACCAGCTTACCAGAACTGTGGTGTTTTGGAAAAAACAGCACTGAAAAAGTTATCTTCCACAGCAACTACTGCTATCTGTTTCTCTCTGCTATATTGTCTTTAAACCTATTTAATTCTGTCTTTAAAATAAGTACACAAAAGAGAAAATATAACCTTCATTCAACACAAGGGTAATCCAATAGGGTTAAACACAAGAAATAATTTAATAAAACTCTACAAGAAAAATGACTTAACCATTGAGGACAATACAGCACTAATGTGCTTCATAACCAGTGTCTTACCGACTGTGAGAGGGTCAGCGCACATGTCACTTCTGTTCTCCTTCCATGCCAGCAAGTACTTGAGGCTGATGGGATCTTCTGCTTCTATAAGGCTGTTAAACACCACCATCAGTTTATGAGCCTTTGCAATGCCACAATAAGTCCTTGTTTCATTAGTTAAGGACAAATTATTTAAAGTGCTTGCTGCCTCAAAAGCCTGAGTGAAATGTTCAAGAGCTTTGTCATAATTGCCCTAGCAAAGAAAAAAAAAAAAAAGAATAAAAACAATTGTAAAAACCACTTGCAGTCACCTGTATATTACCTTGCTATTAGAACCTGCTCCTCTTGCACCTGAGAGATTTTGCAGCTGAGAAGCCAACTCACAGAATGACTCATGGCGCAGTATTAAGAAAATCACTCTCCCTTGCAGTTTCCTAGCATTTAAAATACAGAAAAGAATGTTCATTTCTTTATCAGGAACTGGATCATTTTTAGTTGCCTGGGTAATATTTTGAACATGCAAATCACTGTATCAGTGTGAAGTATTAATACCAATTTCAGCGAGGCCAATTAGGAATTATCACTGTTGTTTCATTGTCATACCTGCAGGAGGAAAAGTCCTAATTTACCACTGGGATAATAAATTTTACAAAAGAAATATTTAAAATGGGGAAAAAAAATAAAAAAAAATGATGCTAATGAAACAGTGGACACAAAGCAAGGGAAAGAACAGAAATGAAAGCCTACAGATTTATTGGAGGAAAAGTTGTATACCCAAAGACAGGGATACTCCTAATCAAACAAAAAGAGAAATAGTAGGAAGGAAAAATATGTCAACCGTTCCTAAACAGAGAAAATCCAAAGATTTTATCTATTTATCTGAACAATACAGAAACCTAAAATTCATTAATCCAGTAAAAAGGAGTATTAACTATAGCAGATAATACAAGGGCTGCTCCAAAAATAATGCCTCCTATTTTATTATGTTGGCTCACAACATCAGAGGCAGCTGCTGGTGGGATGGTAGTAGAGGCTGAACCTTCCCACCAATATTTGATTGCATGTTGTTGCTGTGTGACACGTGGCAGCAGAGGGAGAATCTGACATGGAAATGCTTATGAAGCAAAGGTGTGTCACTGAATTCCTCCATGTGGAAATAAATGGCACCCACTAATATTCATCTACATTTGCTCAACACTGATAGACACCAAGCACTGGATGTGTGCATAGTGAAGTGGTGGGTGATGTGTTTCAACAGAGGTGACAGAGATTTGAAAGATGGCCATACGCATTTTGGTGAGAGTGGGATGCAGGCTCCTTGTTCATCACTGGTGAAAACACATAACTAGTAGTAGTGACTATTTTGAAAAATAGTGTTTTGTAGCTGAGAATTTGCTCTATCAAATAGTGTTATTTTGCTCTTTATCTCTGTTGCTGTTTCCATGGAAATAAACAGGAGGTATTACTTTCAGAGTGACCTACGTACATTGAGAAGAGTTAGAAAAGTATAAAAACTATTTCTTTTTAAATGTAAAGTTTAGAAAGAAAACTGAACTTTCTGACCAAGCAGGAATGAAGAAAATAGTAAATGAATGTAATTATATAGTAAATGAATGTAATTACATAGAAAAAGATAAGTTATTTGTACTGATAGCTCTCTCCCCTCAGTGGATCACTTGTGATGGAAATCTTGACCTTGGGCCTACAAAGAAGAAAGTTAGATATTTTTCTGAGCAAAATAAACCGAAAAAGAAGTCAACACACAAGACAAAGGAAAAAAAAAATCTTGGGAGCAAGTCATTATGTTCATCTTTTACCTGATATTGAAAGAACTAGTTCTGGCTATTGCCAGAGCTAGACAAATTATGTCTATTATTCAAATTAGTCATAGCTGGCCTGCTCCATGGAAGGTGCCTCCCAGCTCTTTATTTTGTGAAGAATTCTGCTGCCTTGATGGTACAAACTGACCTGACTGAAACCATGTTCAGAGATGTCTTATCTTGTCACTCTCTACTTGTTATATTAAGATTGGAATTCCCTTCTGCATTATAGAGACCAGAAGTACAGACTACTTTCATACTTGTTGATCTTGATATTGCTTTTGGGGATCAAAATTTGTATGACTGCTAAAGGGTGTCTGAAACATAAAAAAAAGGAAGGAAAGAAGGAAGATAAATTCCTGCTTAAATACAACCGGACAGCAAAATTAGGCATATCAGCACTCAGTAATGAATAAAGAACAATCAACTTGTTTAAAGAATTTCTGCCGAAAGTCAGGCAACAGAAACACTTAAGAGCTAGAAAGTGTGAGGTTTACCGCATATGCCTGTGTACCTACATATATACAAGCTGAAAATTTCAGCATTTTACCAGTAACGTGTATGGTGCTGTTCAGAAATATCCAGCATGATTTAGAAAGGGTATTCCCATATTTAGTGAAAGTGTTTCCTAATTTCTGCATTGTCCAGCCTGCTGAGCAAATTCAGAGACTGGCACATGGCTCAGAAATAAAGCACCTCAAAAGACCTCAGGGACCCCAATAAAGGGAATTCTTTGTTGCCCTTCGCTTAGCACTGTCTGTCACTGCCTATCCTCTGATTTAAACAGGCCAAATTGGAGCCATCGGGTTGGATGGAACATAAAGAATTGAAAGCCCTTGTACTATCAATACTGACCTTTGGTAAAATATTTGCTGCACACATTTCATAAATTTGGCTGAGAGAATGTAAAGAAGAAATCAAGCTAAGATTAAAAACTGCATATTAATATGCAATATAATGTATATCCATATTTTAAAAGCATGACTTTTAATGTATAATAAAATTTCAATTGTGTTAACTGATGGCTCTTTAAGAGCATGTATGGCCCCAGCTGTGATTTGATTCTGTAATTTTTGCAACGCTGAAAGGTTCTTATGATCTGAATTTGGACTTTTCAATTACCCATTCTAGAACAATACCCCATGAATTAAATATGGTGTGAAATGTTCACCTTACCCAAAACTTAAGGCATATTTTACTTACTCTTTCATTGTAAATGTTCCCGATCAACACACACGCATCCGCCACGCTTTGGCTTAGATGTGCATTCTCAGCAACCTTCTTAAACTCTTCCAAGTACGTAAGACTTTCAGCCACTTTTCCCTGACTGAAGCAAAGAACAAGGGACAGATTTAAATATCCACCCAGATGGTGCCTCCAAGTGCTGAGGATCTATCCCCTCTGTTCCACTCTGAGTTTGTGTTATGATTACTCATCTGCTTTGTGGTAGAACTTAGACTGTAGATGGTTGCTTGGATGCTTCCTGTACCAAAACCAATGAGACCAGTCCACACAGAACATCTGAAGGCAGAATCAGATCTTTCTGAGCGAAATAAAAAAAAAACCCCAAACTTCTTTAGAAAACTGTGCCCTATTTTAAGGACAGTAGTTAAAACGCTGTTGATGATTTTGCAGGGTTTTTAGAATTTCCATTTATTAAATTTCTATTTTTTTTTTCCAACTGAGCAGCTGATAATATTTTAAAAACAATGGGACCTCACATCCTAACAAGGGGAGAAAGCAGGAATGTTAGCTTGCCAGTAAGGCTTTTCCTTGCCATTTCTTGCTATACAACCCTGGTGATACAGCAGCAACTCTATAATGGTGCTGTCTCTTATTTCTAGGGATGACTTTTTGTGAGCGTAACACTGCACTTTGGCTGAGTAGATCAAAGGTTGCTGGAGACACACAGGCAAACCTATAAACTGTGAATTGCAGGTGTCACCTCCAAATCCCAGTGAGATCAGAGCAACCTGAGGTCACAGTTGAATCTAAGTCGAAAATTGGCTAATGTAGATTGGCAACAACACTTGCAGATATGAGCAAGGCACTATGCTCTTTTTCCCTTTAAGGCTGAAGTGCTACTGCAGCTGACCTCAATATTAGCCATGAACTTGAGCCACTAATCTAGGAGTACAGCATGCTAAATGTCAAGATACCAAGCAAGATGGAAAATGCTGTCTCTTAATTAAGAAACTCACAGAAACAGAAATTTCTGTTCGTGATAAAGAACTATGATTTATTTTCTATTTTAAAACACCTTCAAGTTATATTCCTGCCATAAGTGACTGACTAGGTTTCACCTATATTTTGGCTTTTACTGCAAACCACATTAATGACATGTGCTTTGAAAATCCAGCACAAGTCTGCAATTTTCTGCCTTATGAAAAAAAAGTAATTATTATAGGGTAGAGTCTTCCACTGGACAGGGAACACAGTAAAGCATCACAGCAAATTTACAATTTTTCAGTGATCTCTATGTGACTGAAAAGGGCCAGACTCCTATGAAAGGATGCTAAAACAATGGAAACTAACATGCTTGAAATGTTCATGTATATGCTTTAACGTAAAGCTTAGTTGTCAGTCAGCAGAGCTGAATTTAATACAATTTCTAATTTAAGTATTTTAATGAGAATATTAAACATACTGTACTAAAAACATATGCCAAATGTCAGAAGATTACTAAATTTTAGACTTAGAGACCTCTTTTTTAACCTATGTTTTTTCCAAAGAAGAGAAAATCAAGTGTATCCCAACAGAAATCCAGCATATGATTTATATAAGTTAAAGGACAAGGTTAAAGTGTTAGACAAATATTAATTCCAGTTTTTCTAGTTTTCTATATGCAGTGCACAGGTGCAACTTGAAGAGCATATTATATGATACAATCATTAAATCCATTCAACCAGACCTTTGAGAGTTAAAAACATATATTCTGAGGAAAAGGACTCCTCGGTCCAAGGAATGAGAATGAAACAGTGCAGAATATTTGTGTATCAAGGTGATTCCAGTTTCCAATTGGGAAAACAGGACTGTTAACACCCACATCCCCTGACAACTGTCCAATTATGTATATCACACTTGGCCTACTGTTTGCAGTAGAAGTAATCAATAAAGGATGTGGTTGAGTGAACATAGATTTTGGTTGAACCAATGCATGAAAACTTAATCATTTACTCAGAGTGGAGAAATCAAATAGAGCAGGGATGAAACAGCCACTGAGGGGTTTGTTGATTGTGCCACCAAGTTTGTGGGCTAGAGGCTGAAAGTAATAAAGCAAATGGAATCAGTGACAGGAGAAAATGTAAAAAGGTTTTCTTAATTTCATGAATTAATAGAAATGTTTTGATGTATTTTTGGTCATTTTTTATATTTCACATAAAAATCTATGTTCCGTGTATAGAAAATATAAAAATTGTTAGGGCATATAATATCTTGCAAGCAAGCAGAAATCAATTTGACACATACTAGAAAGATGGTTCTCAGTGTTAGAACTTCACTTATGCCAACTAGCAGCCAGTTGGTACAGTCAACAATTTTTTGAAGGAAGTACTTTTAAAAGCGCTACAGCTTGAGGTATTTAAAGTATGCTAGAAGGATTACTGAAACACTTTATCCTGCACGTGACCTGATAACATGATAAACAGTCTTTCCTGCTCAAAGACCTAATATTTTATAGTTCCTTCAAAAATCGACATGTTATTTTTTACAGCCATATACTTTCTCTCTCCTTAGACATCACCTTCCTAAATGCATAAAATGCAATTTCCTAAAGATATAGTCATTCATGATCCCACAGAACAGTTATGATGACTTCAGCAGAAGAGATTACATATCTACAGCAACTCATTTTCCAGTTTCATGCTAAAATGCCCTATGAGATTTTTACTCCTATTAGACTTTTATGAAAATATGCACCTTTTATAGGATTGCTCATGTGATTGAATTGGATGTATAAATCACGCGTCCACAAGAAGTCATTACCATGGTGGACACTGGCAGAATAAGTCAAGAACATGATGCTATTATGTCAGATATTTCCCTGGAAAATGGCATGCCTAAATGCAGATGATAAAGATTTTCTGTTTCCTGTGGTCTGTGGAAACATCTCTAGCAAAGATTTCAAAAAAATTTCCAAAGCTATAGACAATTTCTGAGCCATAAGTGAGGGCTCTGCCACTTTCTCCAATATGTCACAAGGCTTTCAGTACAGATTCTCACAGACATTAAGATTATAATGCACTGTTTCAGAAGCTAGTGAAATACAGTCATCTCTTTTTTTTAAAGGCATTATCCATCAAGTTTAAATGATTTGCACAAGTCTAGTCTAGGTAAGGCTAAAAAACCCCCACAAAACAATAGTGATCGAGTTGAGTCTCAAGACTGCTACCTACAGTAATTATTCATGCATTCATCCAGTATTTTCTAAATTTACCAGACATTGACTTGTTTGCTATATCAAGCAAATATTCAAAAGTTTAGTATGAAAGTAAACAGAAACTTGTATTTTTTCTAAATTAAAAATTTAATAGCCTCTCTTTACATTAGCTTTTTCTACATAACATTGCACTGTTATTCCATGCCTTCTCCTCCAAGTACTAAGGAAGAACAAGCAGAACTGGACCAGCCCAAACTATTTTATGAAAAATACTGCTGTTGAGTTTTGAAAAGTAAGTTTGTCTGAAATATCATCTGTCATCCTGGTTTACAGAAATTTTTCTATTAGCAACACACATCAAAAATCACAGAATCACAGAATCACAGAATCGTAGGGGTTAGAAGGGACCTCCAGAGATCATCGAGTCCAACCCCCCTGCCAAAGCATTTAAATGCATTTAAACAGAAGGACTTGCTTAAGACAAAGATCACAGAGCCACAGAATATTTAAGGGTTGGAAGAGATGGATATCAAGTCCATCTGCCTGGCTCAGAACAGGGTCAGATAGAAGAAGGAGGTTTGTCCTGGAGGTTTTGAATAATTTTTGAAGGTTGTTTTGATCCAACAACCTTTCTAGACCACTTGTTTTAGCATTCATCCTCACAATAAATTTTTTTGTGTGTGTTTAAGTGGACTCTCATGTATTTCAATTTGTGATCATTGCGTTCTGTCCTGTCAGCTAGTACCACCGAGAAGAGCCTGGTTCCGTCTTCTTTACTGCTGCCTGAGAGATACTGATTAGATCCCCTGTGAGCCTTCTCTTCCACGGGCTGAAGCATCCCAGCTCTCTCAGCCTCTCCTCCCAGGACAGATGCTCCAGTCCTTCATCTTTACAGCCCTTTGCTGGACTTGGTCCACTGTGCTCATGTACTGTGCTCCTGAGGTGACCTCACCAGTGCTGAGTAGAGGCGCAGGATCACGTCCCTTGATCTACTGGCAATGCTCTGTGTAATGCAGGTTGTTTTTGCCATGATTTGACATTGCTGGCTTCTTGGGCTACCTGGCTCATGGTCTCTTGTTCACTAGAAAACCCAGGTTCTTCTCTGCCAACTTCCTTTCCCTCCTGTCAGTCCACAGCCTGTACTGGTGCCTGGGGATATTCCTTCCAGGGTACAGGACTTTGCTTTTCCCTCTCCTGAGCTTCACAAGACTCCAATTAGCCCTTTTCTGCAGAGAGGCTAGATCCCTTTGAATGGCAGCACAACCATTTGGTATATCATCTACCTCTTCTCAGTTCTATATTAACCACAAACATGCTGATGGTGCACTTGGTCAAATCATCCAGGTTGTTAACAAAGGTACTAATCAGTACTGGTGCTAATATCAATCTCTGGGGTCTTGGGGTCTACTGCTCATGACTGGCCTTCCACTGGGCTTCATACTAAATACATGTAGGTGCATTTATTCCAGAATATCTAAAACAGAGAAAGGAAATCAATATGCATGGTTTTCTGGGTATGCCTTCTTGGCTGTCATAGGCCACTTTTTACCCAGACTGCTGCTTTTTGTAAATACAAGGAACTCATGAGTGCTCTTGAGAGCTCAGACACCTCACTTCTACTGTCTCACTGTATCATGGTAGCCAAGTATGTAAAAGTCAGTCATAGCAATAGCTGGTGTACCAGCAACAACATCTTTCTCAGTTAAACTTACACCAGTTTTGAAAATGGGACCTGATCGTTTAAGTCTGTTTTGTGGCTTTTTGAATGTCTTATCCTGTGTGCTTCTTTAGAATGCTCAGAATATGAACAACAACAAACTGTATCAGAGTGATGAAGCATACTATATTCTTAGAGTTTTTCTGTCTTTTTTAGCCTGAAAAATATGCCTGGATTTCAGTTCTTCAGCAAGACCTTTCCCAAATTTGTGGGGCGGGGGGGAAAAAGAAAAAAAAGAAGAAGAAAAAAGCCCTCAAATTATGGAGGAAAAAAAAAAAAAAAAAGAGCATAAATCTAGGTACAGAAAAGCTTTGGATCATACATTAAAAAAAATTGTAAGAGTCTAAAATAACTTTCAATGAAAGGGTCACTTACTGCAAGAAGGGCGCTGCTTAAAATTTAAGCAGTCAGTAATGGGAAGCGACAGACCTCTAACAATTTAAGTCTTTCACAGTTGAATGAATCTGCACTGACAGCCAGACAAGGATGTGCTAACCTACCTTATCAGGATCTTGTCTATAGCTTCATATGCTCTTCTTAGGCCTGCAGAATCACACAGTGCTGTGAAGATTTTTATAGAGGTGTTCAAAATCTGTGAAACGGAAAAATAAAACCCAATAAATACAATGCTAAGCATCTCTCCTATTTCTCCTTTTGTGTGTGTGTGTGTGTGTGTGTGTGTGTGTGCAATCCTTGTGTTCATATAAAATGCAAAATTAAAGTTTTTGCATATATGCATTTCTTTTTTAATTAGTTGCAATAGAAACAAGTTTTTGATCATCACTCATAGTTGTTTGAAACTACATAATAATTACAAACTAAAAAGATTAAACTTGTATTTAAATGTCTCAGTTTTGGAGCTTTGCAATAAACGAAGAAATGTTACCAGATTCACAATATAAACTTCCTTATTCATAATTTAAAATATTTTAAGAAGCTGTGCTTTCATGAATTTCTATGAATCAGTACATTAAGACGATGCCCTTTGTATTCATAGTGTTTTAGAAAATACATTCAAATACAATTTATTTACTTTTCTTTAAAGTATCACTATGAGAACTTTTTTAGTACAATTCAGGGGCATAAGAATTGAATAAATTACAGCTTACATGTTTAAACAAGGATTGACTTAAAACACTGTAGGTAATTTTGTTATATTTATGACTAATTATTCATGCACACTAGCAACCTGTTAATATGGGGATATACTCTTTTATAGTGACCTCTCTCATAACCGAAGGCTACTGCACAAAAACATACGATCTTAATTTAATTTAACACTGACATCACCTGTATTGCATAATTTCTCTTTTCAACTTTTTTTTTTTCTAATGGTGGTGAAGGGAGAATGCATATGAAATTAAATCCTGTTCTTTCCTTCTTCTCTCTTTGTTGCTTGACCCAACCTATTACACACATGAGAACACAGGAAATCTCCAAAGACTATCTATGGAAATCCTTTTTGCACATTTCCAAGAAAGGAGTAGTGAATGTCATTTACCAGCTTTGAAGGGGGATGGGAGATGCACAGGGACATGTGACAGTAGCCTGCATGCCCCAAGATGCCTATTTATAGTAAAGTAAAAGATATGGCACTTTCTATTAAGACCGCATCCCCTGTCATTGGCAAAGTGCGTGGTTCAAAAGAATACAACTTGTGTGTGCTAACCCTATGGATGTCACCATTTCTACTGTTGTTTCCACTGCACAGCTTTCCTAGCTCTTGAAGGAGCTTTACCACACATAGATTTATTGCTAGACAAGGCTCTTATTTTTCAGTTACGTAAGCTCTGTGTGTACCAAATGTGTGGCTTACTAATGTACAACATGCTACTTATCTTTCCTCACGTACTTATCAAAGTTGTGTTGTGATGCTGTACATGAGCTCTGCATCCTATAGTTGAAGGTCATTCTCATTCGAGTTATTGATGCACATGATACGACAAAGAAAGCGAAGGCACTACTGTTAGGAACTTGTCACATCAGTTCAGAACTCACCCTAAAATGGATGCACAAGCATAGCTGTGAAGGCTTGCAGTCTGTCCTTCTGATAATCCAGGCTGGGAACAGTAATGTGCAGGTGCCCAAGAAACAATTCTTGGTTCTGCATTTAGCTCAGAGGATCTGCAACATTTGTTGAAGTAACAGTGCCCATGTCAATAAGCCTGCCATGATAGCATCAGGTTTCTAAAATTTTATGTACTGGGCTGAAAATCACCCCCACTTCAAACTAGCCTCTATGTTATTAAACTAGGCCACAGGGCCTCCAGTGGTTCCTATCTAGCACTGAAAGGTTACTTACGTGCCCAAGGCTTAGGCTGCTATGCTGTTTTTTCTGTCAAAGATATCACAAAACCTAAAAAGTACAGATGAAAGCCAAGAAAAAGCCATAGCCAGAGCAGCTCAAATAAAAGGTCAAATAAAAGATGTAGTGAACTCACTACATCTCTCCAACATCTGCTAAAAAGAAGCAAGTAAGTAAACAAATGAAGTCTTTTTTCTTTTTTTTTTTAATTAGGAACATTCATTTAAAATCCAAGATCTTCAAAAATTGTATGTTTCATTCTAAACAGAGATGAAATAGAAATAATTAAATCATCTTGGGTAAAGAAATATTGACAGATTAATAGAAAATATATGAAAACATATTCTACGTCTGCATTTCAAAAAACTCCTCCAGCTTCAGGTACTTGGTTGGGGCACAGAAAGGGACATATTTGTGATGGTAAGAAGCTATTTCCCTCTATGCTACAGTTGCCCAGGACCCATTTATGTGGGTTATGTGAAAAAGGGCCTCCTCACCTACAGTGTGTGCGTCATTTTCAACATTCAAGATAGAAAAAGAAGAGGATGTAGAGCAGAATAAATCACTGGATTAACATTAGAGGATTTCACTCAAAGCATCTTGTAATTATAGTACAATTTTAATTATCATGTAAAATGAAAAAAATTACAGATCTTTCATGATGATCAATCAAATGGCATTGACACAGTGATTGCTACCAGAATTTGTAAACGGTCTGAAAACACCAAATGGACATTAAAATGTCCTGGTTTATTTTCAAGGGATATTAACAACCAGTTAATCTATTTGTATTCCTATGAATACCATATAAGAAGAGACATGCTCGTGGTAAGAGTTCAGTCTGAGTGGGCATAGCTGGGCCATTCACCTGCTAGTTCTCTGGAAAGTGGATAAATACTGGGAAGACTGACCACCCAGATCGCATGGAATTTACATGCTCCTTTGAATGCTGTTCTTTGTTTAAACATACATGTAGGTCAGAAACAGGTCTTTCACTTTGGCCAATCTGTGCAGAAGACAGCAACATCCAAGAAAGAGGTGGAAGATGTCAATAACTAATGCTGAAAACATAAATATGCAAAATGAATGTGCAGTTTTGTTGCGTTTGTGATCTTACGGAATACAACTACCATTACACAAAGGATGGGAAAATTGATTTAGACTGCAGAACAAAAATCTGCTTGTTAAGGGAACACACTTCTGCTCCAGTATTTAATGGTAAATACTGTACATTAAAATTTCATCTTGGTAATTTTTCTCCTGGTAAGGAAATGCAAATAAAAATTATGTAAAGAAATACTGCATGGGACTACATAAGAATCTGTATTATTAATATACATTTAAAATAGTGGGCTTGGGCATTATACAAATCTAGCTGATTTGCCTTTTCAAAAAGTCAGAGTTTGGAGATATTTAGAGTTACTGAAGGAGCAACATGTATCATTTATTTATTTATTTTCTACATACATAGTTTGAGAAAGGATGCTCTTGCAACAGTTTTATCCTGATGTCGCTAGGTTCAAGCATCACTGTAAAATTTCTGTACTGTTTCAAAGAGAACTTGATATTCCAACCAATGAGTGGGAAAATTTCATGGTATATGAACTTGAACCAATTAAAACAATGTGTGGTTTGACTAAGAAAGAAAAAATAAGGTAAGACTAACAAAATAAAGACTATTAAATCTGCACTGATTATGTTCACAAATTAGGTTTTTGGCCCTCTGTGATCATGCACAAGGACTGTCTCAAAAAATAAAAAGTGTCTCTTAAAAAAATAGAGTGAAAATCAAAATCCAATACAGAAATGAAGACTGAGTTTCAGTAACTTGTTCTCGAAGGTTCGGAGAAGTGTTTGGGAAAGCGGTGGAGTGAAGACTTCAACTTTATCTTTCACATTACAGATCACTGTTCTAAGCGCCATCCACTATCATCTTGTTGTATGTTGGAAAAGAAAAAGGGGTGAAAAATTATTTTTTATCACTCCAAAATGGAAATTAAAATATCTGAAGTAGCATTGTATGATTGTTTTGTTTTCTTTTTTCATAGCAGCTGGATATGGGTGCATCTGGAAGGAGGATAGCTACTGTGGAAGCAGCAGTTTGATTACAGAAACAGCAACTCCTGTTTCTTTGCAAGTCTACTATGGCTACAATTTGTTACAGCATAGAAATAAAGCAAAATAACAAGGGTAAATTCCCAAAGTAGATATTTGTGGCATAGCTCTTGCGCTAATTCTGTACATAGTGATGAATTACACGTTTGCCTCCTTAGCCAAGAAAAACATCAGTCAGATCTCAGACCTAGATTTGCTTTTCTGTTATTTCAGCATTCTGCCATGTGACCCTCCTGGGGTTATGCCATTAACACCATCCACTCTCCCACATCTGCCCATTTCCAAAGTCTCACCTTTTAAAATTTTGTTGTTGCTGTTGTCACACCTGCATTCCTTTTGTATATACAGAGACACATTACACATCTCATTGCTACACACTGTAGATTAACAAAATAGGACATAGGCTTTGCTAAACCTCAATATGTACATCTGGGGATAATGGATGAGAGAGTAAAAATTGAAGGTATGAATTTATGTTGAATAAAGAACGTCTATCCAAGTCAACATAAGATTAATGTTACTGGCAGTACTTTATCATTTTGGTAAAAAAACATTACTCTGACAAAAACACGATGGGATAATATTGATTTATAATACTGTAACTTTAAAAAACACAAAACCACAGTTCTGCTCTCAGCTTTGCACTTGATATTATTGTCAAACTTTATTGGAAACACATTTATTTTGATTTCTGAAAATCTAACAGTGTTTAGCCATTTCACGGCTGGTGAACAGTAAAGATGCTTCTGCCTCATTTACAGATCTTGAACATGAATCAGACAATCAACCGCAACATTAGTCAAAGAGAACACTAGCTAATGATTTCTGACAGGCACTGAGTAGCAGGCCAGGGCCCAGCCTGGGTAGCAGCATCTGACAGTATTTTTTTCTAGAGCCAAGAATAGATGCTGGAAGACAGAAAATGCAATCAAGTAATGCTGGCCTTGTACCACTTACTACCCCACATATTTTCAGAAAGAAAACACGCTACCCTAACAGTCACCAAATACTCTTTTCCATACCATTCAGTGAAAATAAAAAAACAATACTGTCATATGCATAGGCATTTTCCAGTTCAGTGAACTCTGTCCCACAGCTCCCCAATAAATGCATATTTAAAAATAAAATGGATACTTTTTAATAGCTCATTCTGCAACTCTGATAATTCATCTGCTATAGATCATGAGAAAAATCAGTCAGAGGTTCTGTCAGAGTTACCTTTCCCATCTTCTGTACTATGCTGAATTCACCATTGGGGCCAAAATGCAAAGCTTTTGGAGCTTGAAGTGTGCATAACAGAAAGGACCTATGCATCCATTCCACTGCAACCGCTTTCACCAACCTCACTTACAAGGAGATTCCACAGACACACAGGTATTCTACAGGAAAATTAGAGCAGTTTTAGATTCTTCATATTTTTGAGGTACATGAGGTAGATGACATTTTTATAAAAGAATAACAATCTAATTTAAAAGAACTGTTTTCCCCAATTTTCTGTTTTTTTTTGTTTGTTTGTTTGTTTTTGGTGGTTTTTTGTTTGTTTGTTTTGATCAGTGTTTACCTTTAACCAATAATATACTGAATTAGATTATATTTTGATAACATTTCAATACCAGTGCAGCCCTTATTACCATAATTCAAGGGAGTACATGCCTGTGGCAATTCTGAGTCAGAACAAAGAAGACTTTCACAGAGCAAATTTGGATACATTCTTAGTTTGGACAAAACACTGTGTGTGAGAGGTTGAACAGCAGTAAGAAAATTGTATTGCTCATTGAATGTATTGATTATAGCAGAGCTTATTGATCCCAGGAAAACAATATACAAACATCAACTGAATGGCAGGCCTTGCCTCGTTAAATGCTAACTGTACTCAGGAATAACGAGCACCTAGAAGTAGCATAATTTTCAGGTTGTATGCTCACAGTTAAGATATACTAATATTGGATGCCACGCTGAGGAATGAGGGAGTAGTCCCCGAATTGCCAGAATTGCTCTCCCTAGAGCACAGGCTTTTGGTAAGAGGTGGCTATTACTAAGGTGCTACTTGGATGACACTGCTGGAAAAGTAGTTGTCCCTTCCACTCCTCTCCTGTTATACATGGTTATCAAGTGTAATATTTACCTTGATGCTCCATGAACTTGCGCAGCAATGCTAGCTTCAAGTTATCTCAGTCTATATTTGCTTGGAGCATTAAAGCCCTGGGGAGATAGATTAATGTTTCACTTATCTCTTAACAGTCTATCAAGACAGGATCTAGATTCTTTTCTGGTATAAAGCATTGCTTGTATACTTTACATAACATGCAGAATATAGATGTTTTGCTTCAATTCTGAATGGAAGATATGTAAATAAAAACAACTCATTAAAAAACTTCATTTCCAGAGAACCATTTCTACCTTCTGTTGGACTTCATGAGGTCAGGAGTTCACTCCCAATGCTTGGTTTTTCTGCACAGCAAACTTCAAAACCAGGAAATGTACAGATGATTGAATAAATGTTAACTTTTGTCCTTATTCTTATTTCTTTGCTATTAGCTTCTGTGTTACTGTTGTTAATTCTGGCCTTCTGCACCACTAACAGTGAAATTCTCATTCTCAGTAAC
Source organism: Pavo muticus (assembly GCA_016647715.1). Classification (NCBI taxonomy): domain Eukaryota; kingdom Metazoa; phylum Chordata; class Aves; order Galliformes; family Phasianidae; genus Pavo; species Pavo muticus. The sequence continues at coordinate 1,099,796 of JACDJE010000194.1, read as the reverse complement.
TACAACTTTTGTAGGAATGCAGTCATCATTCTATTATTTAGCATACCTCAAAAGGATTTGATTAAAATTAAAATAATAATAATAATAATAATAATAATAATAATAATAAGCCAGTTCCTTCAGAGCAAAAACCTATGCAAATGTCAAAGCCAGGTATTTAAGTTTCTAATTATTGTACAATTTGAAACCTTTACTGCAAGAGACATTACTCTAGTGTCACAGTTTTGTGATTTTGGTTTTTCAGTATTCCACATCATAACATCATGTAGTGCATTGGGAGTTAAAGTGTTAACACTCTAATCCGGCTACCTGCCCCTACACGCCATGGAGGGACGGGCTGGGGGTGGTGCGGCTTCTTTGGATTCCCAACGAAGAGGCAAGTGCTCCGTTAACTCTCTCTCTCCACTTTGTTTGATTTATCCGTCTCAATTAGATTGTATTATATTATATTAGAGTTAGTAAAACAAGTTTACCTCCCTAGAGGTCTGTTTGTTTTTTTTCCTTTCCTTTTCCCTTCCCCTTCCTCTTCTGGGGGGGGGCTGGGAAGGGGGCCCTTGGGCCCGCTGTCCCTGTCACGGGCATAGACTGGCCCAGGTAACCCCGTGACATCTAGTAAAGGTTGTTGTAATCTTCATTTAGTACAGGAATGTAATGTTTTTCCAAACCAGCCACTGTTGGCATATTTTTTCAAAATAAAGCATGGCTTAACAGTCTGGAGTGAAGAAGCTTCATCTTTTACCCTTTAACAGCAGTATAAGAGGAAAATACAGTTTATGTATCTTTTTCGTCCTGACAGATTTGACAATAGCTGGAAACACTACGTCTGCCAAGAGCTTTTATCAAGTATGTTATAACAACTAGTAATAAGTGTAAATAATAAATGGCCACGATCTTATGGGAAACGGTGGCAATACTAAACAATTTTTGGTGCTTGCTGATGGGAGTCTGCTAGTCTTGGAATTCCCTGGCTTCCCAGTAGAGTTTTGGCTTGACAATAAACAACAGTTTAATACTTGATCTAATCCCAGCCAGGAGGTAAGTTCACTAGCAAGCTTTTGCAGATGTTCACATCCAATAATCTATCCATAATTGATGAAACAGGGAGGTCAGATGTAATGGTTGCTACTATTCCAGCAACAAATAAATGGTTATTGACAAAACAAGCCAGTGTGGCACTGAGTGCCGAGCAGTGACAAGCATGAAACAGTGCTGAGACAGAAGTAGTGATGTGAATACAGCCCTTCATCTTGAGAATTCCTCAATATGATGTGTGGCATGAGGGCCACTCTGACACATAAGCAGATGGAGGTGACTCGTAAAGGAAAAATGAGATTCTGCAACGACATAAAGACAAAGGCGGAGGCAGAGAAAGAATCAAGGAAAAAGGGGTGGACAAGATTGGAAATTTGGGTAAGTGCAACTATGTGTATTGTTCACAAATGTTTTCGTATAGTATCACTGTGATCCAGATGTCTGGATTTCTTTTATCACACTGTTGTGTCTACATGAATGTACCATGCTGTCAGATTGCTGTAGCCTCCTAAGACCTTACTAACCATACTGTATGCATGTGCATGCTTTGATGCTTATTAATTTTTAGACAGAGGATCTATAAATGTTCTCCTTCATGCTCAATAATATATTTAGTCTACACATTAAAGGATATTTTTAACCACAAAATTTCTCCTAGCCAAAAGCATACATACAAATCCTTGGATTTGCATAACACAATGGAAAAAAATTGCAGAGAGAAACAAGGAGGTATTAAAAAATGTAAGTCAGTTAAAAACTTATTTTTCTGCATAAATATGTGGAAGTAAGGAAAAAGTTCTCAATCAGATGAAAACCTCATATTCTTTGAGTTTTAACCCATGTGAGAAATGTAGTAAAAGGACTGTTTGTATTGACCGAATAAAATTTGAATCATTTACATGCAAACATTCACTTGAAATCTTTTGCATCCATTTCACCTCTAAAAGATAGTATTTTTACAATTTTTAGTATGCAATATTCTAATATGAAAAATGGCAGAACGAAATGGTGGCCATTATTGCTATATGTAGTCATAAAAAGATTTCAGACAGAAATATTTTAAATATTAATATTACTAAAATCACTTAAAGCACAAAGGAATGTTAAATTGATTTATTTAGAAGTACAATTTACTTCACACTTTGCTACCAATTCTTTTGATCAGCTCTGCAATAATACATAAGATGAAAGAAAAACAGCAAACAAATTGCTTCTAATAACGAAGCAGCAAGCTCTATGTTTTATACAGGCTAATTTCAGTGTTTTAACTTCTTGGGTTATTTATCTATCAAAGTATAACTTTTAATTTTTTTAAGATGACTGAATCAAGACCTCACTTTGATGGTTCTGATCAAGCAAAGTTGTTAAGCATTTGCTTACACCTGAATATATGAGTCTGAAGTCAATGGGAATAATCACATTGAAATTTAAACATGTATTTAAAAAGTAAATTGCTGTAACTTGAACTATACCAACATGAGAAACCAATTTAATTTAAAAAGCCTTACTTTATAGAATTTTTTAAAAGCCTGTTCATTTCAGCTAAACCATATGAGGGAAAACAAAGCCTCGTACATTATGAATATATTTGCATTTAAGTATTGAAATTCCCAAGTTTGTACAATGTGGGTACAAGTGCTCCATTTCTCAAAACATGTAAGAAGCCTGACTTCTGTAAGTTTATTATCTAATAGAATTAAAAATTTCTTATAAATTTTTTCATCCATTTGCTGCAGCCCTGGCTGTAAATATATGTAAATACACTAATGGACACACTACTGAAAGTTCTTGTTTCTCAGACATTATTAACTACAAACTTAGATGTGATGCAACTATCCCTTGATTATAATAGTTTTTAGGCTCCTAAGTTTAGCACACCTAAGTTAGAAATTCAATACAGTCTAAAGCAGGTGAAGTAAACAACCTCTATAACATCTTTTTAACATACAATTGTAATGCTTTGTCTTTTTCGTTCCTATTCTCTGGGAATAAATCAGATGAAAATGTGTATATCAACAGTTATATTTAAAAAAAAAAAATTAGCTAACCTAGAAAAAAGTTTCAACATAGTAAGTAGAAAATGCCTGCATAAATCCCATATTTTAAGTTATAGTAGACAGCATTTAGAGTCTTAGAAGAACCTCAGCCAGGACAAATGGACTAGTTTTTAATGGCTCTATGTCCACGTGGAGGCCAGTCACAAGTGGTGTTCCCCAGGGTTCAAACTGGTCCTCTCCAACATTTTTATCAGTGGGATTGAGTGTACCCTCAGCAAGTCTGCTGATGACACCAAGCTGAGTTGTGCAGTTCACACAATAGAAGGGAGGGATGCCATCCAGAGGGACCTGGACAGGCTCAAAAAGTGGGCCCAGGTGAACCCCATGAGGTTCAACAAGGCCAAGTCTAAGGTGTATCTCTTGGGTCAAGGCAATCCCAGATAAGAATACAGTCTGGGAGAAGAACTTGCAGCAGCCCTGTAGAAAAGGGCTTGGGGGTCTTCATGGATGAAAAGCTGGATGTGATCCAGCAGTATGCTCTTGCAGCCCAGAAGGCCAACTATATCCTGGGCTGTATCAAAAGAGGGGTGGCCAGCAGGGAGAGGAAGGTGATTGTCTCACTCTGCTCTGCTCTTGTGAGGCACCATTTGGAGTATTGTGTCCTTCAGACCTGGGAGCCTAGGACCCTCAGTACAAGATTGATGCAGAGCTATTGGAGCAGGTCCAGAGGAGGGCCATGAAGCTGATCAAAGGGCTGGAGCACCCCTCCTATGATGAAACGTTGAGGGAGTTGGGCTTGTTTATCTTGGAGAAGAGAAGGCTGTGGGGAGACCTCACTGTAGCCTTCCAGTACTTGAAGGGAGCTTACAAGTAGGAGGGGGACTTACTTTTTACCTGGTCTGATAGAGATAGGACAAGGGAGAATGGCTTTAAACTAAAAGAGGGGAGGTTTAAGTTAGATGTTAGGAAGAAATTTTTTACTTAGGGGATGGTGAGGTGCTGGAACAGCTTGCCCAGAGAGGTTGCGGATGCCCCATCTCTGGAGGCATTCAAGGCCAGGTTGGATGGGATCCTGTTCAGCCTGATCTCGTGGGTGGCAATCCTGCCCATGGCACATAGGTTGGAACTGGATGATCTCCGAGATCCACTCAAACCTAAGCCCTTCTGTGATTCTATGATTTGTAGCCTTATATCCCCTAAAACAGACATTGAATAGCTGCGGTCACAATCTGGCTTGTACCTTGCCTGGGAAAGCAGAAGGATGAGCCATCTCCACAGGCGATATCCAGCACAGCTATCCCAAAATAGTATAGTCAGAGCAAAGGCTCCACTTGTTCCCCATAACTACCAACTGCTCTGCTCTCAATGTCTTGGTTAAAAATGGATGCAGAGATATTTTTAATCATTTGCAGGGAAATTCAAGGAGTTTTTAAAGTTTTGTCCTCAGCATTTGAACGTGCTCGCTATATCAGAGCCAAGTGAACCTCTAGTAAGTGAATTTTGCTACTTTTGAGTCCAGACAGAGTAGCTAGCTATAAGTTTCTGAAGAGATTTGGAGTCTTATGAATACTTCTCTTGATATTATGGCAATATCTATTATTATTACTTACATGCTTCAGCATGTAAATTCTTATTAATGTTGCACTCTAGCCCCTTCCAGTTCTTCTGCAAACTCATGTGGTGTTTGTGTGTGCACGCATGTACACAGGTGCACGTGTATATAAGGTAGTAATAAAACTTGCTGTTTCATAATGGATATCCTGTTGCAAAATCTTACAAAAAATAGAGTTGTAAGTTTGGTAAATGCTATGATTTCTAAATTCAGGATTCTTAATATGTGTATTTTAAATAAGGCTACACAAACGTTATAAATATACATAAATCCAGCAACTTTCATACCATTTTGGCACCAGTGGTAACAGTCTTAAAATTTTGAAAAGGTCTTACAGATTTATTTAATGGAATGTGCAGTCAAATCTTCAGCTCACTGTCTTCTTGCTCTTTTGGGGTGTATGTATGATAACATTTGAAATCATAGCAGCTGACATAAAAATGCACACATTTATGACATTTTGGTAGCCAGTCTTAGAGAATATATGACTCCTGAAGAATAAGGTTAACATCAATAACTCATTATTGCATTCATTGTTGCTATGGCAAAACATGGAAAATACGGAAATAATCTGAAAATCTTCTGATTGGCTTGTAATGCATGATGTAACAGGTTTTTTTGTTCGCTTGTTTTTTCTTTTTCTTTTTTAAACACATTTCATTTTTTCTTGCTCCTTATGCTCTATGATTGTTGTGTAACTTGACTGTTGTAATTCTGCAGCAGCACTGCATTTAAGACTGTTTTCTCACAAAGTGTATTCTTACTGCACACCTATCTTGACAGAAATCCAGTTTACTGAGGGGAGCTATTCTGATGCCATTAACCAAGCAAAATGTAATTTGAACAACAGGCTCAGAAGGAAAATAATACCATGTTCCAAGGCAATTATGCTGGACATCATATAACCAAGGTGCCAATTTGTGTGGTATACAGAAAGGTACTGAAGGAAAACAATGTCATTATGTCTCAGAACTACTGGGTATATTTTTTATTCAAGTTTTCAAGAAACTGGCTCAGATAGAAAAATAATTATCTAAAATAAACCAATGGAAGAAATCCTTCCTTGACTAAGAGACTAACTTCATATCCAAAATAAAGTTAGATCTTTCTTCCTCTTTAAAAATTAAGTGCAAAATTAACAGCAAAAAATTAATCGAATGATCAGACATTCACTTCTTCCCTAAAGTTTCACGTCTTCTTTAGTATTCTCAGCTCAGTTTGTTATTTCTTACTTCTATCAGCATTTGAGGCAATGTATTTTGTCAGGGTAAAGTTTAGTACCAGCACTAATTGTTCTCATATAATTGTGTTTGTCAGAGAACCACACAGAATCACATAATTGCAGGGGTTGGAAGGGGCCTCAAGAGATCATTGAATTCAACCTGCTGCTAAAGCAGGCTCCCTGCAATAGGTTGCACAGGTAGGTGTCCAGACATGTCTTGAATATCTCCATAGGAGACTCCATAGCCTCTCTGGGCAGCCTGATCCGGTGCTCCACCCCCTTACCATAAAGAAGTTCTTCCTCGTGTTAGTACAGAGCTTCCTATGTTCAGGTTTTAGCCCACTGCTCCTTGTCCTATTGCTACATACCACTGAGAAAAGCGTGGCCTCATTCATTTGCCTCCCACCTCCCTTAGATATTTATAAATGTTGATCAGATCCCCTCTCAGTCTTCTTTTCCTTAGGCTGAACAGACCCAGGTTATTCAGCCCTTTATCATCTTTGCAGCCCTCCACTGGACTCCTTCTAGCAGATCCCTGTCTTTTTTGAACTGGGGAGCCCAGAGCTGGATACAGTATTCTAAATGCGGCCTCGCCAGGGCAGGGATGTTCATCCCATCGGTGTCTGGCAGCAGTGGGACCTCCTAGAAACAATAAATTAAATTAGTTGCAAAATTTGCTCACTAATCTCAGACCTTCAATAAGAAAACCTTTCTCAGTATATAATCCATTGTCAGTGCCAAGATCAGTCAGAAGTGCTTACAGTCAAGGTTGACTCAGGTTGTTGCCTGGTCTTCTATTCCTTAACTAAGAAAAATACAGACTTTCTATTTGAGCACAGTTTTAATAAAAATTTAAAACTTGCTCCAATAAAAGTGAACCCTCTAGGAATTATGAGAGCATTTCTTAAACTTGTACATGACCCCATTTTCTATGCTGAGAAAGTTATGCACCATCAGAATGGCTAAATATCAATTACAAATGAATAAGGCTTGATGAAAAAAAAGGAAGTTTGAAATCATTTCCATTCAATACTATCTTTTGATGTGTTTTGTGAGCCCCCACTTAAGTGTTTCCGTAGTGACAACAGTGAAAGCTTAAATCTCAACTTGGATTTCTATCCAGACACTGCTTGCAGAAGCGTGTTTTGAAGTTCAGCCTCCTAGTAATGCAATACGATAGTAAGCAAACCTCAGAGAAATTATGCTCAATCTTCTAAATCATCTTTTACAACACATGGGAAAAAAAGAGTATAATGTAGTCTACCTTTTTGAACTCTTTTACTAGTTAGGATCCTCCTTGAATATAGACATATGGCCATTATTTATATATTTAAGAATAATAGATACAATTAGACAAAACATACTGTGTATACTAACTTTAGAATATCTGCCTTCCAAGTACATTTACTTACGTTCTCTCTACTTGCATGAGTTAAAATTTTCAGGTTTTTTAGATACAGATTTTTTCAGAAATTAACGTTATGGTCATAAATCATCTCTGATTACTTTAATAGGGTCATTTTGAATGCGAAGATGCCTTTATAAGTTCATAAATTTTCTTGATAATTTTATGCCTGTGGCTTGTATACCATAATTCTGACAATTGATGCACGTGGCATTATGTCATAAATTACCACATTTATTTTGGCATGAGCTGCAGTACTCAAGAACACTGCTCCTATTATTTAAATATGTAACATAACTGAGGCACAGGATTCAATATCCAAAATAAAGGAACACTTTGAAAGAAACAAATGCTCAGAAAGGTGTAGGAGCTGGAATTTTCCTGATAATCTGAGATGCAATTAATTCAAAGAGAAAAAGCCCTTGATGTCCAAGATTTGAAGTATTCTTAAAAACCCAGCATATTAAAAAATCCCACATTGAGAATTAGATTACAATGCCTTATGTAAGATTTTGAATGACATACAATTGTTTCAGTTAATATTTTGCTTGTTATGTAAGCCTTAAGAAAAAACAAACAGCAACTTTCACTTTAAAATTTGTCTAGATGGAGAAATTTCTCTAAAAAAAAAAATCTATAATGCTTAAGATAAAATCTGTATATTGGGAACTATTAATATTTCGTGTCATATTTGGGGGAAATCTAATAATCTTGGCTATAATCCAGATGATATGAAAAATATTATGAACCTACTATGCTGATGTTGACTATAATTAGTTCTCAGGCTTTTAAACTTGCACATCTTTATGTTTTTACACCTGAGTACATCCACTGAAATCCATCAAATATATCAAATAAAATTAAATCAATTTATACAGATTATGCGCCAGATGAAATTATTTTAGATTATACACCAAGTGCCTAGCAAACAAAAAATCCTTCTCCATCAAACACAGCCCATTCAAAACAGAGTGACTGCACATTTTTGATATAATAGGCTGCAGCTCAATCATTTCAACCTTTAATTACTGCATCAGATAATGAATATTTTGAACATATGCTTCTCCACTCTAGAAGACATGAATGAAAGAGAAACAAGTTTATATGCATGCTACTGTGTGTGTGCTGGGGGAGTGAGCAGCACGCTCAGCAGCAAAAGGAACCAAGTGTCAACAATTGGAGGAAATGGTATCTGTAACAGCTGCTCCTTTCAGATTCCCCTAGAAGGAGACTGCCTGAGGTGAACCACAGCACAAAAGGATAAAGAAGATGAAAACTGATGCAAAGCAGGAAAATAACTGCTGAGACCCCTGAGTCTACACCCGAGTAGTCCCAAGCTGTGTGGCAAGACCTCTTTAGCATGCTACAGAAGCTGGTGATGAACTACATATTACCATGAGGCAAACTGGCTCCTAGCAGTATTGTCTGCATGTTATGTGTAATGATAACCAGTGGTCCTCTGGGAATGGGATGCAATGATTTCATCTCTGTAAGCATCTGAGCTCCCCTTGGATACAGAGACCATTAAACTGAGAACAGAAGGGTAAATTTTAGGCAATGATTTCTAATTGGAGAGTGAAGACAACTTGTGTTCAACAGCACTGTCAACCACTGATGTTTTACTGCTCTCTGTACTGATATGATTACTAAGGACAAAAGGAACTAAAATGTTACCACTTTTTCTCAGCCCCATAATGCACAATATATTTTCTGAATGAAAATTCTTCATAGGTTTGTTTTGCAATCTCATTGGAGATGTCAATATTTTAGGAATCTTTATTTATTCTGCAAAGTATTAATATGTTCATTAAAGATAAAATACCATCCTATACTCTAACAGAATTTATCCATTTATGTTTTGTATTACAGAGAATTTATTTCCCCTTTAATTAAAACATACATTGCTTTCCTTACCTGTCAGGTGTTTTTGTAAGACTAAAGGCACAACCCTTTATGTACACATTTTAAATTAATAGTAGTACATTACAAAATCGAAGGTTCCAGAATCTTCCTCAAAAAAAAAAAAAAAAAAAAAAAACCAACAACCCAAAAAACAAACAAAAAAAAACCATACTGCATGTAACAAAAAGAAATGAAACTTCCAAATGATTTCTGTAACTTTTTGGCAGAAGACATGGGGGAGCAATATAGGGAAAGAAGTAACTATAAAATTTAAGCAAAATGGACCCTGAGGAAACAATGCCAGAATGTCTAATATTTTTGATGTTTTCAAGGGTAGTTTGATCCTTTTTATAATACAGAGACTATATAGTCTTGTTCATTAATAAGTTTATACTGTGATGGAGAGATCAAAGGCACATGCAGGCTTTGTTTAGCTGATTTATTTGTCTTACTGCTCTTCATCATCCACACAACTTATTCTGACTCTCAGAAACTTAACAAGAAAAGTTGTTCAGGTAAAAATGTCTTTATACTTGTTGGTCAAAAACCAGTGCAGATGAAACTTCAGCACAAAACAACTCTAACCTAATCTGTCATACTGAACATTATCATGTTCAGTTGCAGACTTCAACTACAGCTGAGTAAGAGCAGGCTTTTTGGCTTCTGACTGGAGGTTCACTGTCTACAACATAAACATCCTACTTTCCAGAATGAGTTTGATTTAGACAGAAGAAAAGCCAATCAGCATTGAAGAATTATATATAAAGATGGTCCAAACCTTTTGGAAAAATCATATCACAAATCACTGAAAGCATATAAAAGTATATTTCAAAAAAAATCTAGAACATATCCCACACCACAGGAGCAAAGCAAGCGATGGGGGAATTCATAATCATTTCACTCCATGACTTCTATTGGTCTCTCTGAGAAAAATAAACTACCACAACAAAAACCAGAAAGAATGGTCTCTATACAATTTGCTCATTAATAAAATACTGAGCAACTCCACAGATAAAGTAAGAAACTAAAATAGAAACAGCAATTTTCCAGATGAGTAACAGCAATAATCATAGACAAAACAAACATGTTTTTACCACATTTTAAGAGGGTCATTGAAGACTGTGACCTCTCTGATGACAGACAAATCAAGCTATTGCTTATCCTTCTTCTCCTGCTGACCTATGAAGAAGTGGAGAAACACTCCTTCCCCAGTTGTCACATGTAGAATTTGCACTGTCTTTGAATGATTATGTGTGGGAGGCTCAAGGGAAACATGAAAAGTGGAGCCTGAACTCATGCATCATCAGAAGAGATTACACCAGCACTATAGCTTTTCACATCAAAAGCAATTCATATTTCTTCCACATATTCTGAAAAGCTTAACATTTGGACTGACAGTTTAATTGTTGCTCACAAATACACTGTATCAAATGAATTTCAAAAATAGTTTGCTTTTTTTTTAAATAAAAAATCATAACCAAATAAAACCTAAATAAAACTGGGCAAAATCGCTTTGTATGCACATAAAGAGAAAGGCTCTGAGAGAGCTAAAGCAACGTTAAAATAAACTTACTGATAATGCTGTCTTCTCTTCTCCAGCAAAATGATACACTAAACTTAAGTAATATGCAGCTTCTCCTTCCATCTTCTTATCATCTCCTAAAGAAAGGATTACAGTTACAGTTACCAGTGCAGTCTTAACAAAATGACATAAGCACAGACAAACCTTGCAGGTTATTAAACAACATGTAGATGCTTATATACTCCAGTAAGTTTTTCCTTTCCCTTCCCTTTGTCATTTATCTTTTTTTCCAGAAAAGATCTGCTTCTATTTAGACAGGTAATTAAAATTAGAGGCTAGGGGTTTAAACAAAGTTCAGCAAGAATGTTCAACATAGTTAGAGAAAATGTCTTAAAGTAAGTAATGCAGAACAATCAGCTTAATGTGCTGCAACGTTCTCTGTCATGAATTGTTTAATAGAACTCTGTTCTCACATTAGAAAATACAAGCACCCTTTCTTTGTCTCTACAAAGTAAAGTAAAATATATAACTTATTCTACGATACAAACAAACTACATTGACCTGCATACTTGGACATCAAGAGATAACTGTCAATGGGCCAGGCTGAGAGATCTGGTACATTTCAGTCCATGGAAGAGAAAGCTCAGGCAAGGGATCTCATTAATGTGTTCAGAAGTCTGATGGAAGGGTACAAAGAAGGCAGAGTCAGGCTCTTCTAAGTGGTGTTCAGTGACAGGACAAGGGGCAGTTGGCACAGACTGTAATTCCATCTGAACGCAACAATACTTTCCTACTGTGAGGGTGGTCAAACAATGGAAAACATTGCTCAGGGTGGTTATGGAGTCTCCAGCTGCAGAGATGCTCAAAACTTGACTGGATGCCATCCTATGCAACCTGCTCTAGCTGACTGTGAAAGGGATGGGACTTGATCTTCAGAGGTCTCTACCTCAGCTGTTCTGCAATTCTGTAATTGTCTTACTTCAGGTTTCAAAGTATTTATACATACTAAGATATAAAGATGAAATCTTACTTGCTTATGATAGAAAATTTCTTTTTTGCAAGTGCTTAGTAAGTATGTAAAATGTAAAACAGTCATCCAGTAGACAATATCATTCAAAAATTGCCAAATCAACAATGACTTGGTAACCAAAATCTCACTTGCTGGTTATGGGTTTACGGTTTTATACCATTACTTCCATAAGGTTGGGTTTTTTTGGAGATGAAGCTTTCAGAAATCTAAAAGATTCTTCATTGTCAGCAAGGAGGCCTTCCTGTTTTAGTGAGACCTGGAAGTGTACGGATAGCAATTTTCTTTGACTTCCATAGGAAATATTCACTCAGTTGAACACTTCACAATTTCTACTTTACTCTTCAGAAAATCATAGCATGCCCATCAAATAAAAGTACATGAAAATGTTATTTTATACCTACCGTTTTTTGCCATTCTGATAGCTTTTATTAACGTCTTGATGGCCTGTTGTTGTTCTTTGTTTTCTAGCATTTTGTCTGCTAATAATATATAAATTCTCCAAAGATGCTCACATGCCAGTGAATTATAAGTGTGGCCTGTCTCATCCTTCCATGTTGAACCTTCTGTTAGCTGGTAAAATGCTTCATAATGCTCAGCAGCCTTCCTGACATGACCTGAAAAATTTCATTCATAACTGCAACCAGTGTAATCAACGTTTTGGTAAGTTATTATTGTATCAATTTCTTATTAGAAAGTCAATTGCATCTCAATCAATTCACATATTTTTCAGAAATCTTCAATATCTAACTTAGAAATCATCGGAAAAATTACCAGAAATATTGTATGTTTAACTTTTCACATTTTAAATTCGCTTTCTTTGTGGATTCACAGTGTTGGGGGCGTATGACACAGAGGATGCTACGTTAGAATTTTCTAGAAAATAATCTGTTATAGGTTCATTAAAATGACCTTTATGGATCTTTTATTAAGAAACAAACAAACAAACAAAAAACTTGCATGCATAAACAATCACAGTTTAAACCGTTCATCAAGTTTTTTTTTCCTTAATGAAAATGCCAAAATATTTGGAGAGGAGAATGGAGAACAGGTGTATCAAAACTACAGAAAAGAGTCTTTACTTAAATAAAAGAATTGATGAAAATAATTATTACGGAAAGAAATAATTCAAGAATTATTAGTAGGTCAGCTCTGGAGAGTAGATGCGGTGAGATTACTGGAAGAACAAGAACCACTAATCCATTAAGTATTGAGCCTGATCTTCAAACCTAAGCAACTCAAACATCTTTCAGTGAAAAATTCACTTGAACACGCAAGTAATTCCTCCTTCACCCCCTAGTTTCAGCTAGCTCTTTACATGTAATTTTGGAGATATCTAGGCTTTCTGGACAATGGAAATTCAAAGCCCTTTGCAAGAACTGAAAAATTTTCTGTATACATAGTGAGTTACAGAAAAACTAGTAGGAAGCAGGTAAGCTAAGACTCAATATATGAAACAGATCCTGTACCCAGTACATTGTTTTTGCTAAGAATATTCTACAGCAAAGTAGAAACGTGAAGGTGAAATTTATTCAACCAGTTTGTATGTTTGTGATGGAGGAGTTCTGTCCTACAGATCATTAACATATCAATTATTATTTGTATTAAAAGCTGCAACAAATGATGAAGTTACACGTGTTTGCACTTAACACCTCTTCTGGAATGTGATCTCTAAGAAATGAATACTGTTTTACAGACTGTTTTTAAAGTGCTGCATTCAGATTACTAAAAGAACTATGAAGAATTAAGAAGGAAGGATGAAGGAGAGAGTTATTTTCTATTGGTAAGGAAGGAAGAGAGAGAAGGTTAGAGAATGGCCTCCTTTAGGCACTGTAAGGCAAAATGGAAGCTAATTTCCCAGACCCACAGCCAACTGAAGGCAGTAGAACAGCTATGATAGATTCCTCTTATTAAGCTTAATTTAGATTTGTCTTTGCATATGTTACCCTTTTCTAACCATGCTTTCGACTTTGTAATATAAAACTTAACCCTTAGCTTTAATAAAATTATTCTCATATTAAGCTTTTCTGTTGATTGAAGTGAACTCAACTAAGATTGACAAGCACAAGAAAGTTGACTTTCAAAAAAGCAACTTTAATTCAACTTACTTAACTGCCACAGAAAAATCATTTTAGGGCTTTGCAACCTTTAATACATGTAGGAGTCCCAGAGGACACAAGAGAAAGTGCTGAAGACTGAAATGCAAATGAAAAGGAGGACATCCTACAGTAGGCATTATTTAATTCCACTGTTGCTGAGGACAGGTATTGGAGAGATGGCTCAAAACATGGGTAAAAGTCTTTTATTGCCACAATAACTAGAAGACCTCTTAAATAGACAAGAAAACACGTACATATCCTTAACAAAATAACACATGCTTGACATAAGACTGTACAAACAGAAATGCAAAGTGAAATTACCATCATCAAAAACTTAAACGATTCAATGACAGTAAATGTAGCAGGAAATAGACATGTAGACTTACTAAAACCCAAATAAAAACTACTTACTTCCATTCTAAAGAGATCCAAATTTTGTTTGGGTTTCTGTCTACCCAGCTAACTTCTTTAGGCAAATAAAACTTAGAAATCAATAGAATTGGAGTTATCCAAGTTGCTAAACACAGATTTTAGATACTAATCGTAAAAGCTGGTGTTGTTCTTTTAACAAACAATGGAAAGATGCACTTAAGTTTAATTTTAATAGCTAGATCTGGCATTTTATCCACTTGGATACTCACAAGAACAGAGTCCTCATTGGAACTCTCCCAAGTCTACAAACAAACGGATTCTCCTTTTTAAAGGATATTGCCATGCATTTGTGCTCCAGTTTCACTACCATGTGTAATGGATTCTCTAGAATAAGAAAGTTTGATTCATGTATAACTCAAAAACTTCTAATAGGAATGGGAAGCAGAAAACTCATGGTGAAGAGAAAACACCTTGGCCTGTAATCTGAAACTGAACACAGTAGCTTTCCTGTAAGACTCTTAAATATAATCTCTTAGAGGGATGCAACATTCTTATTAACTATACACACATTCCTTGGACATCCCTCAGAACTATTGTTTAGATTATGAGAACTATCAGATACGTTAATTTCTACCCATGCTCCCCCACTTGCAGCATCCCCTTGAGAAAGTTTCTGCCAGAGTGGAAATTGGACTCATATATTCCATATATCCCACAGTTCTTAAGAGTTGACCTAACCATAAGAGCTTTGACCTGGCATTCTTTTTGCCAGATCTCAGTGAAACCTCTTTAGAGAACAATCCATCTATGTCAAGCTTCAAAAAAGCAGTATTTTCTTTTATGGTAGTACACAAATGGAACTATAGTAAAATACATTTGCTTTCATTGGACTACCCAGAAAGACTGTAAAGGAAAAAAGTAACTCAATCTGGTTACAGAAATGCCAAAAAGAAGATGCTGAGGGAAAACAAACAAACAAACAAAAAACCGCAACACAACTAATTTTAAAAATAGCTGCCAAAACTCCCTAAACAAGAGAGGGATGGAGCCTGAAAGCCCTTACATGGCTGGAAAATTCCTAACTGAAGACTCTTTCAAGCAATACTACCAATTTTCAACCTGCAGACCTCTCAGATTTATGGAAGATAAAACATTTTAGATTTTAAAACGCATTCCTCCATCAAAATTACCAGAAATCCCTTGTACTCACTGGCAAATGACATATCAGACTATTTCTTTAACCCACAATGTTTATGTGAACTTCAAAGGCTTGTGGGAAAATACTGTCTTCAGAAGGATGGCGGGTTTATTCACTCTGATGAGTTGGCTCACTTGGAATTGTTTTCAACAGTGAATTCTGATTTTTAAACACATAACTACTATTATTATAACTACTACATAACTATTTTTAGACACACGAAGAGGTAGATGCTATCTAAAAATCTTGAAAAGGACTGGGAGAATATGACAATTATAGAGCATTGCTGACAATAAGAATATTTTAGTGGAAAGGCAGAGTTTTAAATTTTTTTGTTGTTGTTGCTAATTGAAAAAAAAGAGCAAAATTAGAAAAAAAAAGAGTAGGAAAATAATTTCAAATAGTTTGTAGAAGTATATCATTTATATCTCTAAGACTTCAAAGAGAACATCTAGAAGGTGTTTCTAATATGATCATAGTTGAAAAATCTACTTGCAAAATGTTACACAAAAACAGTATACCTATTTTCAGTTAACAATATTAACAGCAATTACATATTTCTTCTTCCCAGAGCCATACAGTATGGACTAAATGGAGATCAAGAATCTTTGATAACTCTTCCTCTTTTACAAAAGGAATAAAAAACCAGAAATGAAATTCCTACAACATATTCACTACCACTGCTAAAGTGTTACAGTTCAGTGGAACTTAGGGTGTAACAAAAAGTAACTATCAGAAATAGTCTAATCTTCTTATTTTGCCACATTGTAATATGGCTAGTAAAGAATCAGTTTTAAAAAATTGTATGAATAAAGACATTACTCAGCCACTATCAAATTTTGGAAATAATGTAGCAACTACGCATGTATGAACAAAGATTTGTGCTACAGTTTTTACTGAACTGAGTTTCTTAGAAATAATAAAAAAAAAAGTAGATCTCTTCGTTCAAGCAAAAGAACTCTATGTAATTTTGTAAATTCTGAAGGGAAATGTTTTCATGCTATCTAAAATTTCCTCTATTATTCCCTTTTCTAAAACTCACTCAAGAAGTATATATTTGTTATGTCAAAATAGATATTTTGGACAAATTTCAACCAAAAGGTTGACTACTACTTTGCATGTTGGGATTTTTTTTTTTTTTAGTAGAAAGATTGACTAGATATTAACACAAATGGGTTTAAATGTGAAGCTGCCATAAAAGCAGGCACATAAATGTAATTCTCCCAGCCGCTATTTTGATGCACATTTTTGATTCCATGAATATTTTATGAAATGGTCCAAACTAAAGCCATATAACATTCCTGCATTACTGATGCTTGCGCCCGTAAGCTACAAACATTAGAGGCATGATTGAGTGCATTAAAATGAACTCATTCAGCAGTGCATTGATTACTTGAGAGAGAAAGAAAAAAAAAGGAGTTACTCTCACTTAAGAAAACAGCATACAAACATGAAGTTTTCAACACAGAAATTAAAGACAGCAGATTTGAATAATATTGTATTTAATAAATGAATGCAGTGCAAAACTGTCTGGAATTCCTTATATAAAATGCTGAAATTAATTAGGTGATATGTTAATTAGGTCCACAGATTGCTTCCAGTAGCGTACAGGTAATTTAAAATGCCACAATCTGCTAAACGCACTGACCGACCTGTTCTAGTGCTATGCCTCAGCAGTACTCAGAGAGCACCTAATGATTTCCTTTTCTACCAGCTTGTATATTTACCAGTGAAAATCATGCCACGGAAACCGTTGCCAAAGAAGTCACAGGGCTGTTCGGAGCACTAGTATATATTCAGAAAGCACATCCATTTCTAAATTGTAAACATCTGTTGAGGACTTTAGAAAATAGTCCACTTTAGCTTTAAACAAGAACTGAAAGGCACAATAAAGTTCACAACAAAATTCTGGCATGTTTTAGTCTAAAACTAGGACATCTTTCACCATATCACGTGGACTTACAATCTACTACCAGTAACAGTTAATGATAGCAAAAAAGAAAAAAAGTCATTACCATTTTAAAGATATAGGTCTACATTTCAGTTTAACTGCTTGAACTACTTGTATTATTTTTATTACCTACATTCAGTTATGATAATCATTCACAATTATTCAGCACTATTCAGGCTGAAGTAGTTAAAAATCTTGCATTGTGGCCTTCCAGTACTTGAAGGGAGCGTACAAACAGGAGGGGGAATGACTGTTTACATAGGTGGATAGTGATAGGACAAGGGGGAATGGTTTTAAACTAAGATAGAAGAGATTTAGGTTAGATATTAGGGGGAAGTTTTTCACCCAGAGGGTGGTGATGCACTGGAACAGGTTGTCCAAGGAGGTTGTGGATGCCCCATCTCTGGAGGCACTCAAGGCCAGGCTGGATGTGGCTCTGTGCAGCCTGGTCTAGTGGTTGGTGACCCTGCCCATGGCAGGGGGTTGAAACTAGATAATCTTTGAGGTCCTTTTCAACCCAGGCCATTCTATGATTCTATGATTCTATGATATGATATGATTCCAAATTGAGTCACTATCTACAGAGTTTATAAGCCTTCAACAGGGGTATACTGGGAGGTGGAAGAAAAAGCTCACAAGAATTATTAGAAAAAAGCTCTTACTCAGTAAATAGTTGAATCACCCTGTACTCCTGAGGTAAAACGAATTGTACAGAGGTCACTAGGAACCCAAGCTTATGGAGTAGTCTGCAAAAGCAAGACAAAAATATATGAAGAAGATTTAAGATAATTTTGCTCTTCTATAGTTCTACAACGTCTCTCTAAAACACAACTGATCATCAGATACAAATCAGAGCAAGCATTTTTAAGGTAAATAGTTATTTGCATCTACTAGTTATCTGCATCTACAGGTATTTACATCTACAGGAGCTTGATAACATTTTTTGGGAAGATGGCACAGGGAATTTGAGCCAAACAACTTGGGCAGTTTAAAAGAAAATTGTAATAGGCACCTTGGCTCATCATGGTGTATTCTGACCACTTTCCCTTTTTGAAAATACACTAGAAGATCTCTCCCAAGAGTACAAGAAGCTCAAGATCAACTGGAAGGCTGCCAGAGCAGTACTAGGCTTGAGGCTTGGAAGTAAGGAGATGTAAAGAAAGTTGAGCATCACATAGCTTTGATACAGCCTTGGTGTACTGCAATGCAAAAACACAGTATTTTATGCTTCCTTGCCTGCACTAAAAACTACAGGGCATTGGTATTGCAATTGAAAGAATGATATATTACTTCTGCTGATATTAGGTAAGCGAGTATCTGTTGTCCAAAAAGAAAAATAAAATCACAGAAATCCAATGAGATGTAGATCACTGTATGTACAGTGTATATACACTCTAGTCCCCTGAAGCCTTTAAAGCTCACATACCTATACCTATACAAAGTAGTGGGCAGTGCATACTATGATATCCGCACTTGGGCTGGTCACAATATCATAAAATTGAAGAATGGTTTGAGTTGAAAGGGGTCTTTTTAAAGACCAGTGAGGTTCCAACCCTCCGGCAATGAGGAAGGGATATGTTCCACTAGACCAAGCTGCCCAGGGCCCCCTAATATCTGGCCTTGAACACTTGCAGGGATGAGGCATCCACATCTCCTCTGGTCAGCCTATTCCAGTGCATCACCACTCTCATAATAAAGAATTTCTTTCTAATATATTACCTAAACCTACCCTATCTTAGATTAAGACTGTAATCCCTTGTCCTATCACTACATTCCCTGATAAAGAGAACCCCCCCCAGCTTTCCTGGAGGCTCCCTTTAGGTTCTGGATGGCCACAGTAACATCTCCCAGGAGCCTTTGCTTCTTCACACTGAATAACCACAACTCTCTCAGTCTGTTTTCAAAGGAGAGGTGCTCCAGCTCTCTGATCATCCTTGTGGCCCTTCTCTGGAGCACCTCTAACAGGTCCACGTCTTTCTTATGCTGGGGATCCCAGAGCTCAATTCAGTACTGCAGACAAGGTCTTACAGTAGTGGAATGAGGTGGAAAGTCACCTCCCTAGAGATGCTGGCTATACTTTTATTGTATTATATTATAGCACATCATCATATTACGATATAAAAAATGCTTTAAAAGTTGTTGCTTAAAGGGCTGAGACACCTCACAAGCTAGGGACAACACTAGTATCTGTGGTTGCTTGTCTGTTTGCTCCCTAATCCCTTCCCCTGCTGCTGCTATGAAAACTGCTAAGAAGAAAGGGCCTCCCCCAGGCAGCTGAAATGACAGCTGCTTTGGGGATAGTTTACTGTGGACCAGCAAGAGAAAAGCCTGGAATTAACTGAAGGGTACATTACCAGAAGAAGAGCTGTTCTGAAAAGACTTCTTGTTCTCAAAAGAAAGCATAAGAAGTACAAGAGGAACAGGTACTGTTGTAGAGGTGCCAGGAACAAGTATCTTCTTGACTTTCTTCCAATTAGTACATCAGCCACTGTACCCTCAAAATTCTCAGTTGGCTCCAAACCTTCTTAAGTTGCCTCTGGCTCTACATAAAACTTCTCTCAGATTTGCTCTGAGATACATGGCTTCTCTCTGGATCTATTGCCACAACTCACAGTAACTCTACAAAGAAAACCTGGCATAAATCATATGATTTCTCCCATGCAATCAAATGCTTTCCTCAGTTTAAATAATTTTTTTAGTAATTAGATCTTGTTCAGATTCTTCCCTCTTACTTTCCACAGCTTCCAATAATAATATTGGGTGCAATGTTCAGCGCTCTATTGTGGAGATTTCTACATTAAAATGATGCTTTGAGTAGCAGGTTGGAATAATGACCTCCTACGGTCTCTTCAAATTTGAAGTATATCATGCTCTGGAGTGTAAGGTACGTTTTTATTAATAGTTTTGAATGTTTGTTTTACACATGAATTCTACATATTACTGTAATGGCTGTGGAAATGCAATCCCATTGACAACAGCTTTACTCTCAGAAGCTCTCTGTCCCAGAGAAGGCACCTCTGGAAATACTATTTCCTCTAACAATTACTGAAACACTGCCTCCAGGAAAGTTTATCTAATATGATGGCAATTGCCGGTTCAGCTGCAGTAGTTCAAGACCTTGCAAAGCTTTAAAGTAAAAAAAATTCTGTTATTGAGTGGGCAGCTTTGAATGAACCTTCATCTCAGTACTACTCATTAAGCAGTAAATAATTAAAATACTCTGGAAAAGACAGGTAAAATACAAGCAGCAATGTCAGTAATAGACATGAAAGGGAAGAGAGGGAAAAAGAATTTAAAAAAGCAAAGAAATAATTCATTTGAAGTTTTAATAAAGTTTCATTTGCAGTCTTGTTTAAAGATATATCAGACTTTAGGGATGTAACCTAATTACATTTTTATTCTAAGTTCTATTCAAAGACCCTAGACTTTGAATCTTTAACACAGATCAAACATAGTATAATTTACTCATGGCTATCAATACTTTAAAATGATCTCTTCATTAAAGGCCATAATCATCTGGGCATGCACATAAAGCAAACAGCAACATTTGATACAAAAAACATAAATAAAGAGCATGATTCTTATAGATGTGTGTACATACATAGATTATGAGTTACACATTATATTCAAGTACACTTAAAATGTTTCTTCAAAAATATTTCTCACAGAATATCTCTTAGTGTTCAAGATAAACAACAGCAACACTTTAGTAATTTTAAGAATTATTTGAAATTGAACTTTACAATCCCCAAATACCTACAAACAGAAACTAACTTAACATTTTTTGTTTATTTTTTGGTATATGCCATAAAACTTCTATGGTAAACACAAATTACTGAGATTCAAATTAGCAGTATAGCAGTGCAGTGAATATTTTGAAGAGCTTCTAATTACTAAGAAAGTATATAGATTCGTCTCTAGGTGTTATATGAAAAATGAAATTCCCTATTCAAAGAATTAGCGGGGGAAGTTGTAGTGATGGTGAAAGAGTTAAGGAGGCTTTTAACAAATGTGCTCATTTTTTTCCTAATGTAAAGAATATTACTTCTTCCTAGTGTTTAACAATAAGACTTGATTTAAATCAACTGAAGGAGAAGGATGAAGAAATTTTCACAGTAGGTTTTTTTCTGAAGTGAAAATAAGAACCCTACAGAACTTACCCTGAGTTTTCTTATTCAAAACATCTTCATTGCCTGCCAACATTTCTTTAAAAAAAGAAAAAAATTAAGTATACAAAGAATATTTTTTTATCAATTCAACAGGTCTTTTTTTTTTTTGCTTTCCAGCTGTATCTTCAGAAGCCTCTTTCAGACATTCTTAATAGTATACTAATTTGAACTGAAAACATATGTAATTTCTGTAACAGTCATACAATACAGTACATGCCAGTTAAATACTAGTAATGATCCCATAATAAAATATTATTCATATGGGAACTCCATCTGCACTTGCATGAGGATGAGCTCAATTATTTAATAAAGCTTTTAAATCTGTCCTTTCCAGGAATCCATCTGGATTTATGGCTGCTTCTCTCTGCCACTGACTGACAGAGAAAAGCATCGTATCTGAAGGCTTTATCTCCTAGCAATTTGCTACTTCAACCTTTTAAATTATGCTCTACAATCAACTTTTCCCTGGCTAACTCATGTGTTCAATTCTTAAGCAATCACACAATAAAATAACTTTGTGAAATACTGTAAATGCAGAATAAACAAAGTTTTCTTAAGTTTATATGATGAAAAATATATGATGGAAATTATTAAAATGGATATGATTAAAATAAATCAAATTTGATCATTTAATCCAATGATTACAATCAAATTGGATATGAAGAATTCTATATCCACTAAGGAAACATTTCTTTCTGTCTCTCATTTTCCCTGATGTAGATATTCTTTTAAAGTGTATGTTTCTACAAGAACTTCAATATAAGAGTTGGCAATGGGTATATGAAGCCAAAGGTATAGGATTTGGAGATGTACATAAGCTTTCAGAGCTGAACTATTTCTAAATTCCTTTTTCTGAAAGAGTTGTTTGGAATAAACAATCACATCTAGGAATAAACCATGCAAGTTAGCAATTTGGGAAGTGCAAACGGAGTGGGGGATATCATGATAGGTCAATAGTATTCGATTACTACTTGATATGGTTTCTTACATAAAGAGAAATTAAAATAACCAGGTGAAACATCCTATGTGATTTCTACAAACAATGAACACTACAAAAGATATTTTTAGGTTAGTCTACAAGGGAAACACGCCTATGTGATCTTTTAGCCTCCCCAGTAGATTTGGGGTGAACTTGACCTTAATTTGGTAAAAAATTGTACACTAAATTCTTTCCAGATTTTGGAAAATGATTAGTTTGAGAACAGAGATTGATCCAATCTCTAAATTGACAAAAAGGCAGAATTCTGCTGTATGTGTTCCAGAGGGCAGCCTACTTTTTGGCCAGTTGGCAGCCAAGCACTGGCCAATCAACAGTATGGTAACATATATCTTTCAATTTTATCACAGAGCACAGTGAATTTTACCAAGGGCAGGACTTATAGAAGCAAAAAGGAAGTCATATTGTACAAAAACAGATAAAAGTGGTGGTTTCTGACTCAAAGGATATATAGTCTAAATCTCTAGACCTGCCATTATTTTGTCCATTATCCTTTTTTGACCAACACTCAGGCTTCCTATTAAAAAAAAAATTATGTTGGTTTTCAGTGCACATTATGAGAAATCTTTCTATGAAAATAAAGAAAAAATGGAGAAAGAAGATTCTGAGAATAATCTTTTCCTCAAAAATCACAAACTTATCTGGCTATCATTTTAAAATAAAGAAGTTGCTTACAAAAATAGAACTCTAACACAGATGCACGGAAGGATGAAACCAAAAAGCCCTTTATCAGATGAGTGGCTGTTTTGACTTTTATATCTGAAAAGAGAAATGGGATCAGTTTTAGGTTTCTCTCCTCCAGTGTCAGACTTGCACTTGTGAATACACCAGTATGGACTTCCAGATACTGGCTATGCATGTTATAGTGGAAACATAACATTAAATAGGTAGGCTGGATAGTTTATCAAATGTAGCGATAGTAAGAGTTCTGCACTCCATGTGTAGGGAAGAAACTTATCACTTCATTAACACTGTCCCACTGGTTTATTTTATTTACCAGCTGTTTCTAATTTTGCAATCAGATTGTAAAGATGCACTTTTCATTTCTATGTTATATAACACAATGATAATTTGCTGGTTCAAATTCATTTGGCAGACTTCAACACAGATAAAGGTATGCAGTTTTATTAACACAGAAGGTGCATGTAGACCACCCATTCCATAGTTGAATTTTACTCTGGATATTCTTAGGAAAATACTAGCCAGAGATACTACATCATAATATAATTAATGTCACGAAATGGACTCAAAAAAAGCATAAGAACTTTCATAAGATTTTTTAGCCTTGCCTTCAGTAAACTTTTTAGTGCTTCACTTAGAAATATTAATATTCTTTTTATATATTTTTGAATCTGAATATAAATCATTTCTGCCTAAGGGCAAACCAATTGAGGAAATTTCGCTTAAACTTGTATATTTCCTCTGCGTAGATACTCATGAATGTATGCTGAATTTCTATCAATTATTTACACATTATGTTTTTTAATTGAAAATCATTTGCCATAAACAATTCAAAATACAAAATAAACAGTTACTTAGCAGTGGATTAAGTAGGACCTACTACGAACAAGAAAACAATCAGTTTAGACATTCTGTGTTCCAAAGAAAAAGATGCTAGGAATTCAAGAAGTTGTTACCCAAATATACCCAGTAATTAATGCTTAAACTTCAGAAGTTTGACTCAAATGTCCTTTAAGCTCAATAGAAGTTTCCCCACAGCTTCTACAATGTCTTGATTAAAACTTCTAGTTTCAATAGTATGGTGAAATGATAGGTAGAATCTTACTCCTTGGTCTTCGTCTAGATTGTGACAGTCTGTAAGAATCTCATTTTTTCCCCTTACAACAAATTAATTACATTTCTTTATCAATTCTCCTGTGTTTAGTAGGCCTTTCAATCAGAAAAGTCTATGTTAAGTTCTAATATTCAAAATAGACTGCATTTTATCCTTGATTACATATAGAACAATTATACCTGTCTCATAAATTAGATACAATTTATTATTTTATGGGGATGTGGGTGCAGCAGGAGATGAGAAGTACTCAACTCCAGCAAAACATTGCCCTGACTGGGAAGCAGCAGGACCTTAGCATAGCTTATAATCAAGGCAGAACTAGATCAAGACGGAACACTTAAAAAAGCCCCTTCATTAATTTGTAGAATATGGCAGATATTTTAAATGTCTAAACTTATTTTAGAAAGGACTAAGGAGACCGTGATCAGGAATTCTTTAAGACTTGCAATCTAAAACATATAAAGAAAGACAAAGTAAGGTTTATGGATTAGCTGAATGCCATAGGAATCAGCACTGAGATATCATCTAACAGCTTTGCATGCTGTGCGTTTCTTTTAGTAGTTCTGTCTGTCTTTAGTCTTCCTGGTCTTTCAGCATTTCAGAAAAAGTATTACCTCTACTTTTGTTGATCTTTATGTGCTAGCAGAACATAAATCTGATGACTAATTTAAAGTCACCACCGCACCAAGATTAACAGCATAATTTTCACACATCTCACAGTTCTCATACCAAGGTATAGGCAGTTTCTGGCATGGCACTGATTTACATTTGGAATTTGTTGGGGCAGTTTTATTCATAGGACTGCACTGTGAAACTTACCATGCTCCCTCAAAACTAGTTATTCAAATGTATTCAGAAATATCTACTTGTCCTTCAAAGAACAGGTATGGGAAAGTGAGTCCATCCTAGCAAATGGTCTTATTCTTGAAATCAGCATGGCTGAGTGAAAGCTGCCTGTTAGGAAACCCTTGCAACACTCCTAACTGCCCAGCTCTGCCTATGGATAATCGCAGGGGAGGGAAGTTCAAAATGGCATGAGCTAAAAGCATGTGCAGGACTATAAGCACCATTTTAGCAGTATCCTGTGCTTCTGTGCCCACAGAGACCTCCGGACATTGTTTGATTTACTAACATAGAAAATGAGCTGTGACCTCTGAAAGTCTACTTTCACTGGTAAAGTCTGAAAAGTAAGTGTTGAGACCCTTGCACCATTTGAGGGTGGGAGGATAGATATTTATAATAAGAACATACAGATAATTTTTCTTTGCTTTCTCCAGAATTCTGGATTCTTCCTGCTCCACTTTCTCACAGAAAGTACCCCTAATGAACCTCTTCGCAAAGGTGTGCCTTGAAGAAAGGGCAGTTATGCATCTGTATTAGAAAAACACCATCAGATATGCTCATTAGTTATCTTCAAGCTTGTCTCTCAAAGGCAGAACTGCTTGACGCTAAGATTGGTATCTGAACTACTGGCTTTAAAGAACGGGCTATGTACATATATATACATCATATATATACATACACTGGTATGTATCTGTGTACACTAAAATACACAAACACTTGCAGTGGCCTTGATGGCTGTTTTTAAAACAAGCACTTGTTCAGATATCTGTTTTTATTATGTTTTTAAATATACACTTTCTAATTTTGTTACAAACTATTTGAAGTAAATAGCTCCTATAAGTACAAATTCCTTGTTTCCTTTGGGCTGCTTAT
Organism: Pavo muticus; assembly: GCA_016647715.1. NCBI lineage: Eukaryota > Metazoa > Chordata > Aves > Galliformes > Phasianidae > Pavo > Pavo muticus. The sequence goes on along the minus strand of JACDJE010000194.1, from coordinate 1,073,780 downwards.
GTAAATCATCTGAAACTTTTGAAAGCGTATATTGAAATTCTGTACCATTTCATACATGATAGAATAAACAATTTAATACAAAAGAGAAAACACTCAAATATTGTAATGACAACTACTGGTAATATAAGAATGCATGGGAATTAGCCATTACGTTTATCAATACACTCACTCTGTGTTTCTTCTCTAAGATACAACAGTGAAAAACTGTTGTAAATGCAGTTTGTAATTAGCAGAACTTACGCTAATATGGCAGAACTATCACACTTGGGTCCTCAGACTATAATAATCTTATTCTCTGATATGTGGAAAAAAAGAAACACTTATAATGATGATTCTGGTTATTACTTCTAAAAACACATTCAAAACAGAGGAATATATATATATATATATAATTTATTTTGCTTAACTGAGATTCTGCTACAGTGCCTACTTGGATGACAAATAATGCTGGATTTAATGAGACAAAACATATGAATATGAATTGCCTTTTCAATGTGTATGAAGTGACATCATGATGTTTAATTGCTACATGAGAAAATGACTAGTAACCAAAGTAATAAAACAATGAAATATCAGCTCCCTGAGGAAAGACAAACTACGGGGTGAGTACAGCTGATTGAATAGTATCATTATGTGAACTCTTCTACTATAGTTCATGAATAGACTCTCATTTTGGTAGCTCATAAACAGAGCGAACTTACTCTACAAATGCACATTTTTTAAAGAACTAACAATCTCATTCTGCCACCACAGAAATCAGACGTGCTCCAAAGACAGTTTTCCATTTGTGTCTGTAGCAGATTACTCAGGTATTACTGTTTTTATACTTCTAAGCATATATGCATAGCTTCCATTCACAAGTAATAAAAACACACATTCATGTGTTCATCCTTTTAGATATAAATATCCTGTACCAGTTCCCTCACCCAACTGTGTCAGACTAAAATCTCATTCTTTTAAAATTTTCCTATTTTCCCAATTGCACTATTAAAAAATACAGTTAATATGGATATAATGATTTAAATCAGTTGAAAATATTGTGCAAGCATTAGGCATCATTCACACACAGTTATACATACAAACAAGCATTCTCATAGACTTTCAATACTTATAAATATCTAAAGTACAGAAGTCACATTTATATACGTACACATAGACATTCCTGTATACATATAATCATGTACACATACACATCTACACATATGTATCCATTCTTGTATATATCCCCATAGATAGCAGGCATCTGACTCCTTCAGTTCACAGTCAAATCATATTACACCACTACAAATAACTGAAGAAAAAAAACCATTATATAATTTACAAGCAATATCTATTTGTTTTAATATAAAAAGCAACGTGTTCAGAATTTTACTTCTAACACCATTAATACTCATGTAATTTTAAAACAAACCCTAACTCAGCATCTGCTCCTACACTTTTTCAGCAGTCCAAACTTAAGATTTAATTTTTTACTCTTCAAAAATATGAAGTGCAAGGAAAACATCTGCTGTCTTTTTCTCTGTGACCCCTCAAAGCAAATTCTATGCCTACTCCATGCTTCTTTATTTTTTTTCACCTGTCTCTATGGAAATAAAATATGTGCAAAAGACAGACCCTACAGATTCACTGGAGCTTTACTCCATCCACTAAAAAATGCACCTTGTTTTCTCCCTCCTTACCACTGTTAATATGAAGCCTCTCTTCTGGAAGTTTCTAATATTTTACAGCAGGAAAATGAAATTTCTCCTCCACTGAGCATCTCAAAGCGTATTGCTTAACTTTACTTATTATGCTTTTGCAATGGAACTGAAGGCTTAAAGATACTTAAGTATTCAACAACTTTTGCTTAACACATCATAAAAGTAGGAAATGTTGAAAAAAAATGTTGGCAGTGCGTGCCAGTCACAATCAGTATGATTCTTTGAAGATAGATAGGAATGTTTGCTTTTATGTTTCTTCTTAAAATTTTATTTTTCAGTAACTGAAGGACTGGATGAAAAGGTTACCAAAAAATCCAGCAACTTCAATCGTTTTATTCTACTGAGGATCAGATAACCTAATTAAGCATTTTTCACTCAAAATGAAAATGACTTGGTCATGACTGGCTGGATTTTAAGCAAGTGTTTTCTTATCTGCTGGGACACCAGATTCCTGGAATAGAGCTGGAATAAATAATCAAACAGAGTATTCCCAAAATTTTAGGGAAAAAGCCTCATGAAAATGTACAATAACAAAATCAATACATGAAGAGTGAATATCAACAAAGCAAACTTCTATTTAAGTTAGTGAAGTTTTTCTCACTGTCATAACTTGCTTGTAAAGCATTAAGAAAGCACAGTTCACCTGTAACTACTGTTAGGTGAGGACAAATTGGTTGGGAAGTCCTATGTAAATATTAGTTATCACTAGTTTAGTGTCAGAATAAAACATCATACTTGAAAATACAAATATTCATACAATCGTAATATTCGTAAGAAAAGAAATCCTATTTTATCTGTTACTGGAGCATGAATTCAAATTTTAAAACTCAGTTGAGTTCTGGTTGTGGTAGGCAAAAAAAATAATACAGGTTCAGAAGAAAACTATGAACGACACAAGAAAATACTGAGTAAGGTGGGATTTTTTAGCTTTAAGGGAACATGGGGAAAAAAAAAACACAACAAAGGCTTTTCAACAACAAAAAGGTTGCAGAGTTCATGTTTCATGTCCAGGCTTTTTTTGGAAAATGAAGTCATTGTTCAAAATGTAACCATTCTGTCAGGTTTTATTTTTATTTTTATTTTTCTAGCAAGTTACTAGAATTGCCTTATTTTCACACAACATTTCCGTTTCTGTTAATCTATTTTTTTTTCCTGAGAAGAGCCATTCTAGCTGAGAAGTCAACCACAAGGTTTCTTCAAAGTTGGAATATTTTCAACCCACAAGGTAAAACTTACAAACAAGAACATAGTGGCCATGTAAATCACATATTTGAATAAATGGTTAGCAGTTCAGTACACTCAGGAACTAGAACTGGAAGACTTTATTCAATTACTTGGGGCTCACTCACTGATTTTCTTCCCACAAAATGAGAAGATTTGAAAGAAATGTAGGAAAATCTTTCTCATGTATATCCTGCTGTACACAACCAAAGCTGTCTGCCATGAAAGGTAATGTATTTTTAAAAAAGCACATAAAATAAGGTAAACAGTTACCTCAATTAATATCCTATATTATATATATACACTATATACAGGACAGAGACACAGGGGGAAATGGAGTTTAAGGGGAAGCAAACAACACTATGGCAGTCATGTAAAGAAAAACCAAACATGGTGTGATGTTCAGATGGGAGAAAGATTTTAAAAATAAAAGAAAACAAAATACTGGTTGTTCTATCCAAGTGTAGATTTTCCATTGTTGAGGCAGGACTAAACTAAATTATCTGTTCACATATCTTTTAAATCAACCCAGTTTGTTCAACTACAGATGCCGCTACTTAAGTATCTGCGGTCTGAAGCAGCATTACCAGTCTCCTGACAAAAACAAGCAAAAAGATATAAAGTTGAACAAAAAGAACCTTTGTGGTAGAAGAATGCTTCCTTTAAAGTTACATTTTGCTTTTCATTTGGCTGTAGATGGAAAGTAAGCAAAGGAAACAGGTCTATGAATAATTATAGACTTTTTTGTCTTCTTATTTGCTGCTCCAAAAGCTAAAATTGCAACAGCTTTGAAATTTCTTTTAAATTATGGCTGCAAACAAATTTACACTGAGATGAAGTGCTCTGTAATGAAATATGAATTACAAAATATAATTGTCTCAATGCTGATACAATGTAGCATTATGATCACAGTGACTCACCTTGTTCCTCATTGATAAGGCCCATATGTACATGTGCTTGCGCTTGCCTTTTCCCACCATCAGTTTTTATTAGTTGAGCAGTGTTAAAACATTGTTCATAAAAGTAATTCCTTAATTGTTTCTCCTCAGGGTCATTGAAGCAGTAGGCCACATTAAGCTGGTTATCATAAACTTCCTCAGAGCGCCCTTTAAAAACAAATAATAGTCAAAATGCTAATTTTCATCAGCTTTCACAAATCTTACAGCAACAGCCATATAATGAAAATGAAGTATTCAAATACTATCAAGTTTTCCTACATATTCAGTCAAGGAAAAGTAAGGAGAAAATGATAACCTACGAAATTAGGCATAAATGAAAATGTGATCTAGATAAACTACTACAATTTGCTATCATTTTTGTATATAAAACCAAAACTTCAATCAATAAAACACAAGGAAGCTCTATAAGACATTGACAAGTTGAGAGACAGAAGCCAGAGTGAGCAAAAAACCTCACACATTCAGTCTCTACTGGAGAAGTATTTGAACCGCTGAGACCTCAAAGACACTAGGAGCTTTCAAAACAGATCTAAGGTAGCAACTTATGATGGAGACAAAGAACCAAAGAGAACACCTGTGAGCACTACCCATTAATTTTATACCATTTAAAACATTTAAAATAACACTAGCAAGAGATGCTTTCAGTTTTCCGTCTACATTATCGTTTTTAATACCTTAACACTCTTACATATTAAGGATCAACTGAAATTTTAACTTTTGTCATGAAAAAGTTCACCAAGGCATTGAGCTCAGAACAAATGTGGAAAGCAGGAGGGGGGCTTAAAGTCCTAGATCTCCTTAAGGATCTGAAGAAAAAACATATTCAGTTGGCACTCTTTATGTCCCATCAGCCAGCTAAATGAATACACACTATCCCTAGTATTTATAAAAACACTGCAAATCCCAATTCTAAGTAGCATTACGAAATTATCAACAAATGCATTACTCACAATTCAAAATTACTGAATGAGATTGTCTATGTAAATTTCTTCCGTCACAAGAATACATTAAAAAAAGAACATGCACAAAAACACAGGAGGTTACTCAAAAACCCTATTAATTTGGATTGGAGATCTAAAGCTCACCTAACTACTTGTCATATTGCTTCTCTCTAGGGTTGTTTGAAGAATATATTCCCTACATGATGATGAAGAATCTACAAGATAACAAAGTGTATCAAGAATCTATAGGTTTCATAGCTAAATTTACTACTGGCAAAACTAAATTTTATTTCTAAACTCTGCTTATGTTAGTTGAGAATACAAATAATTATGATTTCCTGTGTTTGTGGCCGTGAAATGAAAATAAGCCAAACAGTATGTTCCTAAAACAATTTTCATGTAGTTGGGTAAAGAAAGAGTTAAGAACTACTGCAGCAGGTAAAAGAATGTTTGGATAAGCTAGATGTGTGAACAGAGCCACTTTGCTTTCAGGAGTTCTGCAATTTCTAAGCTTTGCTCAACAAAGGAGAAAAAAAGAAAAGAAAGAAAAAAGCTCTCTTACACATGATATAGAACAGCACAGAAATCAGCACAGAAAAAGGCACCTAATTTTAACACAGCTCTCACTCAAAGCCCAGATCTTTTCTAAGTATTTTAGAACTGTGATACTGTATCAAAACACCTTGACTAAAGGATGCCATTAAATTTCCTTCCTTTCTTCCTTCCTTTCTTTCTTTCTTTTTTAATCTATGAGAAGACTTGGGGAAAATCCAACTTCCGAAAAGGACCAATTTCTGACCGTAAAGTCTGTCATTTATGAGTCATTAGCACTGTTTAGAACAAAGAGCAGTAATTACTCAGAAAAGTACTTTGCTTACATCTCTAAACCACACATCTCCACTCCAGTATGTTCTGTCTCAAAATTTTGAATTATACATATTCTAAGAGAAAGTAATATAAATCCCTCATTAATCCAGCCAATAAAACCAATCCAGATATAGCCACCATTTATCTAGGATCTCTTTCCACTCGAGGAAGAAAAGCAGATACTGCTTGGCTATGATTTATTTCAGCCCAACTTAAACATCTGCTGTGGCATAAAAGAACACTTTTGAGGATTATCTCAAATGTAGAAAGCAGAGGTTCCCACCATGATTACAAGCAATGAATCAAGTAACCACTTAAACACAGAAATATAAAAACTAAATTTGATCAATAACTGAATCTAAGGTAATAATATACATTAGATGTTGATTACAGCCGAGTGAACGTGAACTTAGAAGTCAGAAGAAGAGATATGCAAATAGTTACAATAGGACAGTAAGAGGAAAGAGAATGGGATTGTCATTGGGGAAGAACACTAGACACAGATTTGTTGCTTTTGAAATATTTGCTACAAACTATCAAGGCACTAACACTACATAAAGTTATGCAGATAACTTCAGGTAGTGCCCTACAAATCTCGAGAGATGGTACTGACCTGAGGCGGACTATTGCTACTGCCATGGCTTTGATTGAATGAACTTTAATGTCACCCTCCGTTGGCTATCCTGCTGGTGAATAACAATGAGAAGTGCACAAAGACAACCATTTCTCTGCAATAGTCTTGGACAGTGGCAGACCAGATATGCTGGTGTCACAATAAAATAAACCCCAAAGATAGATGTTTAAAAGCCATGTTGTCTTTGGGATTCAAATTCTCTCTGATTTACAAATCAAGAAATTCATTGATATTATTCTGACAGAGGTATAGCCAGCATGTCAGACTTAGTGAAAGTGAACTTTCATCTCCTCAGGAGAAGAAAAATATCAGAATAGATAAACACACTCTTCTATAAAATCTCCCATAGGTAGTTCAGTCATTAAAATTTTGACTTCTCTGATTTTGTACAGCAAATTCTCTACATCTGTTAATAGAATACATGCGAAGAAATCTTTATGTATCCATTGATACATTAAAAAATTATGTGTGTGTGTGTGTGTATATATATATATATATACACACACCACCTATCACAGAGAGAATGACACCACTGGAATATGATACCAAAAGAACAGAAAGAGAAGTCTGAGACACACAGGCAAATGTGAAACAGCTCCTGAAAGACAAATTCTTGTTTTAAAATGAGAAAAATATAAGAAAGCATAGAGATAAAAGTTCAAATGCTGATCCCAGTAATATTTCAAGAATTACTTTTACTCCAAAACCAATGGAAGCTGAATTCAGATTTCCCAGAGTATTTAGGATACAGGATTGAAACAATGCTGTAAAGATAAGCAGAATGGCTACCCAAAATGGCAGCTAAGCAGAACAAATGGACCTTGATGGAGCAGATGACAGTGAAGCTTGATAGTCTGTGGTTGAAATGAGACTGGGAACATATCTTATGCGCAATTATCCAATGTAACGGGTTTTTTTCAATGGCAAATTACCAAATTTAAGGCAGTAATATTTCATATGAATTTTGTTCACTGAAACATTTTTTTGCTCTTTTTTTTTAGTCTTTAACAAACTTTGTTAATTGTTATGTTATGTTGTTATGTTATATTGTAATACTTATTTTGCACTTTCAAAAATGTTTTTACAACAAAATATAAAATACAGAAAATTGGCTTCTTTTATTTTGTTTGATTTGGACTTTTCAAAATATTTCAATTTCATCATCCTTTACAATGGAAAAATGAGTATCTATGCACATAAGGAAAGTATTTCTACCAAATTTTACTGAGTTCTTTTTGTTAAATAGGTTTTAAAAAATCCCTTCCACTTGAGTTTAAACATAAAACGCCATATATTACGCACATATAGGGTTTTCTGCTCTGCATCAGAATCTCTTCACGTGCATCTCAACTGTCAGGTAGACTCTCCCCCTGTTACACTAAAGCCTTGGATCAGTCCACTGAGTAAAACATCGGTTTCTACTTGGACTGTTATCAGGAACCTTTGGCGAGCAAAGGTATGCATGGAGCAGAGGTTAATTCAGGTTTGTGGTCTGGACATTGGTGTTCAGCTATTCAGCAACTGAGAAGTGCAATGCCCAGGGATAGAGAGGTGGAGGCTGGGTATGCCGATCCCAACGAATTTAGGAGTTAAGTACTACTGCTGCCATGGCTGTATCATCTGCTTTTTGGCAGAACGTAGTAAAAGAAAGGAAAAGAAGTACTACAGTGACTTTTAGAAAGGAGATGAAAACAACATCCTGAAGAGATCCTGGCTTCGTATTTTCCCTGAAGAAGAAAAAACACTGTTCTTGTTAACAGAAAAAAGAACTTGCACTTCAGAAACTCACCTTTAAAATATAGGTATGAGAAAGAAATTTTTCAACATCTATCTCTGTCCAAATATTTTCTACTGAAGGGACTACCAGTCAGTCCTTTGTTCCTGCCAGGCAAAGGCCATGTGGAAACTTTTCAACAGCTGGTAACACTCATCTTCCAGTTCAGTTACTTGTTTTTAGCGAGTATGACTGAATTATAGCTGACCACTCATCCTTGAAGACATAGCAAGGAGTGCCTTAAGATCACTGGAGTCACTAGGAGCCATTTTTTTATGTCAGAATGAGACACCATTAGTACTGGAAGTTTCATTTTTCTCTTGCCTGAGAGATCAATACTGGGGACTCAGTAGCAAGAAGACAGCTGGTGTCACAAAGAGTTCACATTCAGAAACATCCAGGATGGAGGCTGTTGAGCCAACAAGGAGCATCAATAGCAAAAGAATGATGCTACAGTCAGTCTATTTCTACCTCAATAGCAAAGAATCAGTCCCATTTGCTTTCTCAGGACAACCATGCCTTTACAACCGCAGCTAGGAACTTTTTTCCAGAAAGCTTATCCATAAGTGGGCACTCACTGAGCTAATAAACACAAATGCAAATGAAGAAAGGGTGCTATGGAGTAGCATGGACACAATCAAATTGCATGCACAGCTTCCATTTCATAGTTATTAGGTAGCAGGGCAAACAGGGTGAACACCTTCCCTCCACCACTAAGTACATAAACAGAATATATTCAAAGTACAATCCATGCAAAGGTGCTGATCTGGATATACATTTGCCGTATATGGATAAAGCTCTCTAGTAATAGTAATATAAGGCAATTCAACTGGTCATTTGTGACACCAATGGGGGACTCCAAGCCACCAAAATAAAAACACACTACTTCAATTAGAGGCATTCAGGCACAATTTAAGACACAGAAATGTGACTTCTGTTGAAGTCAGCTGGCTACATTTTGAGAATTGTTGGCATCGTTCCAGGGGAGAATCCTTTCACTTTTTAAAGTTAATAATAAATTATAACTAATCACTCCATTGTTCTCTAGCAACTACTACGGTTTTTTTTCCTGTGAACAACATAAAGTAGAGAAGGACAAGCTTGCATCAGAAAACAAAAGCATTCCTTTGCCCGTCCCCTCAAAACCAAACAAAAACTACCTCCTCCTAGAAAATACTAAAATAACTTTTGATATGTTTACCTTTTCCTTCTTTCCTTTTTTCTTTTCTTTTCCTCCCAAAATAACATGGGTAATAAGGTTATCGCATTTTGTTCTAGCCCAGCCTAAGGCGTAAGTGAAATCTTACAGAAAAGTTTTTCCCTGTAAAGTGCTAAATTCTGTTTTCAACCTTCAGTACCCCAAACATAGAAAGATTTTCTATTGTGAACACACCAAATGTTCTCATCGAATGTGATTCATGCTTCTTCATATAGTTTATGAAGTACCTTTTGCAATGAGAACAAATACTAATTCACATTGACAAAAGTTTGCTCTGTACTGACGTGAGGATAAAAGAGCTAAGTTCGCACTTCCTTCTAATCCTTTGTCTCTGATATTCTCTAGAACAAGGGTCAGCAGCCTGTAGCACATGCACAGATCTAGCATTTGGCATATCACAAAGGTTGCACAGGGTCTAAGAAAAGCAACAGCTTCTGGGTCATAACGCCTACTCTCCACCAGCTGCCCCAGTGATCAGCTAACCAGCTGTGTCTTGCCCCTTGGAAAGCATGTTCATACTGAATATTAGCTCAATGCACTGGCTCTGACACAGGGAACAGAGTCACCTGCTACTACACTGCCTGCTGCTGACTGACACATTGTGGCTACTGAACAGTGGAACTGTTTTTGCTGGTTTTGCTCCCCTGCTCCCCCTGAGTAAAGTAAAGTTGATGGCTGAGCAGTCTCTTTAAGAGTTCTTGAGCTTTACCTTGACTTGTATTGTTTGGAAGGAGGATGCAACACAGGTAACCAGCCACGCTAGCAAGCACTGATCATAGGCTCTTCGTGGTTTACATTAGTCAGCACAGGTAAGGATTCAGTTCGGGTTCAAACCTCCATTCAATAAGCAATTCAGATGTAATCCAGATGGAGCTGACCTCCCTCTGAAATACCAGACTGATGCTTTATGGCACAATCCGTGTATTGCCATTCTTCTCGTAGGCTCAGTGCTAACCAACTTACAAAACTGGAGCTATGAAATAATTTGAGGAGATGATTCAAAGAAGTGGCTTCGCTCAATGAGCATATAGATCCAAAAACCAAATTAGCAGTGCATTTTAAAACAATAAGACAGACTGTAGCAGCCAAGTAACAATTTAAAGAATCAGTTTTATTCTAATGGTAAAATGCATGCAAAGAGCATGTTAAAGCTATTGTAATTATTTTTGTCCGCGGTACAGCAACATCCATCATTATAATAAGCTGTTCTCCTAGGCATACATTAATCAGGGTGTTGCTAAAAAATTCCAAAAGGTAAGTAAAGGACTTGGGTGTTTTTCCTTTGTTACTACTTTTCCCTATGACCCACCCAAACACACACAGATAAAGAGCCAAATTTTATCTGGGGTCTTAGACAGACAAAATGGACAAAATTAACCCTATTTAGCTGATGTGGCTATGTAGGGTATGGACATCATTTGTTCTAAGGATGTCAGCAGCCAAAGATTTTCGGTTAGCAGTCCTCACTGTCAGCCTGGAATGGGACGGTAGTTTCCAACACTTCCTCTTGCACAGAGGAACACACAGAACAGTAAGGAGTGGGTGCTAGGGAGCTATGTCTCTTCAAAGGGATTGCAAAATCAACCCCAAGGACAATTATACCTTTCGGTGAAATTTTCTGGCAACAGGGCAGGCCAATCAACAGCCTCAAGGTATACTTTTCTCTTACTGAAAAAGACAACATTTATTAAGATATCATGGTATACAACATATGCTAAGCTATGTAGATTATTTGGGCACATATACTGCATTCTTCTTTAAAGCACCCTACAAGTATACTTATTTATACTTATTTAAATAGGTAAATCATCTTTTTTTCTTATTCTTTTTAAACTACTGATATCAAAACCAGTAGAAAGAAGGACTGGTGCATGATAATGAAGGAATTTCAAAGAATAATTGGAAACAACTCTATTCTGAAGTCCTAAAAACATTTACATTGCTTGCATCAAGGAAGATCAAAGAGGAATGCAGTCAACAAGTATCACCAATATTTATTTCTGCCAGATATTTTCCTTTTTTTTTTTTTTTTTTTTTTTTTTTTTTTTTTTTTTTGCTTGATGATGCTGTACTTAAGGCAGAAAAACTTTCAGCTGTTTTTTTTTCTTTTTTTGGAGAAGATGCAGGGATTAATGCTAGCTTTTTATTTTTAAATGCTTGGAAAGTATTCAAATACAAGGGCAATGAGATTAAGTTAGAAGAACAGATTTTGCATGCAGTATAATACCAGTTTAAAAGAAAGACTGCTGTATGATTTGAAGTTCTGCTTCAAATCATTGAAATGTTCTGCTAGAAATGAGAACTGAGAGAATACTCACTGGTGTATCTGAAGGTAAATGGTTTGTACAACAAAACAGTGGTAAACAATCACGATTTTCAAATGCAGAAGTAATGAAATTAATTGCTTTTTGATATTAGCCTACACACCATAATGGACTGCTTTGATTAATTCTGTCCAAGCAAACAGTTTACGTGCCAGCATCGTAGCATCAATAATTACAATCAATCAGGAAAAAAAAAAACATTAACATATGACACCAATAAATATGGAAAGTGGATGAATGAATGCCTTTCTCTCTGGACTGTGCTAACAGCTCTAAAATGCTGAACTTAGGAGCAGCAGTTCTAATTGAAATTCACACTGATTTCTAATTGAAATTCTACACTCTGTGGCACAAAAATATCAGGTGAAAAAACTCAAGAACAAATGGGAAGAACTAAGATAAGCTATGTTTCATTTTTGTCTTGCTACTTCCAGTTCAAAACCAATCCCTTTGGGAATTTTAAATTAATAAAAAAATTACAAGTCATAAGGCTTTTTTTCATTCCTGCTAACTCTTTTTTGCCACTGTAGCTTGGGATGCTATATTTGAGACAGGTAAATTTTCAGCTAGTATAATGTTAGTGACATCAGCTACACTGTGGAAGTCTCGCACCTCACTGCCCCAAATATTACTTCAAGCATTTTAAGCCATCTTTGGCTTGAACTGTGGTGGCTGAGGAGCAAACACAGGTCAGCTGCTGTTGCAACTGCTACACTGCAGTAAATTCCAGCTGAAGGATGAACTGAACTGTGGAACAGTTTTTTAAATGTTTTCAACTGAAGTTGTCATAAGATCACAAGCCATAAGAGCTCCGAGCAATTTGATTAGAATCAGAGAGAAACTGGATTAGTGGAACTCCTGAATTAGTATTTGATGAGCTGTGTAATTCATACATTACATTCACGGCACTACTAGCTGTAACATCTGCAGTATGAATCAACATCCACCCCCTCACGTGCCATAGCTCAGGCCTCACATGAAATGCAGATTTGTGCCAAGGTTTACACTGAAAATGGTGAAAAATCAGAACTCTCACCATTCCACAAATCAAAGAATTCATGAATGATCTGCTGCTTAAACATTTGTCAGCTCCATTGGCAGGTCCTCATTACTTTGCTTTCATTTTAACCAACTCCAACAGGTAACATTCAGAGATACTCCCTTCCCAAGGCAAGACTCCATCAGTCAGCCAATTGGCAGCATCGTGTCTCTCATGGAACCCAGCACACGATGAATGCCAAGTTCAGTGAGAGAAAGGCCTCTGCCTTTTGCTGGGCAAAACCTGAGTTTGCTTCTCTGGGAGGATATTTGCCAACTCTATTGGCACATACCACTTAGTAACACTAGAGAAAATCTTGCACTGAAGGAAAGCAAAGTACTCTCCCCTCAAGCAGCTTCAGAAAGCATGCTCATCCAGATATTCCATATCCACTACTTTTGAACACCAGCATAAAGGCAGAATGCTTATGTATGTCAGGCTAGTCTCAGTGTAAAATTTCTCTTTCATACTCCTGCATACTACAGAGGCGCCTGTTCAGGTTTTAGTCATACTCAGAAAAACCTGAAGATACCTTCCTATCATGGACTGGATAGACTTCCTGTCTAGGATTACAGTCAGTTAAATAAACACATCTTTTGGCTTTAAAGTAAACACAAACATTTTTAATGAACAGGGTTTTTTTTAGTGCTGAAAGTTGTTGTTGCTGTTCCCTTTTAAAATGAAGTGTTCTGTTTCTAAATTTCAGTAAGAAAGATTGGGTCTCAAACTCTCAAGCTTTAGTTTAGATTTTTCTTTGTTATGATGAAAATATAACTTGAAACAAGCCAAATATAATCAAGTCAGCTCTGCTGTGAGACAGGATTGTAGTTTTACCTGCTTCCTTCCCTACCGTTATTCCAAAGGAGAAAGACAAAGTAAGTTGTATCACTATTTATAGTAAAACAAAATGATAAAGAAGAGTGCTTAGTAAACAGTAGGCAATAGAGAAAATACAGTAATTTGGAGTTATGTCTTCACTAATATCTAGTAATTCACAGGTGACACGTTACAGCTACGTGCTGTATTTTATTTGACATGTTCACAGTCTTTTTAGGGTCAGTCACAAATCCAAACAGTTAGCAGACAGAGTATTTAATAAAATCAAATTTATACAACTATTATTGTGAGAAGCAGTGTTTCACCTATTAATTTTTTTTCTAATACAAAACCGACTAGTCAAATCAGTAGAGAAAGAAAAACAATAAATAATGAAGTTATGAGAAAATGTTGGAGATGTTATCAAAGCTATAAATACACAAAACACTTCTGATGACATTATAACACACTCCACACGTTTTTACCTTTTTTTTCCTCCCCGCAAAATCTCTCCCGATATCTGCAGCTCCTAATCATTTATTCTATAAATACAGCTTAGTTGACTAAGGCTGAAATGTGCTAAGATGCAGTAACGTTTCAAATTCATACATGAAACAATTTGGAAGCTTCCCCCAGGCATTCGCGGCTGCGGCTCCCGCTGCTCTGCTACCCACAATCCCCCCATTTACCTGCTCGCTGGGCTGCCTCAGCCCTGGTCAGGAAGTGGTAAAGCTGATCCAGCTTATCAGGCTGCTCCTCCAGGGACTGCCGCTGCCATATGGCTGACCCAGGCCCTGCAGCCTCCCTCAAGGCATTCCACTTCTGTATCAGAGTGAAGAGCTCGGAGAAGGACTTGTGATAACCCTGTCGCAGCATGTCTATGCAGATGTTCTCCTTGTATGAATTCCTGTTACTGGGAAAAAGAAAGACAGATTTTAAGCCTTTAAACCCGTATCCTCCACCTTACCAAATAAGTACGGATATTAAAACAGCTTTCAAGATCAGACCTCTGCAGATCACCAGCAGGGAAGAGTTTTTTATTTCCTCTTCTCAAAAAGCATTCTGCCAAAACACAATTACAAATATCCTCCCCTAGGGAAGTGAACATGGCAATATTGAATAAATACCCAAATATACTTTGCAAACATGCTCAAAATATACTGGTATCCTTTAGCTGGTACTGGTAAAAAAAAAAAAAAAGAAAAGGCTGACTGATGGGAAAAATACATGCTTACATTAGTTTATGAAAACACAATAAACTCTTAGTTTGCTTTAAAACAGCGCACAGGGAAAAAATGAAGCACATTCCGCATGTCAAAAAAAAAAGTGTATGTTAAATAGTTTTGCTGTAGGATATAATGCCTTGGTTTAAAATGTCAAACAAATGCTATGCCAGGAACACAATCATTAGATATTATTTTGCTTCTCTTTAGCATAGAACTTCGGCTGGGACTGGTTTACTCCCTAATTTTAAAATCAAAGGATGCAATGATGAATTTATATCCAAGTTATCCCATTCATAAACTCTGATAAAATATACATATCAAAAAATTGCATAAAGAAATAGTCTCAAGAGGTAATACGTCCTTTCGGGTATTATTTATGGAAATAATCCAAACATTTCTTTTATGTGGCATGAAACAATTACTGTGTCCCATCCTGGAGAAAGCTATGAGTCCAATGGGACCACCTGCATCACTGAAGTACAGATCTAAATGTCTGTAGAAGTAGGTCTCCAGTTTGACAAAACAAACCCTTGTCCCAGTGCAACGACAGGGGCCTAGATATGGTAATTTTATTTTGCAGATTCCATTCAAGTTTTCAATTTGTTTTTAAAATTGCCTTTTTAGATGAGATTCTATTTAAGTACAAATTCTCAGCGGCTTTAAAATAAATATGGAATTTTGAAAACTGAGATTTACAGTGTATGCATGAAATTCAGATGATCTCATGCTGAACAATAGCCCAATGAGACCAATAGTCCTAGCCTACAAAGAGCTACTGTAGCTTTTTTTAATGGAATTTATATAAAAATGTCTTAGCTAGATGTCAATAAGGTAAATGGTGATATGAGACACGTTAAGTAATTAATCTGCATTATTTCATGTTTAGTACCATTAAAATAAATCTATTAATTACTACGTAGATTCACATTAATCCTTCGTATGTATTTCTTACATTTCTGTAGCAGAACTTAAAACAAAAACATTACACAACTCTAAAAGATACGCGAGGACTTAAACTACAGTTCTAAATTTATTTGTATGTGTGTATGTTTTGTTAAGATTGAAAACACATACTATTCACACATATAAAAGAAAACACATAACTGTTCCGTACCAGAAAACATTTACAACATTTATGTTCAAAAAATGAAAAGAGAAATATCTTTTAACATTTACACTTCTGTGTGCCAAAACATTTCTGGTACATCCCAGGTTCACAGTATGCAGCCTCAAAATACTGCTTAGTTGTTATATTCATACGGTGCAATTTATTTTTTACTTTGCATACGTAAGATTTATTCTTTTAAAAATTTCTATCTAATCAATTAAGGAAATGAAGAAGTCTTCTAGGTAAAAAATTTCCACCACCTTTCAAAGGATGAGGACTGAATCCTCAGTAATAGGAACCACAGTAATAGGGTTCCACAGCAATGGAATAGTCTGTATAGCAGACATACATATGCGCACCTGTATTTATTTACATACTGTGGCCTGTATATTTGTATACGTGTGCACATCTTAGATGACTGTATGTGTTAGAAGTAAAGAAGTGATTAGCTGCTGAAACATATTAATAGTAACTAAATAAAATATCGGTCTGCTCATTTTTAGCACTTATTACTCAGTACCAGTATTTGAACGAGCAGAAAATCTGTGTCTATGTAAGATGCTGTGGACTAATGCATTTTATCTTGGTCAAGGTTGTTGTGGATTGATGCATTTTACCTGGTATCAAAGCACATTTTCTGCACAAGACAGTGTTAGTAACAAATGAATAGGGGAAAACAAACAAAAGTGCTGGAAAATAAGTCTGTCCTAAAAATTAGTTTTACTATTTTTTTAATACAAGCCCACACCAATTAATAAAGAGATTCAAATAGTGGTTAAGATGCCAAATGTATGGAACACATTTATTCTTAGATAAAGAGGACTGTATTGGCAACATACAAGCAATGAGACTATCTACTACTGTATAACCATTCAGATTTTAGAGGCATGAGGATGTAAGTTGTCTCCCAAAATTATAGAATCATAGAATTGCCCAGTTTGAAGAAGACCTTAAAGATCATCAAGTCCAACCACAACTTGACCATACTACCCTAACAACCCTTCGCTAAATCATGTTCCTGAGCACCAAATCCAAACAGTTTTTAAACACATCCAGGGATGGTGACTCAACCACCTCCCTGGGGAGCCTATTCCAGTCCTTAACAGCCCTTTCTGTAAAGAAGCTTTTCCTGATATCCAAACAGCAAAATACTACATTTGTTTCCTTTAAGTAGTTTAGTACATAAGATGTGTGACTGATCACGCAAAAAGCATAGGGAAAGGGCAGAAATGAATGATATGATGGGGATGAATGTTACAGGTGAAACCTCTTAAGTGAGAGCTTGGCACAGTAACCAATTCTGAAGTTGTTTCAGTTCTCTTAGTGGTTCCAGATGAAAACGCTCTCCAGAAAGCAGTGCTTTTAGCCAGAGTGGTGCAGGTGACAGAAGTGAAAGTGAAGAGGAACTTTTAATGATACCTTGAAATAAACCACACATCCTCAATAATCAACATGCTCTTCGTACTGTTTCCTATATCACACAGCGTGTAAAGTGAGATACATTGCTGCAGATAACTTCATTCTTAATATCAATATCAAAAACTGATACCCAATTAGATGTCCGTGATTTATTTTATAAAATCCAGCTGTTAACTTTATGTTTCCTCTGCATTAAAAAGCCTTTTGGACCTTACTACTTAATACATTATTACGATATATTAAGAAATCGAGAAGTTTACTTTTCTTTATTGCACTCACCCGATTTTAGGATTCCTTCTAACAATTATGTTACTCGGAGAAGGAAAATGAAAGGAGACTGCCCTTTTATTTGGTTGGAGACGTTGAAGAGGTTTAATGGTCTCTGGGGGCATCTACTGGAAATGTAGAAAACTGCAGTCACAACGCGTTAATCACGCCGCTGTCAGAGCGACGAGGCACGGCCGCAGAACAAAGAGAAGAGCCGCCCCGCGAGCGGCGAGAGCAGGGACTGCCGGAGCGCACGGTGCGTGCGGCAGTCGCACGGGTCGGGTTAGGGCGAGCGGATAGCTGCGGAATGGTACCCGCCTTACGTTTCAAAATTCATCTGTAATACGAACAGAAATCTCAAGCGCCCTTTGAATGATCGTATCTGAGCGTTAGGAGAAAGACTTCCGACGTATTTTTTTAAAACATCTCTTTAAAAACAACTGGAGCATATCTATGCATTTATGGTTAAAGCAGAGAGCAATGATTCTGTTTCTAATATAAATCAGACTTTTTTTTTTTTTCCTGAATCCATTTCGATCGACAGATGATACTTAACACACAGATGATGCTGGGAACCCACTGCTCCTCTGCCCATACGCTCGTCTCCGTTGATGTTATCAGATGTTTATTTATACAGGTCTGGTCACACCATGACGTGAGGTCCACTTAGCGATCTGGTTGGGTACTATACATTTGGCATACATGCAATTACTGTGATGCAGTATTTTATAGCTACTTAGATAATTTTCTTTTATGGACTTCTTTTATTATTGTCGTTGCTATTCTAAAACTATCTGGAGTTACCTTGAGGAAACTGATTTGAGCACAGAAGCCTGATTCTAATTTGTATTTGCTAGTGCAAAAATCAGAAATGCCCATCTTCACTGGGGTTAATGAAACAACACTGCTGCTGCAATCTCAGGGACCTGCTGGTACCGTACTGTTACAAGACTCTTAAGTAATGCTTGGAGATCGGGAGTGCCATCCTTTAACTGCTAGTCCTATGGCATTCTGCCCTTCACAGAGAGAAAAGGAGACAGAAATTAAGAGGCCAAGAGACAGGCATCGGTAATAATCAAAACCAGTCAACATGTCATATCAGAATTTGTTACCGTGAGCTTTACATCTCCAGCCTAGAGTGGCCAGTGGCAGACATGCAAAATAGATACAGAAGGCTACAGTTGAGTCGCCATCTCTGGATGTGTTTAAAAATCGTTTGGATGTGGTGCTCAGGGACATGATTTAGTGGAGGGTTGTTAGAGTTAGGGTAGTATGGTAGGTTGTGGTTGGACCTGATGATCTTTAAGGTCTTTTCCAACCTGAGCAATTCTATGATTCTATTTTTTATAACAAGGTTTGTACCTTTAAATTTGCTAGGATTTAATTAGTACTGTAGGTTCATGTCAGCTGCTGACTACAATACAAGTATACTGTAACAATCTCATTTTGTAAAGCAGAAAATGGGATGGATTAAACAATAAGAGTATGTAAAATTGAAATGCATTAACAGTTTCAAATAATTACTACACCAATGATTGTAATGTTTAAAAATTGTATTCAAATACATTTCATTAATTTGTTTTTTTTTCCTTCTGGATCTGGAAAGCCAACGATGGATAAAAATGTCTTAGAATTGGATCACAAAAGTAACAAAAAATAACCAAGAATTATTTTCTTAAATGTATTTAAACAGATATCAGTAGTTATTTTTCTCATTTTTAATTCTACAAGAAAAACAAAATCACATTGAGTATATGAATACTTAGGTACTTTGTGTTCAACCGATATGCAAACATACACAGAGTAAACAAGGGCTTATCAATTTCCCCAGTGAAATTTGAAAAGTATGTGCATTAAGTAAAACCAATTGTACTATATAAAACACAAAAGACAAGCATGCTTGAAGTGCCTCTACTGTCAGGCTGCTCTGCCTAGGAATCGAAAGAGGAATTACTATTTAATTAAAGTTGGACATCCAAAAAATGTAATGGTTTTGTAATTCTGTTAGTGACCCACCTGTGAAGCAGTTAACACTGTTGCAGGGCATTGCTGAAGATGAAAAGCACTTATTCAGATACTTAGTAAATAGGGAAGCTGAAAGATTTCACTGGTTCAGCTTCAGTGATGCTGTGATCGAGGCTACAGTGTTATAAAGCCATGTACTTACACTGTTGAAATTTACATTGCCATGTGTTTAGGTTGCAATCCACCAAAGTTACATGCACATCTAATTTGAAAACATACCCATGTAGTCTGAGCATCTGAGTTCAGTGGGAAAATCTATATATGCTAAGTGCTTTGGTGAGCCAAGCCCTCAGTGTGCTAGGCTGCTCAACAAACTTTCACCACACACTGCTAACGACACAGAGCTATTTAACTGAATCAGGGCACAACCCTCTTTAATCCTAGTTTAAGGACTATCTGCTTAAAAACTTCTAATGAAATATTTACTGGGTAGCAACATGTTAAATTACGAACTATGGTAATTTCATTAAAGAAAAATATGAAAGTACCATCAATGCTATTAAGTAGTAATAGACAGTAGCTTACGCATGAGAATTTTTGAATACTAAATCTGAGAAATACATGATATTGGGGTCGGGTTTTTAATTCCCAAATTATGAAGATGAAATAGCTAATGACCTACAATTAAAAGCAACAAATTAAACAAGTGTTATAAGAAGAGCTCCTTACTACTCTGAACAGTAAATAAAAAACATTCCATGACAAATTATGCATACCAAGAGAGAGAACATTTCCTCGGAACTGACTTATCCAAAAATTCAGTTTTCTTTTTTTTAAATAGGAAAAGGTTTATGGAGGTATGCATTCAGAACTGTTAATGGAAAGAAGAAAATAAAGTGTATCAAAAATAAAGTGCATAGCCACTCTGTACCGTATATACATATAGGCATAATAACTTTCAGCACATGTAATGCAGTATTTTTCATCTGTTGGCTCACAGTCTGACTGCTGTCAAGCTACACTTTAAACTAAATCATGCAATCAAAAGTGGATGCATAACCTGTCAGTAAGATCCCGCAAAGAACACAGATTGGACTCACTTCCTTTTGTTCATAGCTACGCTGCCACTTTAATACTACATAAAATGAAAAATTAATCAATTATAAACATCAAAGGATGACACAGAAGAAGTATTTGAAAATGAATGTAAGTACTGTAATAATTAAGAATTCTAATTAGCACAGAAAATGGAAATACAAATTTAGCCCTGAAATTTTGGGACATTGTGCTCCTAAATATAAATGCAATTAAAGCAAGTAAAAGAAAAAATGCACCACCCTCATCAAAATATTTTTCATACAACAGCATACACACCTGTAATCATTAGCTTCATTTTAAACATAATTAAAAAAAGCACAATATACTCATTAATCTCTCTGCTTATCTTTCTAAATTAATTATGTTCATTAACAAAAAGTAATTCCAACCATATTTTATGGACTGTTATTTATCAAAGTGAAGTATTTCTTGACTTCCCCCTTTTATTCCAGAGCTGATCTAAGGGACGGAAATCCAGGAACTTCTGCAGATTTCTTTCATAGAGTGTAAAATTACCTTAGAAAGAGATAATGATAACTATTTTCTTGGTAGAGCTGATGCACTGAATTATCATAAAGTGGTATACAAGGCTATTCATTTATTATCATACTACTGCTATCAACAATTCCCAGAGCATTTTTGCATTTGCTTATGATAACCCACTCAAGCATCCATCAGAACTTACTTGGTAGTCTAAAGACAAATAAATAAAGATGAAGAAAGAGGGAAAGAAAATCAAGGATTTTAGAAATTCAGAATGATTCACTGAGAGAATTATTAGGAAGTCATGATTGCACCAAGGCAAATGAGACTGACTTTCATTATTTCAAATTCTTTATATGTCAGAGATGCCTTTCCACCTTCGTGGAATGCTTTAAAAATAGACGTTGGTTGTGTATAGCATGTACATTATCTTCAGTACTAAATATTGTTCAACTACTGAGAAAGGAAAGCACCAGAAAACCATAAGACCAAACTTAGTAAAAACAACAAGTTACATAAAAAAGAAATACTTCAGCTCACTGTGTTCTTCTTTATTAAAGTATGTCATGTATTTTATCTTTGCAAGAGTTTGATGAGTTTTTGCAAGTAAAATTCTGTTTCCTCTATACTTGCTAATAGTCATGAGAATCTGTAGTTTGCACCTTCCCATTAAAAATGTATTGTATTTTTTGAAATTATTCACCCCGCCTTTTATCCAGATCATGTCTTTGAAAGGAGGAAGTAGATAATAAATGGAATAATTCATGATTTCCCATTAAATATGAAACTTTCTTTTGCAGAGTTTAGAAAATGAAGTTCTACATAATGTACAGAAGTTGATTAGAACTTTTTTTTAACCTTTTCAAGAAAAACCTTTCACATTACACAAATGTACAAAGAATTTTCTTTACGAAAGGCAAACTATTCACTCTCCACACTGTTCCGTAGATCAGTACCTAATTACAGTAAATCATATGTTTATCAGGCCTGAAATTCACAAAGTCATTCATCTGACCAAAAGAATGTGTCTCTAAGTACTAAAATCTCTTTTTGAAAGTTGTTTCATAAACATTGAATCCTGGTCATGATAAGTAAGATTGTTAGAAATTATTCAGATAGAAAAAAAAACCACATATTTAAATAATATTGTGAAAGCAATGGGAAAGAAATTTAAAATTTATCATCTAGCTCAATAAGTAACTTGTGCCATCTCCCTTTCCACAAGCAACATTCAGCAGGGAGTTTGGGGTAGAGAGCCTTAATTTAAAATTTCTTTTACTAAGAAAAGCTAAGTTTGTGGTTTTGAATTATATTTTCCCATAGTTTTTAGTGTTTAAAAATGAAGAATTACTCTTGTAAAATGTAAATGAGTTGACACAACATTTGACCAGTTCTCATCGTGACTAATGTGACCAAAGAAGTTCAGAAGGTGGGGTCACATCCAAAGACTGATATCAGCGAGAACAGTAAAAACTTCCTAGGCTCTGAATATGAAAGGCAAAGACTTTTTTGCTGCTTTCTTCAGCTGCTTGGAGCTCTCCCTCCGTATTCATAGCAGTGTACACAGAAAGAATCCAATGTGTGCATCACTATAGCCAAATATTTTACAACGTAGGACTGAAATACAAGGAGAAAGAAGAATCTGAGTCTATACTTTAGCTGATCTGTGTATAAAATCTCCCTTTGCAAGCTTTTTAGTAATAAAATGTGCCTCTCCTCCCTCCTTGGCTTAGCCCCCCACTAACAAAATATTTTCACTAGCCCTTATTCTTAGCGTTGTCCCTATCCACTGAGATCTTTACTCCTCATAGTTTTTTTCAGGGAGATCCATAACAAAATTGCCAAAAGTAAATTATATGTGCCCATGTCTGGAAGCCCCTGTAAAGATCTCAGGTTTTTAAAAAAAGAGAACTTCACAATACAACAAGGTGTTGATGAAAAAGAGTCCCAATCTATTTGTTTAAGAAAAGATAAAATGGGTGAACTATGATGACGTTCATGGAAGTGACAGCAACTAAAAAAATTTGGATTAAGTGAAGACTCAGTCAGTTATTTGTATTAACTTTCCTTAAAGAACTGGTTCATTAACACACACGCAAAATAGAATAATGACAAATACAGAAACAAAGCTAAAATTCAATACCGCGGTCAAGATCAGAAGAAGCCCAGTCTGACAGAAGAGCTTAGTAGGTTATGATGAAAATAATAAAATAATCTTCAAACTAGGCCTTCTCCTCTCCAACAGCCCTTTCTCTTAGCAGACTCTCTGAATCATAATGGCCTCTAATCAGGTGATAAAGTTCCTTCCTCTTTAGTCTTGAGGACAGATGCAGCTAAATATCCAGAGACCAACTGGTAAGGACATAGGAAAGAAATCTTTTATTTCCTCAAATTTATCTTGAATACTTGAAAATAATCACATCTTCTTTCACTCAGACTAGCTGAGACTGACATTGAAAGTAGCAGGAACTTGAGACAGGGAAAGGATAGTTAATAACTTTTCCCTTCTAATTCTCTCAATGAAAAATAGAATAATATTACATTATGTGGCACTAATGTAAGTTTTAAGATGGATGCCAGGTCATTTTCGTTCTGAACTTCTCAGCTTCTTGTCACTGCCTCAGAAATTAATGAACGCACCTTCCCAAGTTGTCTTCTATCTGATCTATTTTAGTTTTCAAAATGCAATGGTTCCTTAGCGTGAGGTTCAGTTGATAAAATGTACGTATCTACAACTGAGCTGGTCAGCCAGAGCTCACTATATAGGCAGTGGAGAGAAACAGATACTTCAGAAATACAATTCACTTTATTCTAGAGCAGTTGTCTGAAGACTCAAAGATGGGGTTCAACTAAGTTAATGATTTATTCTTACTTATTTCCATTGATGGGGTGATTAACCTAGTCAGTTGAATTAAATTTATGTGAAATCCCCTTTGCACTTCTTTGCAGAGTAGGACAAAGGTTTGTAGAAGAAAAGAGTTACTACATTCACTATTCATCATTCCTACAGAAAAAAGAAAAGAAAAAAGAAAAAAAAGTATATATATATATATTTCAGGTTTCTTATACTGAGAAGCTGTCTTCCTCGAGAAACACCACTTTTCGATAGTGGCTGGAAGAAACAAACAAAAAAAAAAAGGTAAAAGTCTGACTCTAACAGTACCTCACTCCTTGTAGCTCAGTGCAGGAGATGGAAATCATTTGACTGGAAAAGTCACAAATCCCGTAATTTAAGAGGAATGTTTACTACTCTCCTGCCTTTGAAATTATCACAGATCTTTCTGATAAAATATGAAATTGCTGAGGAATAATTCCAAAGTTTTAAGGACCCACACAGCCTTGTGGAAAATTTCAGTGTCACATCTCATTAGAAAAAGAGAACTGAAATACTGTCTTTTATGTCTAACTCTGTGAATCTCTGCTTCTTAGGAAGAAATCCAAGAACTTGGAGGATACTGAGGGTCCTGCTCTCGATACAAAAGCTGCCAAATATGAAAATGCTCTCACTCCCGTAGAGAAAATCTTGCAGAAATCTATGAGGAATGAGACATTCACCTGTATGCAATCTGCAGTGCAGTTAAGTGATTGCTCTTCCCAACCACTGAGATGGCTGGCTCGCAATTGCGCTGGCAACATCTTATCTGAGAATGAAAGCCTTTTCCTTTTGTTGTTCCAGTTAATCTTTGAACAGATCAGTCTTTGGTGAATTCCTAGCTTAACAATTCACTATATCTCAAAAACATCTGATCCAATGTATACATGATAATCATGTCTCCTGTCTGAAAAAGTCATATCGGAGCACATCTTCACTGAAGTAAATTGATCAAGGTAAGCTCAGCCACTCACAAGACAGAAAACAAATACTACAGTTTTTGCTCAAGTAGGTTAGCCAGTACCTTCTCTGTATAATTTAGCTGTCTTCTGACTACCAATGAGTCTCATGTGAGGACACGACAAGTCTAATCCCATCAGCTGATTCACAGAAATACACCTAGTGAAATCAGTAATGCGACATTTTTTGTTACTACTAAGCAAAGCTATTTCTCTCATCAGAAAGATTTAAGAGTATCTCCTTCTANCTTCAGACCTATCGAGTAATGGGAAGCAGAAAGCATATAAGCCCAGATTTAATCTAAGTGAGTGGCATGAAATGAAGATTTGGGTTTGTGGAAAACTCTGTCACTGTCTATGGTGAGAGCCTGCTGTCTGTAACAAAAGAACTCTTCTGCTGAGCCACTGATCAGCTACGGAGTCTGAGAGCTTAGAGGAAATAGAACTAGTAAGAAGGAACCAATGAAGGTTTGGTAAATGTGGATGAAAAAGATAAGAGTAACCATAATTGGGATACCAAAGAATACATAGAGTACAGATTTTTCAGAAACTTCCATTCCGCTGCTGGAAACTTGACTACCAGCAGAAAAGGTCATTTTGTAACAGGTTTGACCCAGATTTTATTGCTAAAACTGTTTGGAAAACTGGCATGTCAAAATCAATTGTTATAATCTATTTTGGAAGGATCAAGTGGACAGAAAGCACTTCAAAGATGGCATTGCCTGTTTCTGAGTTGATGGCAATCGGAAGCACATGATCTTGAATGTTTATGGGTCAGTGTTCTAACAGATAAGCCAGAAATTGACAGGGTACTTAGCTGATATCAAATCACACTAGAGAGCAGCATGACCTACGCCTTACCTGTCTACAACATATAGGGAAAACACTCCTGTACCATGATGAATTTCAATCTAAGTGTCACATGCTGGAGATCTCATACTGCCAGGGTTAAAAAGTACTTGGAATTTCAAAATATTTTAAGTGTCAATTTCCTAACTTAAAAAGTGTTGCACCCCACAGAAGGAAATTCTATATTAGACCTCAACTAGACAGATAAAAAGGAATTGAGCACAGAACTAAAAATTAGTCATAGCTTAGATATAACTGATAATTATTTGATCACATCTGTTACATGCAAACAGAATTAAGTCCAAACCAATATTATATATGCTTCATGTGTTGAAAGGCATAATTCTATAAAGGTGAAAACTACTGTAAGATGAGTCTGTTGGAAGAAAGAATTGAATCTGAGATGGAAGAATATTAATTTGAAACTGTGTAAGGATGTTAGCCAAGATACTCCCAAAGTCATCATCTTGTGACTAAGGAATACATTTACCAAGCAGACAGGGATAGATTACAAAGAAAACATGTATGAAACAGAAGATGTCTTGTATAATACATGTGCATTGTAAGTTAGAAATTGTAGAAAATGACTGTGGGTAATAAAAGGTTTAAAGGTAATAAATAAATAAATAGTCAACAGTTAAACTGAAGAAAATCGAAGGTTTTTCTTTTTTTTCCTCAAGTGTAGAGGATAGAAAATGATCTAAATGACGAAAAGCCCCCATTAAGTGATGAAGATGTCAACTTTAACCACGACAAACTTGGGAAGTTAAAACACAGAAATGAGGAATGTGAGGGTGGCAACCCTGAGCATGCTACCAGGCAGCAATCAGTGTACAAAGATGTACAAAGTGCACAGAAAGTACAAAGCACAGTGCAGGCTTCTGTGGGCTGCAAGTGGAGATCTGACAGATGATCTGATGATGGAACAGGGATAATCTCTAAAATATCCAGGTTTTCTTCAATCAGTATTCTTCTTCCTCCCAGTCCAGGACAAGGGATAAAAAGAGGTCAACGGGGAGATTCTTCAACTCTGTGAGACCTTGCATGGCATACTAAGCTAGGTGCTGATTTGAATGATCTTTAACTAAAAGTTGGCTGTGGGACTAGTGTTATTTTTCATACAGAATGAAATACACAGAAGCTACAAAAAAANAAAAAAGTCCAGACCCCCAGAGTGAAACATTCATCTACAGGATGCAAATTTCTAGGCATTACTGTCACCTCTCTGCAATATAATCTACGCTGCAGTTAAAAACAAGCCTGATGCCTTCTCACTATCTTCTCAAAGATATTTAAATACAGAGAAATTGGGGAGAAAAAAGCCCCGCAAAATCATATACAATTTAAACTATCACCTGCCATAGAGTCAATACATAAAGTTCTGAATTCTGACTGGGAATACTTTCAAACTTACAAAACAAACAAAAAGACAAACAGGAGAAACCAACCACCTGCAGCCAAGGGAAAAAAAAGAACAGAAGCAACAACTTGCAAACCAATTAGTTCACAAAAGCCCCGCAGTATCCTGAGTATTGAACTGAGAATTACACTGGAAGAAATGTAAGTTACTGAAAATAACAAATAATTAGCTCATCCTGGCTGCTATTGTCAATGATATTAATACAGGAACAACACAGACAAGACAAGCAGACGATACATAGAAATAAAAAATAGCAGAAATTTCCATCTCCTCAAATAATTACTACTCAAAACATTGTTATATGTGTTATATGCAATGAAGATTAAAAAGAAATGTTATTGTTGTCAACAAATGACGCTGTGACTTACAGTGGATGTTATTTCTAACAGAGAAATAAGCTAAGGATGGTACTGGCTAAAAAGCATCATTTCTATTCTTCCAGAAGTTGTCACTTGCTTTTTCCAAACAGTTGTAGCCTTATTTCTCCAGTGTTTCAATGATGACTCACAATATTTCATAAATAGTTTATATGAGGTGTTCTTCACCTATAAATTGAATCCTATTTAATTTAAAATCACTCCCTTATTAAAAACAAATATATTTTAATCCGATTGACAGTTATCTCACAGTTAGCTTTTTATACCATTTATTTCTAATAACTATTTTTGTTACCAGTTTACACAGCAAAATAGCTACAGATTTTTACCAGAAGCAGACTTTAAGATAAATACACCTGCCTTTTTAATCAAAGAACAGAACAAAGACGCATAAAGCATGAAGGACCAAACAGATTCTCACATAACTCTCTATCCTCACTGCATATTCTGTTAAGCTTTCTCAGCATTTTCTATCAAAGAAAATGGCAGAGCTTTTCTTGCTTTAATCACTACACACCTGCAGCATCATCCACACCATTACAGAATCACACATTTCTTCTTTGCAGACAGACACATCATCATACAGGAATGGAGGAGAATGATCTTTTAGAACATGACACTCCCCAAGTAAAGGAGAGAAGCAATCCTATCTTGAGTAAGTTCTCCCACAATGGACCAAAGGTTGCTCCAAAAGTAATGCCTCCTATTTATTTCCATGGAAACTACAACAGTTAAAAAGAGCACAATAACATTACTTGATGGACCAGCTTCTCAGCCACAAACCACTATTTTTCAACACTGTCACCACCAGTAGTTATGTATTTTTGCCAGTGGTGAACAAGAGCCCGTATGCTGCGCTCATAAAGATCTGTACCTGCAGAGGTGACCCACTGCTGCTGTCACCACTGCTGAAGTGCACCAATACGGTTTGGTCTCCATAAACATTAAGCAAGCATTGATAAATGTCAGTGGGTGCCATTTTTTCCTCAGGGAGGAATTCAGTGGCACACCTTTGCTTCACATGCACCTCCATGTCAGATGCCATTTTGTCAGATTGCCCCTCTGCTGCCATCTGTCACACAGCAACAACATGGAATGGGATACTGGTGGGAAGGTTCAGCCTCTACTGCCATACTACCAACATCTGCCTCTAACGTCATGGGCCAACATAAGAAAACAGGAGGCATTACTTTCAGAGCAGCCCTCATAATTAATGGAAAAATTGGTGGCTTTGCTGCAGCCATACCAATTTAATTTGTATTTTTAAAAATATATTAAAGCATGCATCACTGCATCTTATTCTATCAATCTGTTAGTATGGGCCCCCCTCAGAAAGCCTAGAGAAAATAGTCAAAATTCTATCTGAAGTAAATGGAATTGTGGAAAAATAACATAAGTTTCCAGGACTACAATTAGTAATGAGTTAACTATTAAACAGACTTGTTCTATAAAACTGTGGGGCTGAATAGCAACTAGGAGCATTCACTGAAGGAGACAAAAATGCATGGATAACCAATAACTGGGAAGAGAATGGAAACTGACTGGAAAGCCATGAAGGTACATTCAGGAATATAGCTTGAAAGGATTATGGCACTGTATTTTATACTCCCAGGTACTAAATACAAGGTAGTATTTTTGTTTTAAGACAGTATTTTTGTTTTAATTCATTACATTTTGAGAGATGCCAAACTGTTTTTTGTTTGAATGAAAAAAGTCCTCTATTAAAAATCCAAATAGGTACATTTTCATTAACTTTTGTTTTATCAATGCAAGACAATACCTACTAATCAGAAATAACTTCCTACAGCTTCTGAAGGTGTTTTGAAGAAATAGGATGAAATATTTACCTTAAACAGAATGCATTTCCATTTTTTTCCTCTTAAGAACAAAACTTTCCTAAGATAAAATTTTTTTCTTTCTTATTTTTCATTTTTAAATGCTGCAACAATTGAAAATAATTTATCAAATTGGCACATCAGATTGAAGCTACTCATACTAAAAATAATACTACTCTGAAAGAAAAAAGGTACGTACCTGGCAAAATCTAATGGTGGGCAAATTGTCAGCTCTTCAAACCTGGGATGCCATGGTGGGCTTTGAATGATTTCTTGAGGCAACACTTTCATTTCAACTAAAACAAGTAAACAAAACCCCAATTATTTGAAATAATGTTTTCACAATGATCTAGTTTCCTTTTTGTCACTTTCCAGTTAACTCTTTTATTTTCATTGCATCACACATAATACTGCCCTCCAGTTCCACACAAATCTGTTTGGACCTCAGCA
This sequence comes from Pavo muticus, assembly GCA_016647715.1. NCBI lineage: Eukaryota > Metazoa > Chordata > Aves > Galliformes > Phasianidae > Pavo > Pavo muticus. The sequence goes on along the minus strand of JACDJE010000194.1, from coordinate 1,043,958 downwards.
TGGCTTCCTGAGGACATAATGTGTAGGAATGGATATGACCTTAAGTTCAGTAGTTTTCTTTCTTTCACTGAAGTGCTTTTAACCTACACAGAAACAACCGGTGCAGGCATCTTACTTGCATGTGATTCCCCGTGCTTCCTCAAGCTAGGTAGGTCCAAATGTTAATAATCTATACTGGTACATAAGGTGAAGAAATGACTGAACACGCAGTGTGCAATGCAACAAAAGGCAGTGAATTAATGTTCAAAATAATATATAATTGTCCCAGTAACAAGCATTTGAGTAGAAAAATCCTAGTAATGCTATACATGCAACATAGGATTTTACTTAAAACAAAAGCAAAAAGCCCCACAGTTATGTAGAATTGTCTAGCTTGTCATTTTGAAGTACATAAATGCTAATAGGACTTCTTTGTCATAGAGAGCTACTGTGTTTTTTCCCCAAGTATTCAGCCTGCACTTCCTACCATTAAAGTTTCAGCTGCCAGTTCCTTCATTTTGCATGTCTGTGATCTGAGGACGTTAGCAGCAGGAGCACCCTCACTTTTAAATTTGGTTTAATGTAGGTATTGCATGCCCTGCTGGTAGGCCTCAAGGCACAAACTTTTAATAGGGATGGGAAAACAGAATATAAGAGGGGGGTGGGGAAGGAGAGGAAGAAGTTAACTATTTGCTGCATTTAGTGGAAGGAAATTCCTTTTGTGGGAAGGGAGCGACAGACACAAATCAACTTGATGATCAGTATCAGAGTGGCAGAATATTTTGTTTATCAGCCTTTCTGTGAACGAAATCCATTTTACTGATGAAGTATTCTACTACAGATATTGTGAAGCTTTTTTTAAAAAAATTTTTTAAATTGTTACTTAGAATGGAATAGCAATAAACTATGGGTTGAAAAGATGTCAGAATATGGTTAATTCCTCTAAGTCGCTCTTTTAAGGGTTGTAGTACTAAATTTGTTACAGAAAAAAAAAAAAAAGTTAAAATAAACCAACCTACAATTGGAGGCAGCAACATTTTACACAAGCGTGTCATTGGGAAAAAAAAAAACATCAATACAAAAATAAAAACAAAGTCTACAAAAAGCACTGGTATCTCATCACCATAGAAAATTACACTTGTCACAGAAAGTGCAGATTTGCATCCAGAAGCAACACAGAAAGGAAGATGTCTGTTGAGGAAGATGCTATTCAGTGAGGAATGATAAGTAAACTTTACCCCAACACCGGAGCCCAGAGAAGAGGCAAAGCTTGCTGCAAGCCCCTTACTTTTGGAGCACAGAGAGAAAAAAGGCCAACAGAGCATGTCTTACAGCAGCCGCTCAGTCTGGCAAGCAGGAGGGCAGCGGTGGGACAGGGCAGGCAGGGGGCTCAGAAGCACCGAGCCAGGAGCGGCTGCACCACCGCAAGCTACCAGCTGGCTACGAGACATGTGCGTTCATTTTTTTCCCTAACTCGTTAACCACCTGCATACCCTAAGCCTTTTCCTGTAACGCTGCCTCAGCCCCTCCGAAAAAAAGCGCCGGAACTTTCTAAAGGCACGAACGTCCACCGTGGTGTAGCCACAGCCCCCAGCACGGCGGATAGCGGCCGTTTGGCCGCGGCCCTCCGGCGAAATGGCGGACCGGCCCCGCGCGGACGGCGAGGGAGGAGAAGGGGTCGCCCACGGCGCGTCCCCTCGTGTCGCACCTGAAAAGCAGCGGCGC